>JAMAKP010000034.1:0-307120 GCA_023628455.1 Chaetomiaceae sp. B2702 | reverse complement strand
CAAAAACTTCCCCGCCCCCCTTGCTTGGGTACTAAACCAATCCCCCGGCAAACCAAACACCCCCCCCCCCCCCCCCCCCCCCACCACATCATCTTTCACTCTCGCTCTCTCCATCCCCCTCGACCACAGCCGTCGCGCCGGTAGTAGCCGAAGTACCCCCAGTAGCCCGCAACCCCCCCATCCACACCTCAAACCGCACCGCCCCCTCCAGCCCGCGGCCCGACTCCCCTGCGTGGGCCGCAAAAACCACCTTCATGTGCCGCTCCCAGCTGCCGCCTGCTCCCCCCCGGACACCCCGGCCCCAGACTGGCCGGCGGAAGAGGGCGATGCGCGCGGCGATCTGGGACGTCCAGACCAGGCCGAGGGAGGGGGTTTTTAAGGGGTGATGGGGGGGGTGGGGGTCGTCGCCCCAGCCTGTGAACCAGCTTTGTTGGTGGTCTAGCGTCAGGGCGGGGTGCGGGTGCGGGTGGAGGGTTGGTGGGGGACGGGGGAGGCTGCTTGGGGGGAGGGGGACGGAGGATGGTGGTGGTGGTGGTGGTGGTGGTTCGGGTTCTCCGTTGGGGCCTAGCGGACGGCTGCGGGTTGCGAGGGGGGATTCTTGGGTCTGGCGGTGGCGGAGGGTAGAAGAGGCCGGGGTTGCGGGGTTGGCGAAACCGCTGGTGCTGGTGCTGTGGCTGTGGCTGCCGCTGAACCGGTCGGCGACCTGGTTTGAGACGACCACGGCTAGGTTGTGCTGCTGCGCGAGGTCGCGCAGGTGCATGCCGAGCTTGACTAGCTCGGCGGTGCGCGCCCCCATGTTGGAGCCGTGCCGGCCGGCCGCGGCGGCGGAGGAGGAGGAGGCCGACCGCTCGAACTCGGCGCGGTAGTTGGCGGCGACCGAGTCGAGCACTATCAGGCCGATGCCGCGGCGCTCAACCTCGACGGGGACTTGGAAGGTGAGGATGTGGTCTTGGCTCTCGAGGTCGGGGGTCACGGTGCTGATGATGTTGTCTAGGGAGGGCCGCTCCGAAGGGGGCAGGCGCTGGAAGAGCGGGTTGGCCGAGAGCATCTGCGCGAGGCGGCGGGTTGAGAGCGGGGCTTCGGTGCTGATGTAGAGCGCTGGGCGGCCTAGGCCGTGTGGCGGGGGCAGCTGGACGGAGAGGAGAAGGGTGAGGAGGAACTGGGTCTTGCCGGCGCCGGACTCGCCCGTGATCTCGATCACATGGCCGGCCGGGATGCCGCCGCCCAGGGCGCGGTCGAGCGCAGGGTCGAGGGTGCTGATGGTTTGCCATTGTGCCGAGAGTGAGGTGGCTGTGTTCTTCCACGCGGAGACGGGGGTGGTCTGTTCCGTGTGTAACTGCTCCGGAGTTGGCCGGCTCGGATCGCCGGATTCGGGACCCGCTTCCGGGCCGGCGGTGGATTGCTGGTCCCGGACACGCGGTCTCGGCACCGGATCGGAGACCCCGAGATCTGCATGGAGAGCGTCGAGAACGGCATCACAAAGCCGCCTAATGTCGAGCAGCGGCAGGTGGGTGCGCTTCCCAATGTCGGCTGCCTCCAGGGTCAACAGGTCGTTCGTCGAGATGCCATGCCTCTCCAGGACCGGAAACAGCCTCGCGAACTGCCCGACAGGGAAGTGCGGGAGCACGCGCAACAGATCGGTCATGGGTCATGCATGGGTCGTGGTCGTGGATCATGAGGTGTGCATTGGCGCCGGAGTGCAAATCTGTAGTTTGTCGGGCTGCTATCCCAGCGCTGTGTTGTGAAATCCCCCTCTCCCCCCCGGGTTTCGTTCGATCGATCTGCAGTCGAACCGCGATGGGATGATCCACGGCAGATGGCGAAAACTTGGGAATTTTTGCAGTGTGCCGTTGCACGCCGCACGTTCCATTGCGGGTTCCTGCGCCTCGGACGGGACCAATTTTAGCCTTGTGGGGGCTGGTCCTGGTCACCTTTTTGGCGTGGGGTAATTAAACTCAAAAGGATCGATGCAGGGGCTATAGCAACCCCAGCCAAGCAGAAGGCCGGATGGCCCGAGGCAGGCAGCAGCATCGCACCATACGGTCCATACATATCACCACAGCAGCACTGCAGATACCTTACATACAGTACTATAGTAGGTATTCGTACTGCAATACATACAACTACCACAGTTCCACAGCGCTACCTACCTACCCACCTACCTGACCTACACGTAGCCGCAAACATAGAACCTTGCCCCAACCTTATTCGCCGGGCTTCACTCGCACACGTCTACATAGTAAGTAACTATCCGTATAGTTATAGGGATTACCAGAATTCTCATCGCCTGGCACACAGAAATTCCCGCTCCAGCTGCCAGGCCCCCCTCCCCCCTCCCGTCCCCCCGACAGGGGTCTCGGGTCAGCCAAGGATCGATCCCCCGGTCTTCCCCTGCACAATCCCCGGTTCTTCGCCTGCACCCCTGAGCAATGCGCGCGTTAACCTCGAATAAGGCTGGCGCTCGTCTGCCACGGCTGCAGCCAGCGTATCACCCCCCGGTCAAATCCACCGACAAACAGCGGGAATCCGGCATCAGCAACTGGGCGCCTCCTGCGCTGGGTTTTTTGGCTTGCACACTGAAACGAAATTCTTAATATGGAAGACCCGCCAACAGGCCGCCCTCCGTCCGGGAGGGTTTCTTGTTTCCTTTGCGGCTCTATCGACACAGTATGTGAGGGTCACCGTGACACGACGTCAATTGTTGTTCAACAACACCAATATTGTTCTATTCCAATATTGATTCCACTCATTTTTTTTTAAAAAAGGTATTAGCCAGTAGTAATTCGCCATGGGCCTCAGTCTACTCTACGGCGCCGCCCTCTTTGGCGCCTCGGTCCACGCACTCGCCTTCCCGGGGCCACAACCAACAGATCCCTTCCAAGCACTCCCTCGGAACGGATGGTCACCGAGACCAACACCAGGGCCAGACGCCCACGCGCTATTCCGGCGGCAGAGCAGTCTCCCAGACACCTATCTCCTGGCCCCGGATAACACTTGCGGCTTCATCAATGGCAATTCAAGTATGTTCAGCTCTCGTCTGCCACCCCAAGGGGCTGCCCACTGACTCGTGACTGCGTGAAGAATCCGCCTATGCCTGCGTTGAAGACGACATGAAATGTGCCTTCATCCCGACCTCGGGAAAGGTAGCCGGCGCCGCCGGCTGCTGCAAAGGAGACAACTGCGCTTTCCGAGTATCCTGTCTCGGGAAGGCCGACATGGATGACTGTGACAAACAGTGCCAGGCCGATGCGTTGACGCTGAAATGGTAACTTACAGTACCAACGCAAATCATACCCAAGTATCCGTCACTAACTTCAAACAGCACCGGTGCGGCGAGATTCTGCAACACCGTCGCCTTTCCCGGTGGTGTGACCGACTACTACTGTGTCACAAAGAAACAGACCGCGGTCCTGAAGGCGCAGACAACACACAGCGGCGACAAGAGTAGGGCTATGTCAACCATCAAGCCCACGTCAACGTCCACAAAGAAGACGAGCTCAAGCACTTCCAGCAAATCATCCTCCGCGTCGTCTTCAACTTCAAAATCGTCCTCATCGTCATCGTCGTCCTCGTCCTCATCCGAGACGTCATCCGAGGCCTCCTCGACCAGCACCGAGGCTCCCGCGACCACTTCGTCTGCGACCGACACTGCTGTTGCTGGCGCAGCCACTTCTTCGACGACGCCAGTAGCTTCGGACGCACCAGCTACCCCAACCGGTGCCATCGTCGGTGGCGTCATTGGCGGCGTGGCTCTCATCGCCCTGATCGTCTTGGGCTCACTCTGCCTCCGCCAGAACAGGAAGAGGCACGCGGAACCCGAGCTGCCCCCGCAGCAGCCCTTTATGGCGGAACCGACGGTTCCATCCTACGCGCAAACCTCGGCGGCCTCCCACATGTCCGGATATCCCCCGTCATCCCACGGCGTCTCCTCCGCCATGGCGACCCCAGCACACATGTACGCCACCCCGGCAGCCGCCGGCGCCGGTATGGGCGTTGGAGCAGCAGCAGCAGCAGCAGCAGGAGGAGGAACTTTCGGATCTCATCACAGCCAACACCACCCCAACCACAGTTACCACACCAACAGCTACCCCAACAGCGGCCACGCCAACAACGGCTACCCCGAACCGAGCCCCATGTCCACCCCGACCGGCAGCCCACAGGCACAATACCAACACCAACCGCACGCCCCGCAACCCCTCCCGCCACCGTCCTACTACCACCAGCACCACAGCCACTCGCCACAACAGTCCCAAGACCACCGTCGCGACGACGCCTGGAACGGCGGCAGCGGCCCAGTTGACCCCCCCGACCGCCGCGACACGTCGACACCCGTGTCCACGTACAACGGCACCACGCCCGTCGTTCCTGCTTCCGCGCTGGGCCCGATGCCGGGCGAGCAGCCGCAGAGCAATGCCGCGAGCGGCGTGCCGTTGAGTCTGCAGCCCGGGATGGGCTACAGGCCGTACAGGCCCGGCGGTGCGTCAGCCGGGACGGGGTCAATCTCGAGTATGATCGGGAGTGGGAGTGGGAGTGGGAACGGAGCCGGACAGGCTGGGGTGAGGGCGGTGTCGGGGTCGCCTGGTCCCGAGGCGCAACCAGCGTACGCGGTAGGAGCGCCGTCGAATCAGCAGCGTGACGCTACCAAGGGTGCGGTTGTTGAGTTGCCTTGAGTACATACCTATGACTGAGCCTCGGGGTTCAGGGGGCACGTTCGGGGGAGAGGTTTCGATTTACGTGGACAATATTACCTGATGTGGATACCCATCTTTTTTTTGCCTTGTCAATGGGTACTCCAACTATTCATAGAGGCGGTTTCATTTTCTCATGAAGCACGGAGTTGCTTGGGCTGGGCTGGGCTGGATGTGATGTAGAGGAGAGATGACTGCTCCGGATGCGGAGAGAGACGACGTCCAAACTGGACATGCGCTAGATCCCATAGATTCTTTGTATATACTTTCACCAACGCCCATCAAGCCGTCGGCTTTTTCACCTGGGGGCACATTTTTGGCTGCCGCGAGGTATAGCCACCTTTCCAGCGAGCGGAGGTATACATACACCGACCGACTCATCGGAACAAACTCGACGACGCAAAATCAATAAAACAAAACTCAGCGCGCTAAGCAAAGCCACATCAAAATAACTCGAGACAAATGGCCCCATGATATCATCCGATCTTGTCCGCAAAAACACGCCAGACATCATCAAACCACACCCACCAGATAGATAGATTTAAATACATGTCACTACCCACCCACTCCACCAGTCAAGCACTCTTCACCCCCCCCCCCCCTCTCACCACGCAGTCTCCACGGCTGTACCGTTCCACTAATAATCAATCAGCCTCAACTTCTTCCCTATATCCCTCCTCCTCGCCTGCACTGCCGCCCGTTCCGACGGCCTCGTCTCGCCGTTCTCAAAGCTCTCGCCGCGTGCTTTCAAAGCCTGCAGCAGCATGCCGGCGTCGAAGAAGCCATCTATTTCCCGTTAGCAAACCCTTTCCCTACGTAGCCAAAAAAAACCCGAGAGTGAAAATAGTATAAAAAAATAATAAAAAACTTACACCCGCCCAACTCATCGTCCTCACTCATGCCCAAACTCTCCTCCGTCGGCGACGACACACTCCCATTCACCCCGCCGCCGCCACCGCCGAAATCCGACCCCTTCCTGACCGCCTCGGCGCCCGTGATCAGCCTCCCCCTCACCTTCGGCCGATTCCCGCCGCCATGCCCACCCGCCTTCCCGTTCCCGACCCCGTTCCCAACGCCGTTGGCGCCCCCGCGACCAAGGAGCCCCTCCACCTCCCTCGCCCGACTCCCCCGCATCCCCAGCGCGCCCCCGCCAATACCGTTGTTGTTCCGTGTGATCCTCAGAATCCGCCGGATCTCGAGCAGATAGCTCTCGAGGGTGTCGACGAACCGGCGCGTCTGCCGGTGGCGCGACGAGACGCAGATGGAGATGCCCTCGTCCTTGATGATGTAGCCGATGCCGAAGCCGTCGCCGGACACGGGGCCGAAGCCGAACTGCCTTAGCGAGGGGTTGCCGCAATTGGAGGTGGAGAGGATGGTGGTGTTGAGCTTGTCCCAGCCCGGGTCGGCGAAGAGGAGCGGGAGGTGGTGGGATTGTGGGGAGCTGTTGCTGTTGCCGTTGTGGGAGGAGTGGACGCTGTCACCTCGGCTGCGCGTGGAGGAGGTGGTTGTGTGGTTGATGGCGGTGGTGGTGGTGGTAGTGGTGTTGTGGTGGTGGTGGTAGTTGTTGTTGTTGTTGTTGTTGTTGTTGTTGCTGCTATTGTAGTGGCGGCTGTCGAGGAGGTAGGCTGGTTCGCGCGGGGGGCTGGTGCCGGCGCCGTCGATGAGGGAGCCGCGGTCGGACATACCGTCAATGGGGCTGGAGTAGCCGTTGCTGCCGGACACGGAGCTGGCGATGTCCTCATCGACGGTGCGCTGCCAGAGGCAGAAGAGGGCGTACAGGTGGCGGTCGCAGCCCTGGGCCTTGGCGCAGTCGCGGGTTGTAGCGACGTGGCGCTGGCAGGCCTTGCGGAGAGCTTCGATCTTGTGCTCGGCCGGGTTGTCGGCCCAGAAGGTCTGGACAAAGTTGACGGATTCCTCCGACACGGTGCGGATCGCTTCGGTGCGCCCGTGGAGGTACATCTTGGTCATGGCCGGTTCGTAGGTGCACTCGACGCGCCCGTACAGGCCGTAATAGGCGGCTTGGAAGGCCATCTGGACAAAGGCGTCCGGGGAGAAGCCCATGGTCGTGATGAAGTTCTTGCCGTACGCGCCGAAATCGAGGCACTGGAACTCGTTCTGCTCGATCAGATCGGCCAGCCTGGTCTCGGCGAAACGGACGGCGATCCGAAGCTCGGGGATCATGTCCCACTCGAGTTTGTGGGGGGTTGTGTTGACATCGCCGAAGCTCTCGGGATCGCGCTTGGACGGGTCCGGGCTGGTGGAAGCCCACAGCGTCGGGGCCTTGCCATTGATGGTCCGCGCAAAGCGCAGGATGGTGTCGGTGTAGAGGTCGCTCGCGAAACGCAGCACCGTGTGGCCATCGACACCGGTGTGCTCGAAGTTGATGCCGGCGCTGCCGTTCTTGCAGACAATGATCTGCAGCTTATCGTACCACCGGTTCGTGCAGGTGCCAATCTGGACGCCCTTTTCAATCTCGCTTGTGCCGCACAGCATGTTCTGGCAGAGCGCGGCGGCGTTCGCGGGCTCGGTATAGTCCAAGCAGACCACAAACAAGGCCGTGTCGACGATGCTCAAGCAGTCGGCGTTGTTGGACCCCGGCTCTCTCATCAAGACGTCTCTCAATCCCGACCAGACCTTCCGGTTCTCGGTGCTGAGGACGCCCAAGGCGCCCTTGGCGGCCTCCTGAATTGGCGTCTGCGCGGCATCGTCAATGATGGTCTGGAGGTTAATCGCGATATCCCTCTCTGTCATGATCAAGTCGGAGTTGTCGTCCAGGACATCGAACCAGTAAACCTGGCCATGACACATGACAATGATGTGCTTGGAGTCGGGGTCTTGCTCAATCTGGCACCCTGCGTCGGTCGGCACGCGAGCGGTGCCAAAAAGCCTGGAATACTGATACATGCACAGAGGGGTGCCTTTGACTGTGTCTGGCGGCAGCTCCTCCTTGCGGACGGCTCTCACAAACTCCAGGGCCGACACCACGAGGGACGCAGCCCGCGTCACCTGGTTGTTCCTTGCGGGCGTAGGGTCATCCTCAAGCAAGAAGAAGGGGTTCAGGTTGAGAACAACGGGATTGTCGAAGTTGAGGTACGAATCATACCCTTGCGATATGTGTCTGTCAGGACATGACGAAGTTTGGGAACTAGAACGTAGGCAAAGCTTACAGAATTGCTCAATGTAGCTCGTCCTCGCTTCGGCATACTTCTTGAGCTTCTCGTTCAACTCCGGGCCCTCGTTCCTCAGGAACTCGTTGACTGCGTGCCGCGTCTCGGCGTGTTCCCTGGCCGTCTGGAGCGGTTTGAGGACAGTAAGATACTTCTCGCAGGACTGCTCGAGCTCCGGGATGGGCAGCTTCGGGAGCTCATCCTGGTGAGCATAGGTGACGCCGCCCTTGGGTTTGTCGTCGTGATAGACCGTCGACATGGCGTACTGGCGTGCCTTGAGGGCCGGGCTGATGGTGGGTTTCGGGAGCTCGGGAAACTCGGGCACGGAGCGCGGAGTGGCCGGGGAGAGTTGGAGGCTGGGGGTTGAGAGGGTCTCACCAAGAGACCTTGGCGAAGTGAAGATGCGGACTTGGGTAGGCATTCTGGTCAGCCAGGCTCGATGGGCATCAAGCGTAGAGAGGCGAGACGTGGGTGCTGATGTTTAGACCGCGTAGAGCAGTGCGGTAGAAGTAGTGGCAGTCTTGCAGACAGTACGGTGGCATTCCACTTGAAATGCTACAGCAGGGACATGTAGAGAGAATCAGGAGGTGGAGGGAGTCTTGAGTCCAGGGGAGGGAGGAGAGCTACCAATTCTCGGCCGGGACAGACTCGGGAATATAAAAGCGGCGAGCACGGCAAGGCCGGGGGATTCGAACGGGACAATGAGCAACACCAACAACAAGTAGACCAGGTGGAACCCTCCCTTATCCAGTGCCAGGGCCACGCTGACGAACGAAGGATGGGGTTCTGGTATGCGGGATGCCGTGGGCCGCCAATGCCTGCCATGTGCATGTGCATGTGGGACTTCCGGGACATGCGCAAGGACGGGCGGACAGGGGGGGAAGGCAGAGAGAGAGAGAGAGACAGCACCAGGCTACGCTACCTCAGACCAGACCCAGATCCAGACCCAGACCCAGACCAAAAGCATGTGGCCGTGGGGACCAGCTGGTCATCAGCAGCCCACCGAGTGATTGGACACGACATGCCGCAGTGGGTTTTGTGAAACTCTCCGCAAGCCCGAAAGCTCAATATGGATGAGGCCCGTTGGCAAATCTGCCGAGCCATTTCACGTCTCGGGGTAAAACGAGAGCAGAGATGCAACGTACTGGCGAGGGCGATGGAGACCAGCTGCTACCTGCGGCAATTCGTCCGAACAGGCGCGGCCTCTGCGGGAGGGGATGCAGTGCGGCTACTGATAGTGTGAGCTGGGAGCCGGAGGCTGAGAAAGATGGGAGAAAAAAAGCTTGTCGCAGGCCGTCGTGGCTGATGGACTGTCGTTCCCGTGGTCGACACTTTTATTTCAGCCCGGTTGCCTGTTAGCAGCCGTCGACCAAGTCACAAAGGCAAAAGAATGGTCATCTGCCCGCTCCGGTGGCGGCTAAGCTCGCACAACGGGAACAGCTAGGGCCCAAGTGATGCCACCACCAACAAACATCCCCTTCCAGTTTTTATTCAGTCCGACCAACGTCCAACCTACCACAGTGCAGATACCGGTGATCTGTGTGTACGAAATATTGTTGCGTCACGGGCCGAAGGGAGAGGGAAGGCGGTGGAATGACCCTGTCGCCGGGTGCAAGGAAAGTATGGCACGAAATGACGTTGTGGAACCCCCACAAAACCTCCAAGGGGAAAGTGGGGAAAATCGACCGGGTTCGGCGGGACCCAAGAGATGTTGCCTGCAGCGGCTGGCTGCACAGAAGATGGCGCGTTACTCGGCCTGCAGTCTGGCTTTGGTTGGTCTTTCGGACAAGAGGATGAGTTGTGGTTGGGCGGCGGATCGAGATTCCTGAATTGCGACGGGCGATCCTGCCCCCTCCGCGCAGATGCTCCAGTATCGGTAATTACTCCGCACCAGCAGTTGCTAAACTGTTTGGCAAGTGGGGTTGTGTTGGGGATCTGGGGATTCTGGAGTCTGGGGGGCAAACTGCTCCCACTGCACGGATATTCGGCTTGACATTTATGTCAGGTAGTGAATTTCGCCGGCATGTGCAAGGTCTTTGGAAGAAAATCGCAAGTTAATGGCGCACTGCATCAGATTGTATACTGTCCTGTAGCCGAGGGTGAGATGACGGAGGGATCGAGAACAAATCGGGGTCAAGGTCAGGGTCTCTGTACCATTTAATGTACATAGACCGCACCTGCTCAATGCAGCAACAAGAGGGAACCTGGAAGAAGCATGTGAAAAAAGGCCAAGGAAACAAGACGGGAGGCGCTCACAGCCAAGCTCCCCGCAGGCTGCGAGATGCGATAAGCAAGGCGGGACGCTGCACTAGCGCCTACTATGTGCATAGGTGCTCCCGGCCGAACGGATAAGTGGGTTGTCGTAGCTGCAAGAGGTGGCTACTAAGCTCTTGATATGGCTAAAGAGCTCAGTAGAGCACTAGGGTTTTATTTATATATAAATACTCTCTTTTCTTCTTTTTATTAAAGAAGTTCTATAATATACTCTTTACTTATATACTCGATCGTCTTTTAACTATAGTATAATAGTTATAAGCCTCGTGCTCCAAGCTAGCTATATATTGCGAGTAAGTAATAAGAGGGCGATACGTGACCGACTACCGGTCATGGGTCACCTGGCCTATCAAAAAGGGAACTCTAGCTATATGACCACCTCCCCGTCATCGTCGTCTTTCTCAGCACCGCCGAGAGCGCCCAGGCCGCAAGCAAGTTGCTACAGGACCGAGTCAACCAGGAGGTACGCGACATTCACGGATGTCACACCGCGGGCGTCCAGCCGCCATTCATCGTCGATCACACTGGCGGAAAGATTCCTTCTTACCCCAGCCCGTGAGCTGTGTATGTCCCTGCTAGCCGCGAGTAGGCCCGCGACGGTCGACAGTACAGGTCCCCTAAATCCGCCTCCACGCTAACTCAGCCATTTTGCCCCCCCTTCCCCCCAGAGTGCGTCCCCCGCCCCTCATAAGCCCGTCACCATCCTCGCTGACCCTGACCAGGCTCGGGGCGGTGTTGGATACGAGCAGGGCCCGCAAGTGCCCATCACCACCTCGACCGTCGACCCGATACTGTAGATGGGGTGGTATGTGTCGCAAGGACTAGTGTAGTCGTCCCGTGCGACACTGTTGCATGTGCTGTAGACCGTCCTTCTCTAGTGGCACATAGTGGCCGTTGAATCTAAATCTCCCACATCATGTCAGCCGGATGTTTTCCAGTTTTCTAAATCTCCCGGGGAAGGGGGAAGGAGAGGAGTTCGAGGGAACCACTCGGTACCTCTATCGATGTTGGAGTGTTAGCTCAGGGCTGTGCTGATGCGGTAATGTTGTTGAATTGGAGGCGAGAAGTGCGCTAGGCTCAGGCGAGGCTAAGTCCGGGATGAACGCGCCTCTTTATAGACACAAACTGCCCCTCGATCTCGCTCTTCCTTCCTCTTCCGATAAGGTAGGGATTACTAGCTAGGAAACTACGGTATTAGGAAAATCTAAAAGTGGCGACCGTGACACGTGCCGCGCGGATTGACACATGTAACATCTTGCAGTTGTTGCTTTTCCCGGGTGTGAGATGTCGGCGTCGCAATACCATGCCCGGGCTGCATGGAATTGCCGTTGGTTGTGGTGTGCATCCGACGAGGTAAATGCAAATATAGTAACAGAGAAGGCCGGCACGCATATTGAAGCCGTGGCGCGCGCGTACCTTGTTGACTTCAATTTCAGTAACTCCTTTTTTCAAAACATTCAATCATCCAACAAACCCCAACTGCGTGTCCATGGTGCCGCAGCCACAAGAGGTGGCTACTAAGCTCCTAATATGGCTAGAAAGCTGGGTAGAGCAGTGGAGTCTCATTTGGTTATAAATACCCTCATTTTCTTCCTTTTATTAGAAGAGCTCTGCAATGTACTTATTTTTACCCACATCCTCCATAACTACCTAGGTAGTCTTCAACTACAGTGTGATACATGGAAACTGGCCACGGTTGTCAGTCCACCGTTCCCTGTGACAAAGGGTTTGGCCTGGCAGGCGCCGAGATTGTGACCTCACTGGAACCCCCGGGCCTCGGTCTCCGAAAATCGATCGTGAGGGTTTTCTATTCATTCACAATCCCAGCCGTATGGGCAGTCACTGCCGCGGCCGGGGTTTTCGTCATGGACTCTGGCGAGCCGTGCGACTCGGATAATATCAACCCCATCACATCCAAGTACTGTACATACCTCAACGCTAATACCGCAAATAACACCTGGGTCTGCGACAATAACAAGCGGTGCTATCTTGTCTAGGCTGATAGCGGAAAGGCGCAAAACTACCAGCAGAATCAATGCGGTGGCAGCGATGTGGCTTCCTCTAATTTTGACGACAATCAGTTCTCCACGCCACAGGGGCTAGAGAGACCGAACACAGATGATTACGGCTTCATCACGCCGCGTGACTCCACGTTGTGTAAATTTTGCCTCCCGTATACTGTCAGAAAGAAAGAGCCAGGGGCTAACACGGGACCCTGACGTCTCCGTGCCCTGGCACAGCCCCCTTGGCTTGAACAAACCGTACGCTACATTTCGCCGTGACGAGGTGGATTTGATATGATTTTCAAGTCAGCAATGAGAGGTTATGAGACGCTACATCTATCAACGGCCCTCTTCCCGTGGCTTCCTCGTGTAACATGCTGCGACTATAGTCCTGTATCTCTTGTATTTGAACGGGAGAGTAATTAGAGACCAACCACTTCTTCCAATTTCTTCCATCTTGATTCAACTCTGGGTTTCTGGCAGGTCGAGCAAACAGGGCTCCTTGGTTCCGAGGACCCGAGCAACCCATCTCTACTAAACCTAGACGGCGATGGATCCGCCATATCTTTCGATCACCAGTACGCCCGCAGGGCGACGAAGTGCGGCGCGTGGTGCTACCCAATGAGTATTGTATCGTGTAGAGACCGAAGCCGTAGTTGGCGTTTTTGGACGCGCATCTCAGCGACGACCTCGCTTATCAACTGGCAGCTTCTCATGATGCTGTGGGACGACGACCTGGCTGCGTTTTTCTCATCGAGCACCACTAGCAATTTGAAAAGACTCTTTATTAGGGAGACTTAAGAAGGGATGGACAACCCCTACATATCCTATCTGACCAGTGTATCTTACACAGTCATCCCATACCCCATCCTCGCTGCCCTCTGTTGGCTAGTGAAGGCAGCGAGAGGGGATCCGAAAAAAGCAAACTCCCGAAACAGGACCAAAAAACGAACATGACATGACATGACACGCCCACCATCTCCGCTCCCGCTATTTCCCCAAGTGCAGTTGACCAAAAAAGACCAAGAGAAAAGGAGCATATCCACCCCTATACTCACTCATACACCCACCCTCTCCACACACCACACCGGTCCACGAATCTCAGACACCACAACAAAGTCAGACACCCCTGCGCCAAAACAATATGCAAACACACCCTCCCTTCCAACATATTTACCATACCATACCGTCACATCAGCACAGCACAGCACAGCACAGCACAGCACCACACCCCCCCTCAATATCCCGTGCTCCCCCCCATCTCGCCCATCAGGCCATTCTCCTCATCTGCCGAAATGGCATGGCGCCACCACCCATGCGATCCATCCCCATCCCGATCCCGCGGGCCGGCCCGCCGTCAATTAAGGGCGCGGGGCTGTATGGTTGGGTTGGTCGATCGATCCACCGTCTCACCATCTTGGAACAGGGTTTCCGGAAAGTTCCCGGGACTCCTTTACGTTCCCCATCGAGGCGCGCAATTTCCATCTAGAAAGGTGGCTCGGGAGGATTTGGCGTAGGCGGGCTGGGCTCCGGTTTGGGATTTGGCTTGGCCTGCCGCCGGGGCTGGGGCGATGGACCGTGATGGGCCATGGCTTGGTCTGAAAGAGCTTGGGATGATATCAGCCAACGGCGTGAACTTTGTGCGCATAAGGGGACTGTACTTGTGTGGTATGAAAACAGTCACTGGCACGAACTGCGTGTGGGCGGCCGTCTTCAGGAAGAGCTCCTCGTGGGAGAGAAGAGATATGGGCAAGGTTTAGGTATAAGTGGAGGAGGATTTGCCCCGATTAGCTTCCAGGATGGATAGGCGGTATCACTATTGCGTTCAAAGTTGTGTTTTGGGCAAAGAAGACGGAAAAGGGCTGGGCTCATCGTTCTACTTAAACCTGTCCCGGCCGTTGACACCTCTTTAAACAAACGCCCAGCCGTCCTTTGGCTTCTCCCCCACCCAATGTCGCGTCCCATCCGAGAGAGGCCTGAGCAAACGCTGTTGCATCCCGAGTGGGCAGGGGATGGTGGGTGTGAGCCCGTTCCTGGCCGACATGTCACTCATAGTGAGACAGCGCAGACATCCCGTGGGAGAGCTTGCGGAAAGCTGCACGTGGCATGCCACTTTTTTTTTACTCGGACGGTTTGATCGCCAAGGGTGGGGTGTGTGTGGTTGGGAGCCGGTGGGTTACTCTCTCGGCACAGATGTGCAGGTTTCCTTGCTGATTGTAACTCTGCTCCTCCTATTTCGAGAGTGAGGGGGCCCGCCCTGCGTATTATCAAGAACCGGGAGCCCACGGGTAAAGGCCCAACAATCTGGTGATTCCGGAACGTCATCATCCTTGGACAGGACAGGGTGCCTTGATCACTCAGAACAAGGATCGCAAACCTTGCTCTGCTGCTCAGGTGACAGCCTGCGGGAACGGGGGTGCTACCTACGTGGTGTAGGGGGTTCCCACCTTGATATTAAGGGAGCGCCTTAAGACCGGACCTTTAAGCCTCAGTGGGCCATTGCGGGAGGTTCCTGTATGTCATCGGGGCTGCAGGTCGCTGTAAAGTCTCACGGTTGCAGGAAGTTCCATGTATGTACGCCGAGCCTTCGAGACGATATACCCGGGTCTGTGCTGGGACGTTAGCGGCCGCAGCGGCAGTAGGCTGTAACCTTCCATGGCCGCATCTTTGGGCCGCACGGCAAGGCTAGAAGTCGTGGGTGTGGTATTGCGAGGTTAAAAAAGGCCAGACCAGGCGGCCATGACCGTGTGAAGGGACAGCGGCGGCCGTCCGATCCGAGCCATCCCGTCGACCTTCTTGGTAACCCGCACAGCGCGCCATCCATTTTGCTCCGTGCTGATCCGTACGATGACGGTCGATCCGCAGTTGACACAAGCCCGGGTGAACCACAGAAACACGAGGGATCGCGCAGCGGGATATCCAGATCCACCGCTGGCAGGCCACTCGGCACGGGATGGCACGCTCTGCTCTGACCCCCTTGTGGAGGAGGCGGCTCCCTCATGTTGCTGTATCATCCATCGTTTGCTCGGCCGCGGTTGCAGCGCGACATCTCGCTGCTGCAGCTGCAGAGGGACCCGCTAGGGCGAAGCTGCCAAGAGGGGGGAAGCGCGGCAAAAAACGAAGGGGAAAAAAAAAACTTATTAGTGTCAACTGTCAAGAATGGAGAAGGACAAGCGGAAGCGGGCACACCCACTCGTGTTCTCCCCCATGTGTTCCGAGGGCTTCGGTACCATCTGAAATGGAGACCGGCCCCTGACCCCCACAGCAAACAGCAAATATGGACGTTTCAAAGTTGGTCCGTGGGGAGCCACGTGTGACCACCTCATCCTCTCTCCGGGGGGTGGGAATGTGATAAATGAGAGGAGGAAATGTGGTTCTGTCGCATTCCCACTGGTTTTTCTTTGTCGTGGCTTCCGTTTGCCTGGTCTGCCTGCTTGGAATGAGTCAGACAAGGTTCGCTCTTGCTTTCTGCTTTTCAGCTGATGACCCCCATCTTCCTTATCATTGGGATGCCGTCATGACGGCAGTGACGGGGTCGGATCCGTTGGCTGGACTGCACACCTGATGCACCTGATGCATTGCAGCGGCTCTCGTCACCCCTTTCGACTTGCAGATTTCCATTCTTGCTGGGTTGTCTTGTCTGTTCTGCGCCGAAGAAAGAGGGTCCCGTCGACCATCCATATCCATGTCGACTTCCCCATCCCTGCTCCTCGACGAAACGGGCAGCACCATCCACTTGGCGCCCCGCATCTTGTCCTAGTCAGGGCATCCGAGCGCTGTTTCTAGAAGGTTTCTCCGCCAAGGCGCATCTGTGGGGCGCGTCTTAACCTCAGCTCCCCGACCCATCATCTGTGTTTTGTCGCTTTCTGATAACCCGCTAATTTGGCAATCGAAAGCAACATGTTTCTCGAGCAGTCCATAATGATAGCTCTAAAGAACCCAAGGCAGTGTGAAAACGGTGGAAGCATAGAGCGCGTTTCCGGCGCAGGGCACCGAACACAATGATATTATCTGGAAACGCTAACCAAACCCCTCGAGGGCGGCCTCCAAAGGCAACGCTTCATACAACACATCAACGCTTGACCAACCCCTCGCCTCGCTCAATGAGTGAACCTGCCTTTATAAAGCCCAACTGTCTCGGCAATTCTCGCAACCAACATCCCAGGCAATCGCCGAATATTCTCGGACTCACCGGTCAGGATTTTGTCGCTTACCTCCAGAAACCTGTCTCGGAAAATCCGCCAGAGCTTCTCATCCTTGGCACACTTGTATCCCGGGTTGGGGTAAAAGGGGTCGTTCTTCCAGAACCGCCCAGCGGCGATCCGAACCCCTTCCTCGTCCATGGTGAGCGGCTTGCAGCAGTCAAAGTCCAACAACCACATTGCAAGGGCCCCCAGGACGCCCGTGGTGAACCCCTGCACCCCAATTCCTGGTTGCGGGACTCGGCGCTCTGAGTCCGCGTTGGTCATTGTGCGAGGCCGAGCAAGGACGAACTCGACTTTCGCCGCGTCTATCCTGACTTCCCAGTGGAGAAACGCCAAGGTATCTGCCATAGCGAGAGCGTACTGCTCTGCGGGAAGACCGAGTTCCTCAATCTGATCGAGGTGGAGAGGGAAGTTCCGGAAGCTGATGTATGTGAAGCTGGTCATTTGACCCTCCAACTGCCGCCGGCGGCCGAGATAGGGGCGGAGAAGACAATGTTCGTTGCTCTTGTCATCGGCGGCCGCGACAATCTCCTTATTGTCACTCCAAAATCTCTGAGCCAGCAAACGCCGCGCTTCTCGCGGTAGCGGCATAATGCGTTCACTCACGAGGGCATGATGACGTTTCGAGCCCGCTGGCAAGTTTGGTAGAATCCTTGCCCACGCGTCGTCATGCGGCCCCATGAACGCAGAATTGAATGGAATGTTGACGTGAAAGGAATTCGGAGCTGTCGACGCGGACTCATGGGAGTGCTGCGTCGCTGCCGATTGGATGCCCTGATGAATTTGGTGTTCATTTATGATTGACCGACCAGAAATGCCATCCCCTTGTTTAAGAACGACGTCGCCAGAGCCCGGCAAGCCCTCGTCCAGTTGCGGGTTTGCCCAGACAGTGCCGCAGTATCCATACCCAATCCTCTCGAGCGGGGATTTGGCGCCAGAAAGCTGTTCCAAATACGCCATGGTGATACTATAGAATTTGTTCGCTGATTAAATGATTGATATATTTTGTAGACGCAGGCAGGTGGCATTGCTGGGGGTTCAAGGGCTGCAGATGAAAACCGGGTTGAGGTCGAAGAAGAGCAACCGCGCATTATACCCAAAAGCGGATGAGATTTAATTAGGCGACGACGCTTCATGGTGTGGTTTCACTTGCCTTTGGTGAGATGTACATAGCAGCATCAGCCAGGTAGGTTCGATCCGTAGGCAGGGTCAAACGTTGGAATGGAAGGGGAGACTCTATAATTATTTCCGACACCAAGGCTGAGTTTGGTGTAACTGGGGCCAACTATTGCCGCGAATCAACGATGTGGGTTTTATATGGACAGCTGAACAGCACTGTTGAGTACCTTACCTACCTACCAGGTATGTGCATTCTATGTGTTTGTTTTCTTTTTGGTTGCCCCTGGGCCAGATCTGTGGTCCCGCCATGATTCGACTTGCTTCCAAAACAGCCTGGGCTTCCGTGGTGGCACAGAAGTGCAACTTGCAATCACCTGACTGGCGCTGCCCATGATTGGTACGGCAGGCAGCGTGCAGCATTCTCCACGCGCCCTGACGGGACTTCTCTACATATGTAATAATAAGCACATCGTGCCTTACGCCTCGTGCCTTGCGTCTCGTGCCTGCCTGCTTGGGCAGAGAGCATGCCCCTGATTGGCCGATTTGTCTTGGCGACGCTTGCTTTTTGCCGGCCCACCGATGTGACGCTCCGGGCTTTCGGAGCCCCGCCATTCCATTGCAAACGAGACCACTCAACCCCGCCATGATCCATCGAAAGCTTCTTTTACCTAGGCACATGTCATGCTGCACACCACTTCGAGTTTTGGCGGGTTTGGCCTCGGGAGCCTGTCGAATTATGAGGTATTTCGGTGGACCCCACGAGTCGAGTTGGATAAAAATGGAACGGAAATCGATGCCGTACTCCCAAGAACCATGTGTTTTTACGAGCTGCGAGACAATCCCAATGGCCCCAGGGGTGTATGAAATCGCGCGTTGTCATATGCCATGTGTCCCGCTCGGTTCCTCGTAGCCGAGCGAGGCCGAACAAAGCGCAACAGGCTACTGTGTCGTATGCGCAGGGGAACTCCATAAGAAGCGGAGTTCAGCTTGGATTCTGACATCAGGCCTTTTCCTTCTCCTCCCCGCTACGATTGTTGTCATCAATTGAGGCGAACCACACGTTGTCGCCAGGAGCGTTGTTCGCCATCGTTGTTCTTTGAAACACAAGAAGCAATTCCCGGTACAATGGCTCCCCTTAAGCCGCACTGGGTGCAACCGTCGCACCCCGATGTCCAAGAGGTTATCGTCAACGAGGCCGCGTTCACCACCAAGAGCATCTCCAAGACTGCTCTCCCTCCGTTTGGCCTGTTTGCCAAACTGGAGTTTCCCCCTTGCACCGTGGCCCCGGCGCCGACGTATGCGACTGTCCAGATGGGCCGTGACAAGCATCTGGACTTGAACAGCGACCTGCTTTACATCAACCACTCTTGCGAGCCGTCTCTTGTCAGTAGTCGCCTAGCGGAAAGACCCAGCTGGATACTGCACCGAGGCGTAGTCAATCGTTAACATAGCCCCAACCTCACCTCTCTAGATCTTCGACACGGCCAACATGAACGTCATCGCCGGCCCGAAAGGGCTGCAGCCAGGCGATGAGCTGACGGTAATATTGCTGCCCCGACTGAACCTCGTTTCGTCAAAGTCATTCCCCCGCTAAACGTTGAAACCGCAGTTCTTCTACCCATCCACCGAGTGGTACATGGCACAGCCCTTCGACTGTCTCTGCGGCACCCCGACCTGCCGCGGCCGCATTGCCGGCGCCCGCGACATGACGCTCGCCCAGCTCGACGGTCTGTGGTTGAACGGGCACATCCGCGAGCTGCTCGAGGAGCGTGAGAGCGAAAGGAAGAAGGTGCAGCCGAATGGCGCAGCTCATGTCAATGGCAACGGCGAAAGCACGAAAGCGATCGAAAACGGCGCTGGTGCCCTCACCAACGGCGCCATTACGAACGGCCATACCGGCCCCCTCGCAGCCACCGCAACAGATCAAACAGTCATGGCTCTCCGCGACGCCCTCAGCCACGCCGAGAAAGTCGTCGATGCCGCCCGCCAGGCGCTAGTATCCTACGTCGAAGCGCTACACATGGCCGGATTTGGCAGCGACAGCAACAACATCAAGCGGCAGGCACACGGCGACGCCTTTCCCTCGTCTCACGACAACCCAGTCTTTGACGCGGCCAAGCCCGCTTCCATCCAGGCTCCAGCCGGGGCCCAGCGACGCGGTCCGACGTCACGAGAACTGAGCGGCGAGATGGGCGGGGATACGTCAGTGCATGTTTAGCTGGGCTCTGCTGTGCGGCTGCGGCGGCTTGTGGATTTTCAACAATGAAGCGGCTGCTTTGGCGTACGCAGAGAGGGGGCTTCTCCTTTGTGTCCGTCGCTTGATTTGATTTTGGTTCGATTTTGATTTGATTTGATGTGATTTAAAGTTTGATTCGTTTGCTATTTTACAGTTTGCAATGTTATATGCGGTATAATCGAGGAGGGTGCGTTGTGCTCCAGTCAATGTACTGTGAACCCATCAACTCCCGAGCCGATCCTGATGTAACCATAAACTCCGTGCCGTTCTCTAGTGCCATGTCGCCTCCCATGATCAACAACCAAGAACTATATTGTACAAGCCTGGGCAACACTAGCCACCCTCGCCCCCCCAGATCAAGTCCCCCCCTTCCGGAACCTCGTCCGCGCAAATGCAGGGCACGGTGCGTCACCTCCCCTAATCCCACCCAACAACCAGTCCGTCAAGCCCACCACTTTGGCGCCCATCCCCTTCTCCCACTGCCCGCCTTCCTGGACGTGCTCGATGGTATGGCTCAAAATCCTCCCTTCACTGTCAAAATCAAAAATAAACAGCCCCGTAAACTCCTTGTTACTCGACCCCACAGCCTGCGCCATCCCAACAGGCGCCTTCACCTCGGTCCCCGTGTTCCCGCCGTTTTCCCGCCCCGCCTTCACTCCTCCCCCACCCCCGTTGCTGTCCGTCTTCTCACCGTCCGCCTTGACTCTCCCCTTCCCGTCCCCATCCCCATCCCCATCCCCCCCGCCCCCGAAACCCAACCACCCCCTCAGCCGCCTGCCCCCGCCCCCGACCGTCCTCCACCGCACAATCAACTGCTCGCCACAGGCCCCCTCGGGCCGCCGCCCGCCGGGGAGCGGGCTCGGGTACACGGGGCTGTCGACCATGCGCTCCGACAGGATCTCGAGCCGCACGTTGCCCACCAGCGGCACCCTGTTCCAGGCGATCGGGCTCGACCACAGCGCGGCGATGTAGGCGACGCGGCCCGACACGGTGGGCAGGTGGGGGTGGGTGGACGGGAAGAGGTGGAGGGTGATGTGTGGGGAGAGGATCTGCTGCGGCGGCGGGGACTGGAGGAGGTTGGGGAGGTGGCTTTGGAGGATTCGGAGGGCTGTTTTTGTTGCGGACTCCGAGGTTAGTCGATTGGAGGGGCCGCGGGGGGAGGGGAATAGAAAAAGGGGGGAGGGGGGGGGGGGGGTGGAGACGGGGACGTACTCTTGCCGAGTTTGACTTTTCTCTCGTCCGGGGTTGGTTTATTGTGAGGGTCGGGGGAGCGTAGAGGAGGGTTGGAGGTAAAGAGGGCTGCCGGTTCTGGAGGCGGCTTCGGTTGGGTGGAGGGTTTGTGGACGGTGGATAAGCGGCCTCTCCTGGAGATAATTGGTACGGGAGGGGTTCGTGATGGTCGAGGGGCTGTTGGCCGGGAATGCGACAGCCTCCGCCGCGGCTCAATGGCCGACGAGCTCCCCCATGGTGACGATGCAGCTGTGCAAGCTGTTGTTGTTGTTGTTGTTGTTTTCAAAGAGGCCCGCGCTGGGTATCCGTGCCGAGGACAGCGCAGTATCCTTGCCGGTGCGGACATTTCTTCCCTCCCGCGTTTGCACTTCCGCCGGACAACTGACTGACTGACCAACAGTCTGACGGGGCTGCGCTCGACTCGCTGCGGGTTGGTTGCTTCGGCCGGTGTTTGCAGGTGGCGGGTATGGCCGGATGATGTCAGTGACGGCTTCCTTCAAGTCGGGATACCTGGTAATACCACCGTCCCGTTAGATTGATAATTCAGCCCCAATGTACATACAGTACATAAAACATGTACTGTAAGTTGGAGATATCGTTCTAGACGAAGCCCGGTTCGACAGGGCGAATGAAATCTGACCCCGGTCGCCTGCCGTGTCTGGCTGACCGCCGCCAGCTGACACTCGGTGTGGCCATCAATGTCACGAGCCTAGCGGGCCTTACTCAGGTCGCGGCTGCTCGGGATCTATGTAGAAAACCCAGCACAAGTCATGCGGAATGGTCAAGGCGCCTGCCTCCCTTTTGAAAGAGAGCGTCTTTCTGTTTCCAGGCCCCGCCTAATCATGTAACTTTCAGGCTGTTTACTTGTTCCTCCCAGCACCTTTCGGGACGTTCGTCACAAGCCACCGCTTGCCACAGCCCGGATAAGCGTCACGTGAGGACTACCCCCGGTCGGCCCCTGCGCTATCGCCCGGGCTCAAGCTGGCCTGTGAACCAATTGTTCCGACGCCCTGACGCAGCAGCCTTCCAAGAGTTGACCTCGCCGACCGACCTGCTGCCTTCCCGCATCATCAAACCTCCCAACAGGCCTTCGACGATCCGCATTTTCTCTCCGCTTCCATCAACCACCGCCCGACTCCCACCTGCACCCGATCCCCACTGCATCTTCAACGCACCGCGTATCAGCAACCATGAATCCCGAGTAGTATGCCGCCTCCTCCATGTCGCCCGGCGACTACTGCCTCGACATCTCTTGACCTTTGTTTGCTGCTGCTGCTGCTGCTTCTGCTAACACTCTTACTCTCTTCTCCAGGGTTTCCTTGCACCGACTTCCTCTCAATACTTGCGACGCCTACCGGGTTTTCCCGACCGCCCTGCTGCCGTTGCTGACATTATGCCAGATACGATTACCTCTTCAAGCTGCTGCTCATCGGTGACTCCGGTGTCGGCAAGTCTTGCTTGCTGCTGCGGTTTGCCGACGACACCTACACAGAGTCCTACATCTCAACTATCGGTGTTGACTTCGTATGTAACTGTTGCGAAACAGCGGTGGGGCTGCTAGAGACTGACCCTCGTAGAAAATCCGGACTATCGAGCTCGACGGCAAGACCGTGAAGCTACAAATCGTACGCACATTCCCGGCCCGGCTGGACCATGGCTCGACTGAAGGAGGGACGGTCATTAGCTGACTTGAATCACAGTGGGACACGGCTGGCCAAGAACGCTTCCGCACCATCACATCGTCCTACTACCGGGGCGCCCACGGCATCTGCGTCGTCTACGACGTCACCGACATGGACAGCTTCAACAACGTCAAGCAGTGGCTGCAGGAGATTGACAGGTACGCCACCGAGGGCGTCAACAAGTTGCTCGTGGGGAACAAGAGCGATATGGCGGACAAGAAGGTGGTCGAGTACACAGTTGCAAAGGTACCCAACCTAACACCATACCGCCTTTTTTTTTCTCGGCCAAATACTGACTTGGTCACGCAGGAATTCGCCGACAGCCTCGGCATCCCCTTCCTCGAGACCTCGGCCAAGAACGCTAGCAACGTTGAGCAGGCATTCTTGACGATGGCACGCCAGATCAAGGAGCGCATGGGCAGCAGCATCGCCACCAATAACACCAAAGCCAACGTCAACGTCTCACCCGGCCATGGCGTCTCCAACAACCAGTCCGGCGGCTGCTGCTAAGTCGGTCATTGTCTGACTTATCTTGCATCCGCGCCGTTTGATGTTGCTGCTGCTCTCGGGTGTTTACGGTTTCTTGCATCGGATGGGTTTTTCGGACACTACGGGGCGTGGTTAGATCTGCTAGGAGGTCGGTCTGATGAGGGTTGAAGGGGGGTGTCCTTTGCGGGTGCGTTGGCAGTCGAACTTCTGCAGTCGCTTGGGGGGGGTGGGGGGTCTGCGTTCTGCGTCGTCCATCTTGAGAGGCAGTTTTGACGCCTATGACTCTGAACGCCAGAGTTTGGGCACTAACGTATTCCTCGAGGAACCGCGGAAGGCTGGGGACGGCCCAGGCGTACTGGAAACGGAACACGACGGACTGGGCCAGAGCAGGAGTTGTTCATTTTTCCTACTGCTACTGCCACTGCCTTACTATTATCACGTACTGTGTCTGTGTATTTTCCCATCTTGGTCATAACTGGGGCTTTGTTTTGTTTATGGATTACACGACTTTCGTTGACTTGCTCGGCTTCGTGAATGTGGAATGGCCAACCTTAATAATACTTGGGTGGTTGCTTTGAAGGCATGTGTGTGTGGCCGAAGAAGTGAATGACTGCCGGATGTCTTCATCGAGTTTCCTCAACTACCTGATGTAATCCGGGCCGTTTGTCACAAAGAAAATGTCTGCGTCGGCGCTGGGAGTACATGTAGGGTCCAGAACTAAAATGCCTCTGGTGCCCTCATTGCGGCCCTAATCCCGCCGCGGCACATTAAACTTAATTCTCGAAAATGACTTGGCCGAGTCCTACGTTTAGCTTCGTGTGTAATGAGTACCTAGGTATCGAAGAATGGTTGCATAACAGTTCGAGTAAAAGTGCCGTCAGTCGTCTGCTGCTATCTCCTTTACTCCGGTTGTCGACCACAGGATGAACAATAACAAGTCACTCGGCTGGAACTGGAAACCGTGCCCCCTTGACGGGCACATCACGCCACGCCACTTTCCCATGCATAATACGGTTTCCGCAAAGCAAAGTCTCAATTAAAGCGCCCGGTTTACCTCCCCGATACCCCCCCGCTACACCGTACCTGCTGCGCCCTGCTAGCTGGTATCACCAAGAAAAACGGAAAAGCGCACGAGACGCAACGCAGTTGCTCCCAGGGAACAGGTGGGTGTCCCAACCCCCCAACCCCTCCCCTTTCCATCACGATTCTTTTCTCCCATTCTTCTTCTTCTTCCCCCTTCCATTTCTCTCTCCTTTTTTTTTTCCGCATTCGCTTCCAATATATCAAATCAACAATAACTATCTTTACAATCCGCTCATCCTTATGTATAGTGTGTGTGTGAGGATCTTCAAACCAGGCCCAGCCACTTCAGAGCCTTGGTACTCCGCCCCTTCTCAATCTCCTCCCGCCGCCTTAGGTACATCGGCATCAGCCGCCGCTCTTCAGCATCTTGCAAGTCGTCATCGCTGTCGTCACCATCGTCCACCGGTTTCGCTGCTGCCGCCGCTGCTGCTACTGATGATGATGATAGTGGTGGCGCACTGTCACGCGGTGAGAGGGGGTCCGAGTCCTTGTGGCGGTGACGATGGCGATTGCTACTGCCGGTTCTCGCCGTGTCGGTGATGGTAGTGGTCCCCCCGGTGGCGTTTGCGGCTGTTGTCGGCGGCGCGTAGTTCACCTCGCCCCAACGGATGCCGCTCGTTGACAGGGTGTTCTTGGTGCCGGTGGTGTTAGGGTTGTACGCCGGCTGAGGACCTCTGCTGGGCGGTGATGGTGATGAGAAGAAAGTGGACGAGGAACGTGGGGGGATGCCCGGGGGATCGATATGGTGATGGGGCGGCGTTTGAGTGTGTGCTGGCGGCCCCGGTTCCGTGGGCGAGGACGGCGGAGTGATGATTAATGTTGAGACCGAGATACGGCATGCCTCTTTCTGCGAAGGAATAGGAGTGGTCTTGGCCATTTTGGTGTTGATGTCAAGACTTGGATAGGCCTTTCTGAGAGGGGATTGCACAGCAGGGTGCTTGTAGAGCGGCCGCTCAGGAATATAGTAATCCGAGATGGAGATTAAGCTCTCACGGATGGCTGCCACAAAAGCGGCTGTCTCGAAACCGGTGGCGGAAGATGCGAGGAGGAAGTTGCCCTTGGAAAAGGAGCAGGGCCCAACAAATGCGTCGGAGGTGCGGGATCCCCGGGGATTGAGGGAACGGAAGCCTTCGCTGGGTCGACGGTCCGAGTCTGGAATCGACAGAGACTGCGATGGCCGGGATGCGCCGCTGTCAATGATCCCTACGACTTTCATCATCTCAGTGCCGATGAGGGTCTGGAGGGCTAGGATGGTTGGGAGGTGTTCAGATGGGTACTCGATGAGCAGAAAACGGACTTCTGGGTGAGTGGCTAGGTAAGTCTCGAGATGCGGAATGATCAAAGCGGCGAGCACCGCGCGGTCAGCAAAGGGGTTGCTCTGTGTCTGCTTTGTCAGTGGCTGGGCTGTAAATGCCTGCATAGCATTGGCAATGAGGGACCTGTCTGCGTTAACGCTTTGCTTCGATGAATCGTTACTACTCGGGTACATACCGAATGTCCAGCCGTCCGCTTCGCGAGAGCCCGCTGGTTTTGAAGCCAAGCTTCTCAAGCTGCCCGACGACTTCTGACAGGCGGCTCTTTGTCACTCCGCTTTCAGCGCCAACTGCCAGGATCAAGTCGAGCCTACTCTCGCCGACCGGGGATGTAACCTGTCCGTCGCATTCAAAAGCCCTCCACAGGCCAGCCCCTGGCGAAAACTCGGTGCCATCCGGCGCCGAGAAACGCCGGTCTTGCAGTTGAAACCGGGAAGCGAGGAACGACCTCAAGAAGTTTTGGATCGAGACAGCTGTCTCCTGTCCCACGCTGATACTGTAAAGTCTTGTGTCTATCGGAGGCATCGCCACGGATTCTGTGGCTAGCGGATTCGGAGAGTAGTTGGGCGTCGGTAGGCCGTGGACCATATCTTTCTGCATCCACGGCGTGACTGTGCCGACGTGTCCATCTTCGGATTGGCCCAGATCATCCTCGTGGCCTCCTCTCGTTGCCGGGTGTTTTAGGCCTTGAGAAGCGTCTTGCTGTGGTGTACTAGGGCTAGGTATTGATGGCCGAGGAGTTTCGCAGCGCTCACTCAGACGCCTGAATACGAAGTTGTGTAGCTCGTCCGGTGTCTCGGGGGTGAAAAGGACAACGAGGTGCTCAAGAAGCGGTAGCACTGACTCGAAGGGTTGCTCCTCGACTTCACTGGACTGAGAAGCCCCTGAATAGGTAGGATTCCCGGTGTCTTCATGTGGTAGTGGTTGGCCCTGTGACCTAGGCCCAGGCACTTCGGAGTTGTCTCGAGGGTTGTCACCGCTCATCGATATGTGTCTGGGCGACAGGTCTGACTCAATAGTGTGCGAACCTCTACGGCGCGGCCCTTCAAGCCCTGGGCCCTCTGGCTGGAAGACCTCTGGTAAGTGTGAATCACCGGCAGCCGCCGCATCACCAGCCCACGGTATGGGCGGCGAGGGGATGCGGATTCTCAACGGTGGTTTGCGCGGAGCGGCTGAAGCGGTTTCTTTTGCGGAGCTCGCATCAAGCAAGACGCGGGGAATAGCTTCCGCAGAGAGCCTCGCCCGATCATCAGGTGGAGACGGCGGTCTGGAACCCCGAGGAATTTCGGGTCCCTCCGCGGCTGTAGAACTCAACCGCTTCTTGGACCGTGAAGGGACGTCAACCAGCTTGACGGTAAGGTCCACGTCTGGAGTGCCGGGTTGGAGGAACTCCGTCTCCCTATCGAGAGCGTCTGCCGCTCTCATGGCTCGGATGATGCGGTCCTCGATGGTGCCGGCTCTGCCGTTCATGGATCCTTCGCATACGTCTTGCCGGCCCTGCTTCCCGTCCGGCGGTGCCAGTTTTGGACCCTCGTGCTCCGCCGTGCTTCTCAGAAACGACCCGCTGACTTGGTGAGAGGAGAGTCTCGCTGAGCGTAACCCAGCAACCCCGTTGCTTGCTAGCCGGATGAAGGTGGCATGAGCTTCTTCGACGTTGCCGTCCGTCTCATGCTCCATGATGGTCGACAGACAGGACACATGCGCCGACATGGTTCCTCCGTGCATGAAGACCAGTCGCTTCTCGTTGTCTGATGTTGGAGGTCTAAGAAACTCCAGGGCCTCTGCGTGACGAGTCTGAGCGGCTGTGTGATATTGGTGGATGAGCTCGCGGGTGTCGAACGGCGCACCCACGTTGGCGTCTCTCAGGTACTGTTGAAGACTGGGGAGGATGAGAATCTGGTGGGAGGTTGGCAGAAGACGGAGTTGAGTCGACACGAGCTCGGCGGGGCCCTCGAAGGCAACGATATGCCCAGCCCAGCCTGATGAGATCGGCAGGGCCATGATGAATTCGGACTCGACGAAACGGCTCTTCGGCAGGGCAGGGGGGGAAGCCTTGAGATCGCCGCCGCCACGGATGTTTGCTCGAACCAACTGAGCAAGCAGAGCCGGGGTGACGACAACGCGTGCGGGTTCTAGAATATTAAACAAAGAAGATAAACCACCCCCGGCACAGTCCGAAGATGTCCGCGACCCGGTGAGGTTGTGAGGGTTGGCGTGAGGTCAAACACGCAACGGACCAACCGCCTCGCAAGACAAAGGCGAGTGGCTTCGAAAAAATAAACAAAAAAAAAAGAAATCAAGATCGCCCAAACATGGACCAGGTTTAATCCTCGAAGGACGAGAAACATGAGGGGGTGGCTTGCATGGAGGTCATGGATATGGCCAGCGGGAAAATGACGATTGATGAGAGCGGGCTTCGGAGAAGGACGGGCTGCAGCAAGCCTGAGTGCATGGTGTCCCGGTTGGGAAGAGCCTGAGTTGGAATCTCGAACCAGCCTCCACCATCATGCATGCGACACCATGTTGCGCAGAGCAAACAAACCGAACCGGGTTAGAAGAGAGGGAGATGGGGTTAGAAGAGAAGCAGAGACATCCAGTGTGCGTGAAGGAGGAGGGGCTATGTTGTAGGGCTGCCAGTAATAGATGAATGGAACCGAATCAGAGATGGCAAACTGCACTGCGCTGCACTGCATCCATGCCTGAGGCGAGCGAGGTGAGATAGAGGGGGAGGGGGAAGCCCATTTGCGTCTCTTCATCCCATCCCGTCCTCCGCCCGGAGCTTGTTTCTTTCTGGGCAAGCCTGAAGCGAAAGAAGCCGGTTCTTTCGAACATCCGGGAACTCTCCCGGATGCCAACATGATAGCCATCAAAAAAGAACCCGTGATTGGCCATTGACACTTTGAAACAACGCCGTGCGATGTGCGGGACCCAAACCTTGGGGATGCTGCCGGAGGTGTAAGCGCCTGGTGTGCACACCACCACCACCGGGTACGGGCCTGGGCCAACAACCCCCTGTCGAGAGCCGGGTGTTGAGTAAATGGAGAGACGGTTAATATAGACAATCGCGCTCGTTTACGCACGTTGTCAGACGCAAAAGCAGCGGATGCAGGGCTGCGACTAGCATGTATTTTCAGCTGCAAGTCGGGCCTGACCTGCTCCCGCACAGTGCATGCGGTAGGGTAAGGTAGCGGTGCATGCAGTTGGAAGTTGGAACCGAAGCCACGGGAAACAGCTTCTGGCTGTTGACCGAAGTCTCGAGGAGTTCAAAGTGTTCAGAGGAGAAGAGTGTGAAAGGGAAGTGGAGAAATAACCCTCTCAACTGTTGAAAGTTGCAATCGGAGGCCGTGAACCTGAAATTGGAAATCACCCATGGGGCCCAATGTCTCTGAATGGTCTGTTGCCCTGTGGAGCACGCTAATAATAAGGTGCCTTTATTTTAGCCCTGGACAGGACGTTGCGACAGGCTGTGACATGGCTGGATGGGATGTGTGGGGTTTCCCGGGGCTGAAATCGCTGAATTGCCGGAGAATCCCACAGCGTCCGTTGGCTGTCCCCCGCTTTGCTTGCCCAGATCGTGCGCCTGGGCATCCCGATCCAGGTTGGTCTTGGTGCAAAAATAGTTACTGTGTATGACCTGTCATTTTCAATCTCGACAGTTTGCCTGATCCAGACCGATGGCACTGATGAGCGCTGATTATGGTGTGCAAATTAGGATGAGACCGCAGAGACTGTGTTGTAACTAGCGCAAGGCAACAGAGACAGAACCGTCACAATAAAACTTCTCCGCCCCGTAACATCATGTACAGTATTCGTACTATGTGTGTGCAGTGCAGTACATACCACAGCAGCAATTGCCCGATCGACTTGTGGGTCTCCGTCTGTCGTTTTGGGATAGGGCAGGGCTTCAATGAGGCGCGGCCGGTGAGTCGGCGACATGGTTCTAGGTTCTCTCGACTCCCTCCTTAATCTCTTGGACGCTGCCAGCATGCAACTCGAATCCCCAGCCACGTAGGTATGTACAGACACACAGACAGTGCTTCAAACCCGGCTGCAGCTCCCCGCTTCCCCCTGAATAGCGTTGCAGAGGGGGTTTCTTGCGGTCAGCTCGCAAATCCAGAGTTTGCAGTGCCCATCTAGCATTTTGCACTTTGCGAACCCAGCATCAAGCTTTCCGAGACAAGGACACCAACATGGCTCTCGGCATAGTCAATCGCCAAAGACGTTTTGCGGTTGGCAACTACGCCACGGAACTCGCCGCGATCCCCAGCTGTCCCGTATGCAGGTTCGCCCTCTGCTCCTGCGCTGCGGATTCCCATGGAACTGGCCGGGCGCTTGCAGCCGATCGTCGGACCTGATAATCAAACCGAATCAACGTTCGGTGGCGTCTAGGATGCCACGTGTGTAACAAACGCGTCACTGAATCAAGACTCTGAGGATGGCATTGAGCGATTTGCAGATGGCTGGGCAGGTACAGTACCAAGTTGTCCGGGGAGTTGTCCGTGGCATCCTCGGGTCTACTCATCGTCCTCCATGATCGCGGCGAGCTCGGCTTCTTCCTCAGCGCTGAGCAGCCCCTCGCCGCCCGCCTCGTTTTTCTCCTCCTCTGCGGGTTTCTGCTGCTCCTTGACAGCAGCATCCAGCGCGGCCTTCTCCAGCGGCCAAGTCCGGACCGTACCATCGATGCTCACACTGCAGATCCGTTGGTTAAACCCGTTGCTTGGGCTTTTCAAGACGACCAGCTCCGTGACCTCGTCGTAATGCCCCACAAGAGAACAGTAGAGCTTGCCCGAGGTCCGGTCCCAGAACTTGATATCCTCGTCTCTCCCAGCCGTGACGACCCACTGCTCCGTAACAGCCACAGCACGGACGTGGTCTCCATGATGGAACGTGTCCTCGCAGCTAAAGTTGCTTATCCTCGATAGGCACTTGGCCGTGCCGTCGCCGCTCGAGGTCCACAAGTCAACCTCGTCGCTGTCGTGGTCAAGCACGAGCTTATAAACTGTCGTTTCATGTTCCAAGACAGTCCGGCGGTCCGCGCCCGGCGTGCTGGGGGATGCCGCAACAGCCTGCTCCCACCCGTCCAGCCGGATCTTCCACCGGCGAATGTGCGGGTCGCTACTAGCGCTAATGACACTGAGCTCATCCTGCGTGGAGGAGGCATGGTCTACGATTAGGTCCTGGATGCTCAGCATGTTGACCTCAGTGTCTTGCAGAACGTGCAGTCGGGCTCCTGTGGCAATGTCCCAGACCATGATCTTCTTATCGGCGCCGCCGCTGATCAGGAGGTCCTTGGCCCCGATCCTCGCGCACACGACGGCCTTGACAAAGTCGGAGTGGCCGACGTATTTCCGTCCGGGAGCTCTGGAAGAAAGATCCCAGGACCAGATATTCTTATCCCAGGACCCGGCAAAGAGTGTGCCGCTGGCCGGCCCGCCAACGGCGATGCAGCAAACCGGAACGGCTGGACCGCGGTACGCCGTCTTAATGTCCTCGGGATTCTAAAACGGGGGGGCGTTAGGACAATGGTTCTCTCTCTGAGAATGTCAACATACATTGAGGTTAACCAAACGGACAGCTCCGGCCGACTCTGCAACCAAAATTGAAGATGAGGGTGATCTTGGGTCCGGCACGGCAGCCAATATTTTGGATTTTAGAACGATCGGACTACCATATTTGTTACCGGCTTTGGCTGCCCGCCGTTGTCTCTTCTCCTGCTCGGCACTATCGGGTATGGGTCAGCACGGACTCATACGAAGTTCGTCTCTTCTACTTACTCTGTCTCGAAGAAATGCTCAGGGTTTGCGGTCTGCATTTTGGAAAATAATATTGTGCACAGCAAAGAGCCGGTAAACTCGCTTGGCCCGCAGACACTTATTATCACTCTCCAAAACACGCTGCTGCCTGACGAAACCCCTGTTTATCCTCGCGGCTGCCTCCTTCTACTCTGGTTGTTGATTAGTGTTTATAATCGACGCCCTAATGCAATAATGGATCCATGGAAGGGGGTGGAAGTTAGGCTGCCAGGCGATGGCAGCTGACGGCTCTGCTGCAGCATGCAGCCGCCAGTCAGTAACGTTATGGCGGTGGGGCGCTAATCGCGAAATCTAAGTGGAAACGCGTTCGACGCGTCTCCTTTTCAGCACTGAAGCACCACTGAGATCCCCGCAACTACCGTACATTTGTGTACAGAATACAGTGCCCACCCAAACACAACGACAACAATAACAACAACAATAACAACATCATCATCATACCACCGACACTGAAGTGACTGGTACCGCATGTCCGAAATCCAATACCAAAGCTCCAATTGACATCATGGCGTCTTTCATCGCCTCTCGGCCGCGGCCACGGCCAGCGCACACGCAAGGAACTACGCGCTGCGCATACACGCCCGACGGATCGAAACTGGTCACGGTTGGCTCCAACAACACCATCCGCTTGTACAAGACGGGCTTCGACGGCGAGCCCGCAAACATCGACGACTGCCAGGAACAGAACTTGGCCCTATCTACGGGCAACGACTTCTTCGTGGCCGGCGCTGAAGATGGCACCGTCAGCAAATACTCGCTCGACGAGAACATGTTCGACAGCTTCCTACATCGCACCTCCCTACCCGTCCGCGATGTTGCCCTTTCCCCCGACGGCAAGTGGTGCGCCGTGGCCAGCGACGAGCTGACCGTCAAACTAGTCGGGACCGACGACAACACCAAGCTGCTTACCTTGAAGGAGCACGGCAAGCCGACGAAGCATCTCTCGTTCGACCCCAACGGTAGCATGCTGGCTTTGTCGTGCACCGACGGTGTCATCTACGTCTACTCTCTGACGGCCGAGCACCCCGAGCTCATGCGCAAGGTGGACGGCGTCATTGGGCGGATGGAGTCTGAATCTGAGGCCTCGTGCCGGGCGGCATGGCACCCCGACGGGCGGGCATTTGCTGTGCCGACGCCGACGAGAGTTATCCAGGTCGTGTCCAAGAACGATTGGGAGAAACAACGCGCTTTTTCCAACGGACACGATGGAGACATCACCGCTGTGGCTTGGTCTCCGAACGGCGCCCTCCTCGCTTCGGCGGGCAAGGACAAGAAGTTGCTGATATGGTTGGCCAAGGATCAGACTGTCATTGCGCGATACGAGTACCCCAATGTCATGGACATTGCCTGGCATCCGACCAAGAACCTGGCCTCCTTCACCACCTCCGACGGTGAGGTCTTCATCTGCGATGAGTTTGTGCCGGAACAGTTTGTCTCCCAGCTCAGGCTCCCCAAGCAGCCTGCTCCATTCATCCATGATCCGCTCGCAGAGATGGCCACCAACGGCCGTAGGCCAGAACCCAATGGGGCCAACCTTCCATCACGCCCTCGAAGAGGTTCCCTAGACAGCCTCGATGACCTGCTGGATGACAACTTCGGGGACGAAGACGACGGATTTGTGGTCGACGACGATGGGGCTGGCTACACGCTCAATACTGCCCGGAAACGTTCAGCTGACGATGACAGCATCTTTGGGCAGCGTCCTAGCAAGCGCGGAAATTTCGTCCAACCGCAACTTCACCCATCCTTTCAGCCAGGTTCAACCCCCTGGCGTGGCAACCGGAAGTATCTGTGTCTGAACCTGATTGGGTTTGTATGGACGGTGGATCAAGACTCGCATAACACCGTCACGGTGGAGTTTTATGACCACGAGTTCCAAAGAGACTTCCACTTTACCGACACCTTCCTCTACGACAAGGCCTGTCTGAATGACAAAGGTACCCTCTTCTCGTGCCCGCCCAAGGACGACGCGCCGGCCGTCGTGCTCTACCGCCCACATGAGACCTGGACACAACGGAACGACTGGCGCATCCAGCTGCCCAAGGGCGAAGCGGTTCTCGCCATGTCTCTCAGCGATACCTTCATCACTGTGACAACAACCGGGAACTATGTGAGGATATACACCCTCTTTGGCATTCCTTATCGAGTGTACAGGCCTAAGAGCACGCCTATCGTCACATGTGCGAGCTGGAGGGACTACGTCTTGACCATGGGCAACGGCCCCGTCGGCGCCGACGGCATGTGCCGGCTGCTGTACTCTATCGAGAACATCAAGCGGGATGAGATATGTCAGAACGAGGACACTGTGGCGCTTCCGGAAGGGGCCACTGTCAAAAGCGTCTTCTTCTCCGACAATGGGGTATACTACACATCTCCACCCCCGGTAATCACCACCTACTAACAGCCTCAGGACCCTTGCATCTATGACTCAACCGGTACGCTCCTGACCCTCCTCCACTGGCGGCAGCCATCTCGTGCCTCGTGGGTGCCGCTCCTCGACACCAAACTCCTCCCGCGCCTCGCATCCGGCCGCAAACACGAGAACTACTTCCCCATCGCCGTGGCCGACAACAAGTTCCACTGCATCATCCTCAAAGGAGGCGACCAGTATCCCTACTTCCCGCGCCCGCTCCTCTCCGAGTTTGACTTTTCCATCCCCCTCACCTCCGCCCCATCCAAGAAGAAGAACAAGAAACCCAAGAAACCCACCCGCGCCAACAACAACGGCAACGACTCGGACGAAGAAATGCCCTCCCCCTCCGAATCAGAGGATAACGACCAAGACCAAGACGAAGACCAAGACGGAAACTCGTCGGAATCCCTCCGCCTCACCCAGGCCTACCTCCTCAAAGCCCTCCACACAACCCAGCTCACGGACCTGCTCTCCGCCACCAAGTCCACCGCCTCCCAGCGCGCGCTGCTCGCCCGCCTGGAGCTGGACATTGACAAGACGCTGCTGCAGATGCTGGCTGTGGAGTGCCGCGAGGGAGGCGACGAGCGGGGGATGCGGGCGCTCGAGGTGGTGCAGCTGATGAGGGATCGGAGCGGGCGCATGGTGGAGGCGGCTGGGAAGATTGCCGAGCGGTATGGGCGGGCGGTGTTGGGGGAGAAGATCAGGGAGGTGGGGGAGAGAGTTGGGGAAGAGGATGGGGATGGGGATGAGGATGTGGTTTGATTCGTTAGACCTGCCTGGTCTTGTCTTTTTATTTATTTATTTATTTACCTTTTTTCTTGGGTTGGGATGTTGTGATGTGACGACAGGAATGATCAGTCTGGCCTCGATGAATACAGATGGATGCCTACTCGACATACATACTACAGGCTCAATAATCCCAGTTTGGGATTGTACATACATACATACATACATATGTGGATCCGTTTATTCGGTCGATGCTCAGGAACTCTTGTATGTTTGTTTGTGTGTTTGGTTCGGTGCTTATCAGTCCGGTTTAGTTTTGGTCTGGTCGGTTCCCCGGTGACGATGGCACGCATACAAGACGTCCCGTGTTTCGTTTGGTTTGGGCCACGGCAATGGCATTGATTGATGGCCATATCGCCACAAGCGTCAGTCATAGCATAAAGCACATGGCCCGGTTTCTATCCTGCTGACCTGGCTTTTTGGCTCGGGAAAGGCGGGCAAGATAAATACTATACGCATCGGCCTATAGCGCTCACGACCAGGCTGCGACCTATAAATATGTCATGAGGGAGGAGGGTAGATCGTCGAAACAGAAGTCGGCTGGTGTGGCAGTTTTTGTCGGTTCTCGGGCTGTTTATGTTTATGTCCTGGTTTTGGTCTATGCCCCGGCTTTGACGATCTTTGTTGAACGGGCATGCTTCGTATCCTTTTTATAGAATGGTGCCCCTAAGAGCTAGCTGTATGTTGCGTGAAGGATGAAGGTAACGGTACAGTACAATCAATCGTGGTGTGAAATGTACCCTTTCCGACGGCTCTTTGATGTGCTAGGAGGCATTTAAATCTACACCTTCGGTTCTCTTACATGGAACCCAGCCGCGCCGTTTGGGGTCTAGGATCAAGGCGAAGGCAAAAAGTAGGTGTTCTGCAGCAAGGCAAGGGCTCTCAGCATCTACTGTAATGGAAAATAAAAGGAAGCAAGAGGCACAGTTCACTCTGGGCGATGGCATATCTGAAATTTACCAGACGCAACCGACCAGTGCATGTCTCCGGCGTTTGTTGTCCAGGGTCGGCAAAGAGGAGTTTCCAGTCTGCGAGAATCCGGGTTGACAAACAGCATTAAACACTAGATCGCATGGCATGGGTGGGTGCCTCTGGCGCCCTCTCCGGGTTGCAGTCCTTGAAGCGGTTGTGTTTGCCGGGTCGCCCGAAGAGTCAACCAATGAATGCTCAGGGAGCCTGACGGAGATGGCCTGGGAAACATACGAGCCGCACGCCGTGCCGTCGGTATGTATGCTGATGTGCATCTCAGCGGCATCCTACTATGTATGGCAGCAGACAGGAGGGGAACAGCGTTGAGGAGTGGTCATCCTACGTACGCTATCTGACAATGGCTGCCAGAATGGGAGGAAAGTGACTTGAGAGGATGTCAGACGATGGGTGTTCGAGAAGGGCGTAAAATTCAGCCCTTGGGGACGCCGAAGTGGGTGATTGATCCGAAAACGAGAGGGTTTCACAGTCAGATTGTATTTCTCGACATATCCCGGGCCATAAGCCCAGCTAGGAACGTCAACCGGGCATACAGCATCGCATGCAGACGAATAACCCACCACTCTGACAGATTGCAGGTTTAGTGGTGCGGCGCAAGATCAGAGATCGGGAGCCGAAAAATCGTCCGCAGAGGAAATAGAATGCATGACGGCGTCCGCGGCCCAGCCGAGCAGGGAAATGGATGGAAGGAGGCTGCCACATGGGATGTGGAAACCAGGAGATCATGCGTTTGGGACATCAGCGGGATGGGGTTGAGTGATCAAAGGGTGAAACACGGGCTTTGACAGGGCTAGAGGGGTCAGACAGTACTCCGTAGCCGTAAAAATGTGCCGGAACCATTGTCTGCATCCTTCCGGGCCTTGAAAAGGGCCGCTTCGGCTGGCTGAGGCTCGGTACCAAGAAGCGACGGGAAATGTGAAGCCTCACTGAGGCTTACCAGGGGCGGGCCGGCGGCGGGAGAGCGGCGCCGAAGAGGCAGGTCCGCGTCTCACAGCCAGCAAAACATGCAGGCGCGTGGCATCCGGCCAGAAGCAGCCAGCAAGAATAGCGTTAATGTGGATGCTGGGCTGAGGAAAGCGAATGAATTTGGCGCGGACAGAGCCTTTCGACGAACGACGGCATGGCCGTCAGACCGTCTCTAGGGAGAGTCGGCCGAGCCGATGGTCCTGCCTGTCAGTGGCCCAACAAATGAGACAGCTGAGGCCGTAGACGGTGCGTGCAAGCGGCAAACAAGCAAAACGCGTAGGGATCTTAACCTCAGCTCCTGTCTTCCTGCTGCGATCCTCAGGATAGAGCAACAATGGCAAACAAGCTTATCCGATAGTTGGGGGTTCTGATCGCACGTGGTTCATGGCCTGCAGCCACGGTTTTGGCGTGGCCTCCCAGGCACAGTATTGACCGTAATTGCTGCCGTGCCATCCGCTCAAATTTACCTGGGTATGTACGGAAACGATTGCACACCCGCACCTTTCGGACCTAGAGGAGTGGCCCGAAGCAACGTTTGGCGCGGTCTGATTAAATTTCAGGAGCTTGGCCTTGTTTTGCCATCCATTGGGATGGAGCCACAGCGTCTTGCCGTAGGGGGATTGCGGATGGCACAGGCGATGCAGCAGGATGAAAATGGAAATGGGTTAAAATTCAAGGTTCGGCAGAAGTGGGTTCAGCGCGCGTTGGGTGGTGGGCGGTGGGCGGTGGGCGGTGGTTGTGCGCGGCACACAGGCGCACGGCAGGTGCCGGTTCGGCTCCCAGCAAGATCTCCAGGGTAGGAGCCACTCTCCACCCACCGAGATCCAGGGCCACAAGTGCCCTGTCGTGTATCACGGCTTCGCTAAGCTCTGTCATGCCCTCGAGGCCCTCCATCCTGCCTGTCGGATCCAAGCGCGGAGAGTTCCAGGTTCATGAATTTGACAGCGGGATGAGCCATGAGCCCTACGACCTCCCTAGTACTTTTTAGACACAAATCCGGTATCATCTGTTGTTTTGAGATTCCGTTTGCCTCGGCTGATCGTCATATCTCGCGCAAGACTCATCAAGCAGCTGGGATGCTGCAAACTGCTGCGCGTCTTGACGAGTCAGGAAGACCCTTGAAAGTAGGGTACCACGGCGTTGAGAGGTCAACACAAACGCCCCCCCCTTCTCCCTCGGGGGGGGATCCAGCTGCTTGATATGGAAACACCAGCAGCCTTCTCATACATTATACATAGTACACATACTTCTGCCTGCAACGGCAGGTCTCCGATGTCCCCGTTTGCAGGTCGTGCACGGGAGTCGGTGGGAACACGGGGATAGGTACTCGGCTCAGCCGTGGCCCACCCAAGTGAGCTGACATGTCTTCGGTGCAGAGAAGCTGAAGATACCGAGGCTTCTAAGAGAACTTCTAGAGTTTCCTTTTTTCTTCGACTCGCCGTTTCATATGTACATCCATACATACATACATACCTCATACATAGACTCCGCGCGTGGCAAAGTGCAACAGGGCCGCTGGGCTGAAGAGGAGCCGAACTGGCTCGGATGCTCCGACCGCACTCTGTATCCCATTTGGGACCAGCGCCCCTGCCCGGCCAAGACCGATGCCGCCCACACTCCCGCTTCCCCGGCCAGATTGAGATCTCGCTGCGTGGTGTTCGAACCAGATGGCGGGGTGCTGCGGTGCTCGGTCCTGGTGCTGGCCGGGTGTGAGGAAAGGCCTTCGATTCTCAGACTTCGTCTCATCAGGAGACTCCCCGCCCTGTCTGTCTGACTGCCTGTCTGACTGCCTGTCTGACTTCCTGGTCAGGGTCAAGGTTTTGGCCGCTCGATCGCCATTGGCCGTTTCAGCAGTCTGCGCGACATCGGTCACTGTTTAGTCTGTCTATGTAATGTGGCGCCGGCGAAAAAAGGAAGGACATGGAGCTGGGGGGAGCGACCCAGCGATTTGATAGTCCCGATTTGGCATGTCCCCGGTCCACCGCCTTCTTGCTTCCAAGGTCGGGTCTGCTTCCGCAGCGTCCCCTCTCTCCCTCTTCCCCCGAAATGGCCGATCCTCTGCAGCCTGTAGCCTGTGAGCCTGTTTGCCGCCGCAGCCTCACATCGGGGATTTCGGTGCAGGAGATGAGGTAGACACGGTGGCAGGCGAGGTGTGATCAGTGCGACCGGCTTCTGGAAGACTGTCCGATCTTGGGACAAAAAAACGCCCGGACCACCCACGGATTTCCATTGCCAAGGCGCAAATGCTGGTTGGCACCCGTCCTGCTCAGACACAACCCGCTTCTCCCCCCGACCACGTATTGACAAGGGGGGGTGTCAAGTCTGCACGGACCTTTTACGCTGCAAAACAGCCGCTACACGTCTTCCGGGGTTATTCATCCTAGCGTGACAAGGGGCAACTGTTTGTGGCACCCTATCCTCTTCTCAGTCAATGCTAACAGGACCCATCTTTGCCACTAGGATCAATAACCCCGGCGGAGGTGTATGTACGTACCCGTTGGCGGCTTCCGTCAACAAGTGAACACTATAGTACGTGCCCTGGGGCGATAGCTTTTGTGCCTGCATTGCGAAGACCTGGGGAACCCCTCATCGGCCATTGATGCTTTGGGGGCTCCAGCTGCGTTGAGGTGCTTCCGGCAGCGCTCCATCCATTTCCATCTTGCGCCGCACAAGCACTCACTCGTCAGATCGCTCATCAGCCAATGTACATTGCTTCTTGGACGATTGGAAACTCCATCGGATGCGACTGACGCTCCCGCGGCAGCGCTACCTTACCGACACTACATAGATATATCAGCCTTTTCCGTACACAGCAGCCCACTGGGCCCATCCCGTCAAATAACTACCTACCTATCCTTGCGCATCCACCAAACTCGAACTGCACATTTGCACTTGCAGGACTCCGCTGCAAACCCCTGGCCTAGCAGCCCCCCCCGGATCGTCCCTGGTGCAGCTCTACCAATCATCCGGCTTGAGAAGCTCCATCTGTCTCCATTGCTTTAGTCCAGGTCTTTGCGCCACCGGGAGCAGAAGATCAAAATCCTAAAGAACATCCTCGCTCCACTCCAGAAGTATTCGTGCATTCTCCCCTCGTTCTTCCGCCGCTTCGGTGCCGTTCCGGATCTGCCAGATTGAACATCCGCGAGACACGCATTCCGTGCTGCCGACTGCCGAAAGCCGCCTGCCGACCACTTGTCCTCGCTAGCACTACGCTACTGTAACTGCTGTACCTGACCTGCAACCGCCATTGTCCGAGACCTTGTCCGGCGCAACGGGGAGAGAACAGCTTCTTTCGACACTAGAAGGCCGGTGGAGACTGGGTCCATGCAACGAGGTACGGGAAGCAGCAGGGACTAAACACGGACGTCCAGAGAACCCCTCCTACACGGCCTCCCGACCCCTATCCGCCGGTGCGCAAAAGATCAGGCTCCGTGACCGCGGAGCGATGAGGTACGCCCAGCCGATCCTTCCCGAGGGTGATTGCGGCCGGCTCCTCCAGAAAGTTGGTCTCGGCGCCGGATCGCGAATGCCGGGCAGTGCGCGCGATCGCGCTGATCCCTGCGGGTCCACCGCCGAGAAATCGTCGGCTTTTCTCAGCGCGCAGTTCGCATCGCTGACCGAATCCGCTTCTTTCACAGGGCAGATGGCCGCTGCGACTGAAAGTGCGGCGAGGAACTATCCAACCGAAGGGCCCGAATCTTCAATGGGTGTGAGGACAATCCCCATCATCGCGCCCACGATTCAAATGTCTACGCCGTCCCCCGGAGAACCGATGGACATCACCACCCCGACGGGCTCATCCGCCCCGGCCTCGGCCACCAAGAGCCCGGACCGCGACGTCAGGATCAATGGAGCGACCAACGACCGATTGCAACCGCCGACCCCTCAACACGAACAACCGCCTCCCGAGAACAATATGCCGGCGCCAGCGACGGCAGCGCCTGCCGTCCACCAACCCAAGGTCCATACGGCCTTCATCCATAAGTTGTGGACGTATGTTATCTTCCCCGCTTCACCCCGAGCTGCCCCAGCTACGGTTGCTAAGGCTTGTAACAGCATGTTGGATGACCCCAAAATTCAACATCTCATCTCGTGGACGGCGAACTCGGACAGCTTCGTCATCCAGCCGTCGCACGAATTCTCCAAAGTGCTAGCGTAGGCCGGCCCCGCCTTCCTTCCCCCCCTCCGGGAGGGCTCTATATATCGCCAGGTCGTTGCTGACCCGGGATAGGCAATACTTCAAACATACCAATATCTCCTCGTTTGTGCGCCAGCTGAACATGTATGGGTTTCACAAAGGTATGGATTTTTTTTAATTTTAATTTTTCAAGATTGAGTCGGGTTGGCGGCGTAGTGGGCTGCCGCTGACAAGCACACAGTGAGTGATGTCTTCGCCCACGGGACACCCGATTCGACCATGTGGGAGTTTAAGCACGGCAATGGAAACTTCAAGCGAGGAGACATGGTGGGGCTGCGCGAGATCAGGCGCCGCGCTTCGCGCCATGCGCTGGTGCACCGAGAGTACAACAACCAGAGGGCACCGCCGTCGTCGCAGCCGGGGACGCCCGCGGAGCCCGTGGTACCCATGCAGGAAGCGGCCAACCCGAGACTGAGCAGCATCGAGCACACGCTGTTTGATCTGAGCACCCGGCTGCAGCGCCACGAGGAGAACGCACAGTTCATGCAAGTCAAGCACCAGGCCATCATGGATACCGTGGCTCGCCTACTGCAATTTAATCAAGAGCTGTCACGCGCCGTTTTGTCCTTGACTCCCAGCCCGGACAACCCGATATATCGGGACGGTAAGTGCTAGGTGGCCCTCCGTCTCCCGGTTTGGTGGTACCAGTATAGCCTAATATTTCTCCGATTTTTTTAGTCTCGGTCCTGCAGTCAGAGATCCAACGGCAGATGGATATGTTCCGCACGCTCGAGGAACCCCACGAACCGGTTTTTGCCAATACCCGCCAGTACTTCTCCAACGTGGAGAACGCTCCCGTGTCGCCGCGGCAATTGCCCCAGGACGATCCCCGCAGAACCAATCTCGCGGTTCCCCAGCCGCGGCAGTCCAATTACTACCGCCCGTCGGTGCCCTCCAACCTCTCTATCAGCACCCGCCGTCCATATGGATCAATAGGCGGCAATAGCACTCAATCATCGCCATCATCCATCCGCGTCCAGCCGCCCCCGCCCCCGCCGCCCGGGCCACATCCGCTGGCGAACGTCGAGCTGCCCCCCAGCAGCCTCGCTCGGCGGCACACCTCGGCCGACATCCGCGCGCATGGCTGGCAGGCCAACCCCCCGCCGTTCGCGTCGGGCCCTCCGTCTTCGCAGTGGCCGTCGTCACCGAGCCGACTGCCGCCCAGCGACGATCAGCGGATCAGGGATTCGTTCTCCCACTACTCCCTCCCGCCGGCTTCGCAGCCCCACTCGCGGCCGGCAACGCCGCCGCTGCTGCCTCATCTCTCCAACGGCGGGCTGCCGCCCGCTATGGACACATTTGGCAGCTGGTCATGGAACTCGGCGAACCGGGGCGACAACCGGAACCTGATGGTCAAGGACCACTCGGCGCCGCCTACCAGGAGGGGCAGCATGGCGCACATCTTGAACCCGACCGATACGGCTGAGAGGGCGGATGAGGACAGTCTGGACCCGAGAGGGGACGATGATCGGAAGCGGAAGAGGCTGCAATGAGGCAACCCCGCTGCATCTCCCATTTTGTTTTGAACAGGCGTTTGCCAGGCTGGCATCGGATGCGCGGCCTTCATCAACACGCCGTGGGCATTCTTCTCATTGATGTTGACCCACACATCATCTTCACCGGTCGGCCGGCCCTTGCCACAGGCCGTGCTAGAAGGCGCCGACTACGATCTTTCTTCGAAATGTCTTGATATTGTTGTAATTTTAACGGCCGCGGGACGACGCTTTGGCGTGATGACAACCTCAGCCCCAAATCGGCGTGGTCTCTAATACTACCTACCTACTTAATCGGCCGTCTATCCCCCGTTGATTTTCGAGTTCATTCGGTTGTTTTCTGCCGCCATGCAGATAGGAAGACATTTTGTGGGCTCTTTCCATTCTCCCCAAATTGTCTCGATACCTGGCGGTTCTGCTTTTGGCATGTCTCTTTTTCATCCGGTTTTATTTCCTTGCCGCCTGCGTTTCCATGACTCCGTTGCGCCTCCGCGAGCGAGATCTCAAGGTTGTGTGTATTTACATACTGGTTTGCATTGGCGAAGGGGGGTGGGGAAGGGGTTGGATGGGGGGATGGGCCTAATATCAGGGGGTGGCGGGATGTGACAGGGAATGCATTGATTTCTCATCGCATTTGTATGATACGTTGCGTTTGATATGTTTGTTGGGAGTCTCGAGGCGAGCACAATTCCGCCTTTAATAAAGGATCATGGGTACCTAGATTTTCCCAAAGCTGAAGGAATTCAAGAACAATAGCCAAGGTGCCATTGCTGCCTCGGCCGCAAGGAATACCATTTGCAAAATATCCTGACGTTTGAGCCAGAATAAGATCTCTCAAGTCATATTTTGCAACAGTAAGCAATCAGCTCGCGACAGAGTCCGCCGTGAGTGTGATTTGTGATTCCCAGCTGTTCCCATCTCTCCGCTCCAACCAGCTACTCAGCCCCGATGAAATGGACGCAATTCCTATCCTTCAATCCTCTCCATCGCCGTTGCCCTCGGCCTGGACGTCTACCGTCGCCCCCATCGTCCCCTTTCTCCTTTTCTTTTTGTTCCTTTTCTTGTTCTTGCTCTTCTTCTCACCCCCAATCTGTTCCAAGGCAGCCGCTCCCCGAGCCGGTGGCCCATCTGTCTCGGCGGCCGCCTCACCCATGAGGACATCATCATCATCATCATCACCACCACCACCACCCTCCCCCATCTTCCCATCCCCCGCCGCCGGGCCCTCCACCCGCGCCTTCTTCTTCTTCTTCTTCTTCTCCTCCTCCTCCATCTTCCCACCCAAACCCAGCCAAGGAGAAAGGTCCTTCCTCATCCCCCGCCCGGGCCGCACAAGCGCCCCCCTCCCCACCTCCTCCTCACTCTCGCTCCCGCTCCCGCTCCCGCTCCCGCCTCCCCCCCTTTTCCTCCCCCGCGCCGTGGCACTGCCGTTGCCGTTGCCGTTGCCGCTCCGCTCCCGCTCGGCAAGCTGCCGCGCCGCGTTCCGCCCCAGCACCTTGCGCCGGAGCAGCGCGGTCTCCTTGTCCTGCGCGCCGGGCGGTGTTGCTCCGGACGGGGAGGGGGAGGGGGAGAAGCCGATGCCTGCGTTCGGGGCGCTGGGGTGGAGGTCGTCGTCTGTTCGCTTTCTTTCCTGCGGGGGCAGGGGAGGGTTGTTCTTGGTGGTGGTGATGGTGGAGAGCGGGGGGTGGTTGGTGCGGTTGCTGGGGGTGAGGGAGGAGAAGGCGCCTGTTGTTGTTGTTGTTGTTGTTGATGATGATGATGAGGAGGAGGAGGTGGGTTTCTTCTTGGTCAGGGTGGAGAGGAGGGTTTGGTGTCTTCCCATGGCTAGGGCGATGAGGTTTATGGACTGGTTGAAGTCGGCGTTGGAGAGGCCGTTTTTTTTCGAGGAGTTCTCTTCTTCCTCTTTGGTTGCCATGGTGGGTGGGGTGGTGATGAAATGTGGTTGTGGTTGTGAGCTTGTTGACTCTCTCGGAGGTTGGTGTAAGACTGATTGGTGGTAATTGGTCAGGTTTGTTTGTGGTCGGTATGGTGGGATTTATGATGAGCGGAGAATCATTGGTTTAATATATCTTTTTGATCCGGCACAGGGGTGTCTTCGGTTCAACTTTCTGAGATGCAATGTCTGAGTTGAAGAAAGTGAAAATGGGTCCAAGGTAAACCGTGAACGCTGTGCTGTCTTGGCATGGAAATTTTGGCCTTGCTGGGTCATCTATATCTAAGATTATGCATTTATACCGGCTATATATATGCAACTGTCGCAGCGGCACCTCTTTGGGGTCAAATTTCCATACTTTCCTATCATCAACGACGACTCCAAGAATTGATCGAGCCCCTCTTGAAACCGTCAAACCGTGTTACCTAATCCAAGGACTACCCAAATCCACGCGATTTTTAACCACCCTCCGCCTCAAAGAAGGCGACAGGCACGCCATGGCCCGGGGCGCCGACGATCTCGGCCTTGTGAAACTGGGCATGCCAGTCGCCGCGATATTCCAGCCGCTCATACTTTTGCAGCAACCGCACCACTGAACGTTACCGTAAAGAATGTCAGCCATCAAGTTCACCAAAAAAAACCAATCTCGGTCCGTCGCAAGAAAAGAGACTCACGCGTAAATGCCATCTCTGTCATCGCAAAATTCTGCCCAACACAGATCCTCGGTCCGCCATTAAACGGCACGTAGGTCCATGCCTTGGGCGTCCAGCTGTCCCACCGCTCCGGACAAAACACCGCCGGGTCAGCAAAACTCTCTCCTCTCCCAGCCGGCCCGGCCACCACCCGAGGATACAAATCCCGCCGCCTCTGCATCGCCAGCGTGCTGTACACCACCACATCGCCCTCGAGCACCGCGATATCCGGCTGCCCCGGCCCGGCAGGCAGGCTCGTATCCTGCAGCGCGGCGCGCAGGTTATACGGCACTGCCGGGTACAAGCGCAGCGTCTCGTTGAGGGTGTGCGTCAGGTAGGTCATGCTCTTGAGGTCTTCGTAGGTGGGGGCGCGGTGGCGGCCGACGGTGGAGAGGACCTGGCTGCGGAGCTTGGCGTAGATGTGCGGGTAGTGCGACAGCTCGTAGACGGTCCAGGACAGCGTAGCGGCGGTCGTGTCGCGGCCCGCGATCAGCACGGCCATGAGCTGGTCCCGGATCACCTTGGCGTCGCGCGTGGACCAGGCGAGGTTGTGCAGGAAGGTGAAGTCCTTGTCGGATTTGGAGAGTTTGTCGAGTTCGCGCGGCGTGAGGGACAGGGTGCGCGCGATAAAGGGCGAGATGAAACGCTCCAGGATGCGGATGCCGCGCGTGTAGCGGTAGGTAGGGATGAGGGCGCGGAGCGGGCTGGCGGTGGTCAGTTATGGGGAACTGTTGGGGGATAGGGCTGGGAAAGAGGGAAACGGACGACATGATGGTCAGGAGCATTTGGATCCGTTGGACGTCTTGGAATGCAGCCACGAATTCGTGTTTTGGGCTGGGGAATTGTGAGTACGGCTGCCGAGTTGGTCAGAAGGCGCAGACAGAGGGCACACGCACTTGTTCAGACTATTGACGCTCCCGCCCAGGAGAAAGTCGGTCGTCACGTCGAGCGTCATGCGGTAAAACAGGTCCATCATGTCCACGGTCTGGCCCGAGGCAGGCAGCTTGCTGATGAGCGTGCTAGTCCACCGGTCAAAAATCTCGAGATCCCGCACCCTGTCCTTGACGAACATGGGCCGGATCAGAGCCCTACTATCCGACCATAGCCGTCCGTCTGTGGTAAAGATCGAGTCCCCCAGGAACGGGCTCCAAACTTGGTGGAAATGCTCTCCCTTGCCATACTCGCGGAACTTTGTTGTTAGGACGGTCTTGATGTGCTCGGCGTCCCGTGTCATCAGATACCGGGCCTGGCCCAAGAAAGCGAGCTCAACACAGTTGGGGCATTCTGGAGTGGCCCAGTCGAAGAGATGGTCGTAGAAGTAGTCGAGCTTGTCCCGTGTCTGGTAGTAGCCAGCCTTGAGAAAGAAGGGAAGCCCTGAACAGGTTAGCCGGCCTGGATGCGCCGGGGGGGTTAGAATTTCTTTACCCGTCACGGGGTTGGTTGCCAGAACGGCGGCCCTCACGCCGCCGAGTCTGCGGATTTTGCGATCAACGATGACCCTCCGTGACACGAAGAAAATAACCAAGCAACCCAGAGCTAGTGCCGGAGCGTACAGAGGCCCTAGGGCCAAGAGATATTCGAGCATCTTAGGTTTTCTATTCACGAGCCATGTCGCGGCCCCTGGGGTCCATTGGAAAACCAAAAGTAGGTAGATGGGGCAGTTTATTACTTGCCGTCGAGTGCTCAATTACACAGGATGGCTCTCGACAAGTGGATCACACGCCGCGGTTCATTCGCTGCTTTATGCTGTATCTGACAGTGTGGCATCGAATCTTAACGCAGGCATGAGCACATGTCGGTCGGAAATCGCTGGGATGCCGCGGTTGGGGTGCACTCGAGTCCCCCGCATCTTGCGAGGGCGGGACTGCCAACGTCCGTCCGCTCCAATTACATGGATCGATTTTCGTTTGTTCTGTTCCTTCCCCGACAGGCTTTGTCTGTTCTTGCCTCTTTTCTTGATCTCATCGATCGGCACAATGCGTGCTTGGCTACACCTGGTACATTGGAAGGTAGGTAGGTAGGTACCTACCTACAAAGCTGCGCGAGGTTGCCCCGCCGCTGTCGCTGACAGACTGCGAGGAGGGAATCCGCAAAACTTAGCTTGGGACACTGGGAGGACGGGCATGCTGGGCTTGGGATGGCTGCAGAGTTGGGCACACCCGACATCATCATCCTCTTCACGTGGAACTGTTCAGAATCCCATGGCCTTTATATGAGATGTGGTTGGGAAAGCTGAGGCGAGGAGCGAGCATGTGATTTGTACTGTACAATACAAGACAACCAATGAGTGCTTTCTCAACTTCCTCTCTTGGTTCAGGGGTCCACTTCCGTGAGCACCGTTACACCATTCATTGAAAACACATCCACAGTAATGTTCTGCCTAGCTTAATAATATAAGGGAGACATCCAACGTCCGTAAGATGCAGCCAGCTTGCCCTCGGGGCTTTAATATTCGGCTGCCTAGACGCGCTGACGCCGGTTTATTGCGTGACCACACTCATGGTTGGCCGGCCCAGTCAGGCAACAAGTTTTGAAGCCACCAATCCAAGAAAATCAAATTGTGCGCTAGATGGAATAGGGAAGCCTAGAAAGTAGAAATATATTGCGTAGGTAGAAACAACTTTAGAAATCCACAATTGAACGGTATATCAAAATGGCTCGCACTATGATCCACGCAGCTTCGGACCTTTCGTCTTAGCAGCCAAGTGAACATTTCCCCGTTGCCTACAACAAACTATTATATTCTCATTCCTCAGTCTTGCCGCCTGCTACCCCCCAGCCATGGTTGACTTGCAATGGAACCACTTCGGCCCCATCCCTCCAACCAAGCTGAATGCCGCCGCTTCGGCCGAGAGATTCTACCTCGACCTCAAGGAAGCCTTCCCGGGCTACGTGGCTGACTTTGAACAGAAATTCGCAGACTGGCAAGGGAAATGGTTCAGTCAAGAAATGTCAGGCTCAAGCAGGTAACCACACATCTTCCCCTTTTCTGAAAACACGCGCAAACGCTCCTACTCCAACGGCATGCTGACAATGCCCCGGTGCCGTCTCAGCGCCCACGCCCGCTGCGAGCTCCCCGAATACGATCCAGTTCTGCTCCTGGGCCCCAAGATAATCCCTCTCGTGGTATACAAATTGAGCAACCCCCAAAACGTGTTTGCCACCGCTCTGTGTATGCTCCCCATCTTTCGTTCCATGATTGATTTTCCTTTTCCCTTCCCATACCATGCTAAACCAACCCCCAGATAACCATCTCGAGGCAGATAAGGAAAGCAAGGTGGATAGAGAAGACACCCTGAACTACTTAACCCTGAATCGTCACGCCAACCTGATTGTCGAGCTGAACCACGAACGTGCCCAGCGGGCCAGAGCTCGAATTGAAGCCTGGAAGCAAACTCACGGTGCTGGCAGCGCAGACGTGGATTCAAGTGCCTCAGGCGAAGAGTATCACGCCCTGGTCCAGATGGGACCGGGCATCACCGCCCACGTCATGCTCGAGTATAGCAAAGACCAAACAGGTCCATGGTTCAAGCTCATGCATGAGCTTGTGTGTGAGAAGCCGATGGATGTGGGGGAGTCGATAGGGGGTGGCGGGGCGCAGTATGAGCGGTGGAGGGATTGGTTTGAGCATAGGGAGTATCACGAAGCGGCTGAGGGGTTGATGCCGTCGTATTTGGACAACTTAGGGTTTTGATTTTTACACGCGATAGTGGGAAGTATAACGGGAGTAGGTTGAAGGGCGGTGGCCCTTGTGTGTCTATTGAGTGGGAGGAGGAGTCAGATGCGGCCCCTGGGCCATTCAGGGTAGGGGCGGTTTCAACTGTGTCCGAGTCCCAAGGGACAATACCAGAGGAACCAGGGGACAAGGAGGATGGGGAGGCTTCATAGAAGATTATTAGAGGGCAGGCAATGACTTCTGGAGTAGGATGCATTGTGCAGTCCGTTAAACTCGGAAAAATTCATCAACCAAGACGGACTGTTTTGCAATTTATAATGGAAGAGGCAAGAGAAACAGGAAAGGGGCGATGTTAGATAACCCTAACCCTAAGATTAGAGAGCAGCCAAGGGTCGGGTACCAGCGGCTTTTTCTGCTTCTCAAATCTTCGACAATTGTTGTTGTGTAACATCGAGAGCATCGAAACGATGTGATGAGCTAGCTGGTAAGCTGGCTACGGCTTTCCGCGGAAGGGATGTTGATGGAACACTTTGCTCGTTCGTAACGAACAAAGTGGTCGAATACGGCTAGCACCTAGAATACAATAAGGCACGTTGCTCCGTGAAGCAATCCATCGAGATCAGAGTTTGGTTCGGTCATGGCAGTTGCAGAGCTGGGAGCCGCAGCGTCACGTCAATTGGGATTCGCTTCACTGATGGACCGGCCCAAGTGCCGACAAATCGGGAAGCGCTGCAATGCGGGTGATAAAATCCTCGGTTCCGTGCATGCCATTGGTTCGGAAATTCCCGCGACCCCGTAATAAGCTCCCAAGCCTGCCTACCAACCGCGACACGAAGCACCGGCCCGCGAGCGAGCGTCATTTCTGAAAGTGACCTAGGGCCTCCTCAAACCAACAACAGTATTTTTTTTGGCAACATCATCGGCCACTTCTCCTCTCTTCGCGGTGTTTATTTTGAGAAACCACAATTCTATTTCACAATGTACAGACTCGGTCGCAGCCGCGCATTGGCGTCGGCCTTTGCCGCACCCAAGGTTTGAATTCCCTGCTCGACAAACACGCTCAGCTCCCGTTGGGGGGTTGGGGGATTGGGGGATTGGGGGATGGAAGAAAGACTGCGAAACTGACACCCGGTCGTCGCCAACCCTAGGTTTCTCCCTCCGCCAGACTCCAGAGCATCGCCCAACAACAAAGAAGAGCTCTGAGCATTCACGAGTACCGTTCTGCCGATCTCCTCCGCCAGGTGAGCGCAGCACCCAGGGGCCCAATCTGTCCCTGAGCCAAAGAAGAAATAAGCCTCGCTGACCCGGACCGACCGGCAACCAACACAGTATGGCATTGACCTCCCCAAGGGCTCCGTCGCGACAACGGCGGCCGAGGCCGAGGAGGTTGCGAAGCAGATTGGCACCGACGATATGGTCATCAAGGCCCAGGTCCTCGCCGGCGGCCGCGGCAAGGGCAGCTTCGACAACGGACTCAAGGGCGGCGTGCGCGTCATCTACTCGCCTACCGAGGCCAAGATGTTCGCCGAGCAGATGATCGGCCACAAGCTCATCACCAAGCAGACGGGCGCCGGCGGCCGCATGTGCAACGCCGTCTACATCTGCGAGCGCAAGTTCGCCCGCCGCGAGTTCTACCTGGCCATCCTCATGGACCGCGCCTCGCAGGGCCCCGTCATCGTGTCCTCGTCGCAGGGCGGCATGGACATTGAGGGCGTCGCCAAGGAGAACCCCGACGCCATCACCACCACCTACATCGACATCAACGTCGGCGTGACCGACGAGATCGCCCGCGGCATCGCCACCAAGCTCGGCTTCAGCGAGCAGTGCATCGAGGATGCCAAGGACACCATCAAGAACCTGTACAAGATCTTCCTCGAGAAGGACGCCACCCAGATCGAGATCAACCCGCTCTCGGAGACGTCTGACCACAAGGTCATGTGCATGGACGCCAAGTTCGGCTTCGACGACAATGCCGACTTCCGCCAGAAGGAGATCTTCAACTGGCGCGACACCACGCAGGAGGACCCGGAGGAGGTGCGGGCCGCCGAGGCCGGGCTCAACTTCATCAAGCTCGACGGCGACATCGGGTGCCTGGTCAACGGTGCCGGTCTGGCCATGGCCACCATGGACATCATCAAGCTGAACGGCGGGCAGCCGGCCAACTTCCTTGACGTCGGGGGCGGTGCCACGCCCGCGGCCATCAAGGAGGCGTTTGAGCTGATCACCAGCGACGCCAAGGTCACGGCCATCTTTGTCAACATCTTTGGCGGCATCGTGCGCTGCGACGCCATCGCCCACGGCCTCATCAACACGGTCAAGACGCTCGACCTCAAGATCCCCATCATTGCTCGTCTCCAGGGCACCAACATGGAGCAGGCCCACCAGCTCATCAACGACTCGGGCATGAAGATTTTTTCGATCGACGACCTGCAGAGCGCCGCCGAGAAGGCCGTCCAGCTGTCCAAGGTTGTCAAGATGGGTGCGTGGCCTTGCTCTCCAGAAGGATGAATTATCTCTCCTTCCCCCCCCCCCTCTCTCTCTCTCTCTCTCTTTCTCTTTGTGTGTGTGTGTGTGTGTGTGTGTGTGTGTGTGTGTGCGTTTCATTTACTGACATGATTCTTCTCTTCTCCTACAGCTCGTGACATTGACGTTGGCGTTGAGTTCACTCTGGGTATCTAAGGCATAATAGACTGAGGACGGAAGAGGGCTGGCTGTTCTGGGGGCCGACTGGCCATTTTTCCCTTTGTTTACGGCACTGCTACACTGCTGCGCTGTTTGTACATCCAACCCGATGCTGTGCATGTGTGTAGGTAATCTGTGAGATGAGGGCGCGAGGGGGGGGGGAGAAGCGGGCTGCGGACTAGACTTGACTTTCGGCAATGGCATTTTCCTTGTTGTTGTTATTTATTCCCGCTGCTTCTCTTTTGCATTTGTGTTGTGTTTGAGCCACGACACCAAGCACTGACCGAGTTCTGAGTGAGTCGCACGCACAACAAGCGGTGCAGTGCGGTTGAGTCTTGCCTGACTTCACACACCAAAAGCCAACAAGGCAAGCAGGTCATGTTGCAAACCCTGCCTGCCACCAACACATCAACGACACAGTCAGCCAAGGTATCTACATACGTCTCTATCTACCTATGTATCCCTTATCCCCCCTCACATCATCCTCTACCTAGGCGCTGTGTGGTATTTTATCTTGTCTCGGCTCTTTGTTCCTGCAGCAGCAGCAGCACCAGCAACAACACCAGCACCAGCAGCCAAGCAAGTCTAGAACCGTGCCGTCCCAAACCCTAGTTCTTTTGGAGCTGGGCAGTAGCGCTGGCACCACCAGCCCATCGTTTTGTTGGTTGCTGCCGATGCGGGGGAAGGGAGCAATTGCCCAGACCCAAGACTCTTGGAGTTTGGGGTATTGTTCGGACCCCTTCATCCGGCGTGCAGGCGCTAGCTTTGTTGGGCGAGGCTCGGCGTGGGAACGGGGTCTGGAACGAACCATTTGTTCATCCTTCTTCTTTCTTCTTCGTCTTTTTCGTCTTCTTCGTCTTCTTCTTTCGTCAAACGATGCATGTGTTGCCTTGGTTTTGTTGCGTTGCGGTGGCTTTCCCGATTGGCGATGCGAGTGTTCCTGCATCTGCTGTGTGTGTGTGGTCTTGAGTAAGGCCCGTGACATGGGCTCTGTCAGAGGATGGGTGCTTTGCTATGTACTGTATGCATGTACTGTACTTGCAGACGGCGCTGAGGGACGGGTTAGGTCAGCCGCCCGCGCGAGGCGCGATCGTCGCCCCGAGGGGGGGATTGGCTTGTCATTGGATGCCGAACGAATGGGCTGACAGCAACCGTTGCTGTGCCGAGAGCTTGGGGAAACGCCGTGATATCGGTCGACTGGGCAGAGAAATGCAAGGCATGGATGGGCGTGGGGACGTGGACGAGCGGCTTGGCGCATGGCTGGCTGGCTTGGGCGGAGGGCTATAACATAACTGCCCGCCTGTTGCCTTTGTGTGCTCTTGCTTTTTTCTGTTTGCCTTCTTCTGGTATGTTTGTTGCTTTGTTCTCTTGAGGGGCACAGTCATCAGTGAGCTCACTTACACGAAACCCCCCCCCCCCAAAAAAGACTTACACCCCAATCTTGGCCATCACTCGTCAGCCAACTCGAGCTGCCAAGCATAACATACTTGATCAACGCCTCTCGTTCTCATGAGCTGAAGTTGCTGGGTCATCCTTCGATTTCCACCATGACCGGCTCGTCAATGTGCCCCTGCTCCTCGTGCTTCGCGTCGACGCCGCAGTATGTCCCGGCTCAGCAGCAACAGCAACAGCAACAGCAGCAGCAACAACACCATCCTCTACAGGCAAAGAATATCTATGGCAGTGGGGATCTGCTTGGCAAACTGCGGCGGACTCGCAGCATCGAAAGCACAACGTCGACATTGATTGGGTTGACATTACATGCGCAGCCTATGGCAGGCTCGGAAGGGAAATAAAGGGCTGGGAATATCAAAACACGGTTGAGGAAGGAATTGCTGTTTGGGCGTTTGTGCTGGGTGCTTCGTTGGCTAATGAGCAAGACCATTGGCTTAATAAAGGAGGTCTGGTCATAAAGGGGGGAATAGGGATTGTGAATACACCTGTCAATATGTTTACCGTTCGCAATCTCCCACGCCTGTTTATAGACACATAAAGCCTTTTCACAGCTTGGCCTTGAAATTAATACTAGGGTTACCACGCCCTTTAACGTTTACTGTGTGCTCATGTCTCGGACCAACTGATGGGAGCTGGCACCTCTCCCTGGCGTGTTAGAGACGGCCATTCCCCTTTCCCGGAGTTCAAGGAAACACTAACAAGCACCCAGTTGTTGCACCCGCCGAGAAGGAGCCAGCTAAGCATAACTATTTTTTCATCTTGTTGTGTAGAGAGTCATCAAGGCGGGTTTTCTATGGATATCCTATATAAAATCCGCCGGAAATCTGATGTCACGTTTTCAACAAAATCCTGCTGGCTGTTGTAGGAGTCCGTCCCTCATATACACTCTCCCAAGTACAACCAAAGCCCTTTCTTTACCCTCAATTACAACATGGCACGGCTTCGGGGTTTACTTCCTTCCGCCAGCTAGCCCCTGGATGTTCAAGTCGCCCGCCGAGCACCCACTGTTGAGAAGTATACTGTTAAGGGGATTAGAAGCGGGAAAGAGGACTTTCTATGCGCCTGCGGTTGTGGAATAATGTCAAGAAGATGCCCAGTCAATGCTATTCCTCCTCCGGCGAGAAAGAATGTGAATCAAGTGTGCTGTGTCTGGGGCTTAAGTGGTAGCCATATCACCCTCCATCCATGCTCCCTCACCACTCACAGCTGAAGACAACCATCAGTCCTTTGCCATATTTCAACTATCTCTTCCAACTTCCTTCCCGCTTTCTTGGCAAACTTGACGTATCTCCGCCACTACCGCTCTCGCCCCGTGTGATGGAGGCTTGAAACCGCTCAGTCTGTTTCGTTTTCCTATTCTCTGGCACTTACACGCCCAACTTCAATGGTAAGAGGCTGGCGGAGACCAACCCGCTTCGGGATGACCTCTACCGCCATTCGGGTTTATTGAAGCCTTCACTATTTTTCCAATTCATTCTTCTTAACCGCCAGAAGGTTTGAAACCATCTGATCCTGCTCGAGGACTTCTTATTCGCCGCTGAAAAACGCAGGCGGTTCTCCGCTTCTCTCAGACACCCGCCCTGACAAGTATAAAGTTGTGAAAAAAATATTCTTTTCTGACTTTTTCTGGGCTCCGCCTTTCCAACTTTCTAAACTCTCCTCTCTACCACTGACCTTTTCTCTCGCTAGGCCAGTTTCTTGCCGGAGCAACCGGCTTGACACATCCCAACAAACCGGACTCTGGCGACGAGAGCACGGTGACATCGATGAGTTGATCTTTGGATCGACGAGTCACGATTTTTCTATACTTTTTTTCATATTTTTGACGGAAGTTCTCTCTGGCCCGTGGGCGTCGGGCTGTCGTCGTGGGCGTCGAGGCTCCCTGCTCGGCAAGGGAACCACCAGGATGTCCTCGAGACCGGTCCCTCTGGCGGTTTTCTTTCCGCCGGAGTCCTCTGAGTCTGTGCAAGGTACGTATTGCGTTGTGTTGTCCATTCAGAACCTGAAGGGTGTCCTGCGTGGTGAAAGAAGAGCTTGATATCATCACGGATGGTACACACATTGTCTGTTACTTTTCAGGGCCCGACAGTTTGTGAGCTGTCAAGACACACGGCCTTCACTCGCGGGATGGTCAAAAACCGTAGGCTGACATTAGACAGAAGCAACCCCTAGCCCAAGCCACCAAGGACACATTCGGACGATTTTGCAGAGGTCACGGGTGACCGTCGATCCCTCGACACACGTGAGTTTCGTCTGGTCCCTCAACACGTGGCCGTCTCGTGTCTGGAGGTCTCCCCGTGTTGTTTCTCTATTGGGGTACTTTGCCTTTGTCTCGTGGGCTTGGTTGGTTAACCCTGTCGTCTTCTCTTGCTAGGCTCCTTCAGCATCTTCCGTCTCGCAGTTGAGCCTGGGCAGAATGAATTCGTCCGATACCTGGCAAGACTGTGCCAACTGTGAAGGCGAAGAGGAGTATTGGGAGAGCGAGGACGAGGAGGCCTGGGAGGAGGAAGGGGACGACGCGAGTCTGCCACAGGGCTCAAAGCACGTCTGGATGAGCGATGCAGAGAAGCTTCGGGCCGCCTTCAGACGAGCTACCGCCAGTGCCGCGAAGGTTGACCTCGACAAGTCCCCCTTCTTCCCCAAGACTGTGGCCGAGTATGTCGGCCTGAAGGCAGACATGATGGAGGCAAAGGCCGCCCGGCTGAGAGCCAAAGTGGAAGAGAAGGAGAAGACGCTGCAGGCACGGGAGAATGCCTGGTGGAAGCCGGTCGCCGTGGTTGGCCCTTCTTTTCAGATCGAGGCGAAGCTCATTCCGGTCTACTTCGGTGGCCGTGATGAGACAGACGCCGAAGCCATGGCTCGAACGGATACGCCTCGTGTCAAGACCGGCTGCATTCCCACATTCGGCTTCTGGCTTCAAGTCCCGTATTGCCCGGACCCGAGCACATTGTAAGGCCCTTGCTTTCATCGTCATTCTTCTATTTGCTAACCTCCCCTCCCCCTTCAGCACAACCGGTATCAGCGTTGTCCAGCACTGGGGGCCGCCATCGTACTTTGCCGCAGCTGCGCTTGACTTGATTACTCCTAGCACCGGAGATGTCACCTTCTGGGGAATCAACCACTTTTCATCCCACCAAGCGCACACCCCTTGGCCCACGATTGGCACAGCTGGACATCAGCGCACTCGTTCGGCAACTTTATTGAGAGAAGTTGCTTCTCAAGCTGCGGCTCGCAGACCCGAACCTGAGGAAAGGGATACCAACGGGGATGAGGATGACGCCTGGGACTCGGACTCCTCATTTACTCCCAGTGATTACAGGCTTCAGCGGAGCACAAGGACGTTCCAGCAAAAGGACGAGAGCTACCACGAGGATCAAGATGAAGATCAAGACGAGGATCAAGACGAGGATCAAGACGAGGATCAAGACGAGGATCAAGACGAGGATCAAGACGAGGATCAAGACGAAATCGAGGACGAGACGGCTCGGTCTGATAGCTCCTTCACCCCGAGCGACTACAGAGTCGACAACTTTAAGTTTTACCGGACCCCGGAAGACACGGACATGCTCGAAGGCGAGGAGGAGGAGCCTGGCATGGAAGAGAGCAACACTTGTGATGACCGGGATTGCTCGTGGGAACAATACAAGCACACGAAGGAGCTTGCTGACAACGAAAGGGCTGGGTACTACAACATCCGGTCTGACGCCCCGGCTGCCTACAGACACGGACTCACCCAAACCCACAAGGGCACCGAGACAGCCGAGTCCGCTGGTACTGAACGCGACGACTCGTCCCCGCCCGGACCCGACCACATTGCCAACGGGAAGACCCACGAGAAGCAGGGGACCGAGCACCATTGGCAGGGCAGCAGTCCCATCCGCCACCGCTTCCCCATCCCGCCGGGACCCAGCACGAGCAACCTCCCGCGCCCACCCCCTCTCCCCGCGCCCACCCTCGCCACGCTCCTGCTCGCCCAGACCGACGCCCTCACAACCTTCTTCGCCCGCCCATCCAACCCCTTCACCCCCTCCTCAGCCCCCCCTCCCTGCTCCTCCTCCTGCTCCTCATCATCCTCCTCCTCCTCCTCCTCATCATCATCAACCTCCTCCTCACCATCCCCCTCCCCATTCTCCCCATCCTCCGAATGCGACTGGCCCACCATAGCAGAGTACACCTCCGAAGGCGACAGCCGCATCAAACGCCGGGACTTTCTGTCCCCGCCCCCGCCCCCGTGGCCCGCGAAGAACGGGGCGCCCGCCCCGGCGGCCACCACGCCCAACCTGGGCCGCTTCCTCCCCGTGCCCCGTCTCCGGGGGGTGGTGGACCCCCGGCTGGGGTACTCGGCGCAGGAGGTTGCCTCGCTGCTGGCGGGCTCTGGCGGCCGGGAGGAGAACGAGAGGGGGTGCATCCCGTGGGAGGCCAGGGTGATGGCCGGGGAGCGGTGGGACTTGCATGGGTGGAGGAGGATCTGGGAGGTTTGGGCTCGGGGCGGCGGGGTGAGGTTCGAGGACGAGGAGGACGGGTGGGAGGATTTGGAGGAGGGGTGGGTTGGGGTCAGGATGGGGAGGGAGTTGGTTGGTGGTGGCGAGGAGGGCGAGGAGGGCGATGGTGTTGATGTGGAAGAGGGGAGGGAGTTGGGGGAGGAGCTGGGGCGTATGGCTGAAGAGGAGAAGGAAGAGGAGGAGGATGCTTGATGGAGCCTGGCTGGAGCTGTTTGAAAGGGGGGGAGGGGGAAGGGGATGACGAGTCTCTTGACTGGTTGGTTTTTTTTGCTTGCTTGCTTGCTTGCTTACTTGCGTTATCAGACGTTGGAAGGTTGGAAGGTTGGAAGGTTGGAAGGTTGACCCAAGTCGAAAGACCAAAGTTGGGTTGGCTTGAATGGTTTTTGAGACGGGAGAGAAGTCATCAAAGGTCGAGGAATGCCGACATGCAACAGACTTCGTCAAAGGGCACAAGAACCGTTGGGGGAGGATGGGGGCTGGCCATTCCGCCCCTTTTTTTTCTTTCTTTCTTTTTCTCTCTTTCTTTTTTTCTCCCTTTCTATTTTTTTTCTTTTCTTCCCCCCCAAAAATTCATCTGCGCATTCCAAGGTTCCATAGTAACTACACAAGGTTTGTTTTACAGTCGAATGCCGGGACAGCCTACTGCCTACTGGCCAAAGAAGAAGAATGGTGACACCCCTCGACAAGCGGCGAACTGTTTTGTTGACGTGCCCCTTTTTTGTGTTGATGATCCCTGCAATAGGTATGTTGCCCCTGGACCATAACTTAGCTTAGCTGATGAGGGCAATCGAACCCTGGGAGGATCGTTGCTTCAGTGGAATTAACTAACTAAAGCCAAGGGCCCGAGCATCTGGCACTTCGCAGATTAACTAACGTATTTGTTCTATATTTGTCGTCGTATCGGGGATACACCAGGGGTTAAGATGATTGATGAGACCTTTGGATCTCGGTCTTGTCTGCGCATCACATGGTGCCGTCTCGCAACAGTGACCCGTTCTGCTTTGAACGCCAACTCTTGATGCAGGACAAAGCCGATTTATCCTAACTTGGGGCACCCGGCAATTCGAGTCTTGCGGCAAGGCACAAAGCGAGCCGCAGAGCCGGGCTCGGGATGCGTGGCAGATGGCAGATCATTGTCAATCTCGCCTGTTTCCGATGGATGGGCCGCCCATTGTCGCCCATGTCGGTCTTTTGGTTTGTCGCGGGCCAGGGTCTGTTATGGTCTGTGGAGTTTTAGCTGGAGTCTGAGGACGGGCCGAGTTGTAAAGGCAGGCCTGGGTTGCGGGCTGATGATTGACAAAGCAAAAAGACCCAAAAGACTCAAGAGATGCGACGACGACGAGTGGCAAGTGGCGGCAGATGCGCAGAAACAGCAGCGGCCCCCCGGCGGGCAGTCAGCAGCTCGCAGCTTGCAGCTTGCAGCGTGCATGCGGCGCGCGGCGTGCGGCGCGCACAAGTCCCCGGGTCTTGGCCCGCAGTCTAACTAATAAACCCCTGCACCGTTTCGTTTCAGGTTCCCGCTCCTGCCCGCCTGTGGCTGCCCTCCGTCGCGGGCTTGTGCCCCATCAAAAGCGAAGCGCCAACAGTGGACCCTGTGACGGAAGACAATCGGCTTGCAGCTGCCTGGGCTGACAGGAAGGCGAGATGACTGAGCCAACACGATATTTGCACAAAGACAGGCTATCGAGAGTTGACATGGTGTCATGGTGAGGACGACAGAAACGTTACAGCAAAAAGTTTACAGAATATAGTACAGTACATCATAGTTAGGTGCGCCAAGAACCGTGGAAGGGCCATCGCAAAAGGAACTTGACTGTCCCAATGTACATACACGGTACAATACATGCACAATTTGGAACCGTCCCAACTGCACCCGACAGCCAGGATGGGCCCGATTCACGGCTTGATTCATATTGGCCTTGTTGATCGAATCTTATGGAACCTTGTACGGAAAGCATTTCGCTGAGATGGCCGCGGAACTGCGCCTTGGTTACCGAGTCTCCACGTAACCGTCCCTCTAATTGCATGTCTCTCTCCCCCAAGTCACCCCCCCCCCCCTGCTCATGGGTCCATTGTCGAGGGGCTGATTCCTCCACTTTTGGCCCATTTCCATCTAACTGTCCCCTACACTCCCCTGGACTAAGCGGACCCTCGAGTGGAAAAAGAGAGCTTTCGCATTACAACAAACGACACACAAGAACACCGGGCAGAGCGCAGAGCAAGCCTCACAGAAATTACACCACCTTTGACGACTTTCCCGACTCTCTTCCCTTAACTAGGCCACAGAGCACGCCGTTGCACTAACACCAGATCCCTGGGCCGATCGGCATTCGAGCAATTCGCACCGCGCGCTGCGAACGCCGTCCCCCCCGCTGCCATCGGTTAAATTCCATAGGCACACGACTCGCCGCTTGAGCATTCCAACCAACACCCGCCTCGCCAGTGACGGCTTGTGGTATCACGGATTGGCGACAGCTCGGGCGTGGGAGAGACCTTTGACGCACAAGCAATCATGTCTGCCAACGAAGACACGGTCAAGCAGGAGCAGCAAGAGGAGAAGGAGCAGAAGGAACAGAAGGAGCAGCAGCAGCAGCAGCAGGAGACAGCCGAGACGCCAAAGTCAGAGGACACACAAAGCACATCAGACACCGAGGAGAAGCACACAGAAGAACACCAAAGACCAGTTTCTCGAGATGGTTCTGACAAGGACACGGTATGGCCCTTCCCCCCCAACCCACAGCGAAACGACCGGCGGTGTCAACAGTAACGCCGCCTTCGGCTACCTACACCATGCTGACCGTGTAACGTCGCTCTGCAGGAAACATTTGAAGATGCCGTTGAGACTGGATCTGTGCGGTCATTGACCAAACGCCCTCGCCCCGTCAAACGCCTGTCGGATTCGGTCGACGAGCGGACTAATTCCGACTACGAGGACGACGACGACGCTTCGCCGCCTGCCGCAGCGAACGGCAGACCCGACTCACAAGAAGTAACCACAGAGAAGAAACTGCCACGCCCCATCTCCCAAGCATCCGCTGGTTCTCTCGACAATGTGAACCTCGATGACGACGCGACGACGACGCCGGTCCCCGCTCCGCAAGGCAAGTTCCGCCGACGTCACTACATGCGCCATGTGGCAGCAACAACTGACTCCCTCCCAGAGAAGAACTCACCGCCAGAGAAGTCATCCAAGACCATGTCCTTCAGCAGCCTGACCAACGCATTACCGCCTATGCCATGGTCGCCCCCAGCTACCGACACCCGGTCGAAGAGTCCGCCTGCCGCCGCACCAGCGCCGCCTCCGCCAGCCCCGGCCGTAGCCCCTGCACCAGCACCCACGGGCAGGAAATTCAATAGCCCATTCTCCTGGCTCTCGCGGAGCTCCTCGAAAGAACCCCCTGCCGTACAACCTGCTCCGTCAGCTAGGAGGAACACGGCAAGCTCAGTCGCCACAATGACTAGTAATCCAGAAATGATGCTGAGCAAGCTGGAGGAAGAGAGAGATGGTGAAGGACGAGAGAATGGGTCGCGCAACAGCCTTAAGGACCGCTTCAAGGCGCTCCGTATGAGGGAGGAGGCGGTCGCCCTAGTCGAGGAGGACAAAGCGACCCTCACGGTCAGCGATGGTGCGGATGGTGGTGCCACGATGCAGCCTCCCGCATCACCACTGCCGCAAAATCCGAACAAGAGCCTCGCCCCGGGGACTGCCGCAGGCGCCACGGCCGGCCCGTCATCCATCGTCGATGTCCCCGTGGACTGGGATCTCTGGCAAGCTGTGGTCAACGAAGGTCCGGCCGCCGTTGCCCGGACAAGCCCGGAGGAGTTGAACAAGGCGATCGCAACCGGGATACCAAATGCCATCCGCGGTGTGATTTGGCAGGTCCTGGCCCAGAGTAAGAACGAGGAGTTGGAGGCCGTCTATCAGGAGCTCGTGGTCAGGGGCACTGAGAAGGAGAAGAAGGATAAAGACAGGCAGAGCAGTGGAACAACAATAAGCGCAGCCATCAATGGCAGTGCCAAAGGGTCGGGCTCCTCTTCGTCTTCGGTACATTCAGAGAACTCTGCTGCCTCCAACGGCGCGCCATCGCCAACCGAGAAGGACTCGGATTCTATCAAGAAGGCACAGGCCACCGCTGCCGCAGAGCGGCAAAAGAAGGAGAAGGAGGACCTGGCTATGCTCCACAAGCTCGAGAAAACCATTAGGAGAGATCTCGGCGCGAGGACTAGTTATTCCAAGTTTGCCGCGGCTCAGGGGCTTCAAGAGGGTCTGTTTGGCGTTTGTAAGGCGTACGCGCTGTTCGACGAGGGCGTCGGCTATGCTCAGGGCATGAACTTCCTCGTCATGCCGCTTCTGTTCAACGTAAGTCTGCCGCTTCGACTATGTTTCTGGGGACGCTTGCTGACGTTTCACAGATGCCAGAAGAGGAAGCGTTCTGCATACTGGTGCGGTTAATGAACCAATACCACCTCCGGGATCTCTTCATCCAAGACATGCCGGGCCTTCATCTCCATCTCTACCAATTCGAACGCCTTCTCGAGGACCTCGAGCCAGCGCTCTACTGCCACCTCCGAAGACGCGGCATCTCACCACACCTATACGCCACCCAATGGTTCCTCACCCTCTTTGCCTACCGCTTCCCGCTCCAACTCGTCCTCCGCATCTACGACCTGATCTTCTCCGAAGGCCTCTCGGCTATCCTCAAGTTCGGCGCCGTCCTCATGCAAAAGAACGCCGCTGCCCTCCTCGCCATCTCCGACATGGCGCAGCTCACCACCTTCCTCAAAGACCGCCTCTTCGACGTCTACATCGACGCCACCCCGTCATCAAACTCCATCCTCGAGAATGGCTTTTTCGGTAGCTCCTCAAGTAGCATCGACAAGGAAGTCTACCGCGCAGACCAGCTCGTCCGCGACGCATGCGAAGTCAAGATCACACCCGAGATGCTCAAGTCTTACCAAGTCGAGTGGGAAGAAAAAACCCGCACCGAGAGGGAGCGCGAGGCCGAACTCGAGGCCCTGCGCGCGAGCAACGCCAGCTACGCGATCCGGATGCGCAAGCTCGAGGAGCGGCTGCAGGAGGTGGACGCGGAGCAGGCGTCGCTCGCGACGGAGCTGGTGCACACCAAGGTCGACAACGACGAGCTGCGCGACGAGAACGAGGGGCTCAAGATCCAGGTGCAGGAGCTGCGCATCGTCATCGAGAAGCAGCCCGCCGAGCTCGAGACGGCCTGGCAGCTGGAGCGCGACGACCTCATGAAGCGCAACGCCAACGTGCACGACGAGAACCAGCGCCTCGAGAAGGAGCTGTCGGAGCTCGAGGAGGAGCTGGTGCAGACCAAGATGCAGTACGCTGAGGTGCGTTCTCCCCCCCTCCTTTTTTTTTTTCTTTTTCTTTTTCTTTTTTTCTTTTCCCTTTCCCTCGTCCCGTGCAATCCAGGATCAAAGTACTGACGTGCGGATACAGATCAACTCGCAACACGAGGCACTGACAAGGAAATGGACCGACCTCAAGCGGCAGTTTCAATGAGAAATGAAACGAGACCGAGACCGAGTATAGCTCTCCAATTCAAGAATCGACCGCAGCCAGCTTTCAACGGTTCAAAGTACCACCGGGTTGGGTTGTTCACCACCGCCTCCTCCGTAGTAGCATCGCCATTTTCAATAAGGAACCCATCCGGCCTCCCCTTTCACAGCACCCACCCAACCCCTTGATATCTTATCCACGGAGATGTATCTGGGATGTTCGCATAAGGGGACGTTGTAGGATGGCTGATACAAAACAAAAGTAGCGGAGATGATGGGTTGGATGACAGAAGGTGTGGAAACTGTATACGATAGATGTGGATGGAACACAGGGGAGGGCATCGGAGAAGAACTGCAAAACCAGGATTCGCATGGATGGAATGGGATGGAGCATGGCATTTATCATTGGTTCATACTGCTACTACCGTTGCTTGCTTTGACGGCTCCTGGGTGCTGTCTGCATTATTACATCACGACGCCTTGGTTCGTTCGCGTCTACCGCTTAAGCATCTGTGTATCAAATGTTGATGGGTTTGCGCTGGCCCTGCCTTTATTTTAGGATCCGTGTTTGTGGTCCGCACGAAGTTCCAGGCACTTGACGTAGTAGCACATGAAGCGCCAAGATTTTCAAGTCTGGATCGATTGACTCCGCTCGGGGGTACTTCTTAGTGGTGGTATTCTTTTTCCATTGCCCTATAATCCGTTGCCATGCCCTGTTACCGGTGACGAAACGACTGAAAATGAAGTCGCAATGGCCGCCTTTTTCAGATCCGTAGATCCCACCAAATCGACGAGACGGGCAGCAAAGCAACCAGAAATGACCCATCAACACCTAGGCGAAACGCCGATGCGCACCCCCGTGTCCAGACTTGTTCCTCCCATTCATCATTCCCACTCCCTTCGACGCTCAACGCTTACTTGTGGAGCTTGCGCTGGTAGAAGGCGAGCTCCTCACCCTCCAGGATGTAGCCATCGCAGCGACCGGACTGGCCAGGACGGCTGGCAACGACGGCATACAGACGACCGGCCTCGAACTGCTTCTCGAGAGCGGCGTCGACCTTGCCAGTTGCGGCGAAGCGGGCAGCCTGCTTCTTCTCGACCGACTTGCTCTTCTTGGCCTCCTCAACAACCTGGCCCTGCTTCTGCTGGCGGCGGCGGCCGAGGGACTGGCCGTAGTGAGCCTCGTACCACTGACGGAAGGGCGCAGCGTCGACCTGGACGACGGCGGACTTGGTCAAGGTGTTGGTGCGGACAAGCTCGTTGTTGGAGGGATGGTCTGAGGGCCCGGTTTAGCAAACTGTCCCACCGGAAGAAGATGACATGGCAAAAACCTACATGCGACCACAATGACACGGGTCTTGCGGGTGCAGCCCTCGGAGGCCCAGGCAAAGTTGCCCGAGTCAAGACGGAGCGCACGGTACTTGTGGTTGCCGCCGCGGGTGCGGACGACGTGGATACGCTTGGCACCGATACGGGTGTTCGCAGGCTGGCGACCTGCCTCGAAGGCTCTCTTCTTCCCTGCACGCAGTTGTCAGAAATTGTCCATTTCTATGTGCGTTTAAACAGGTTCAGAACGCATGGGGTCGGTCTCTGTGGCAGTCTGCCCACTCTACGAGAGAGCTAACAGGCCGCCGCAGAAACCTTCCAAGCGGACCTTCGAGTACCCCTTATGTCGAGGGGCTTTTGTATAGTATGACGGGAAGCGGAAGGAGGAGTTACGACATACGGTAGAAACTGTAGCAAAGGCAAAGTTAGCAACCATCGACTGGACAGAATGACCGCATCCCGATAAATTTATGAATCGGGGAGACTTGCGCTCGCTTGGCACCGGTGGCGGCGCGCTTGTGCCGAGAGTCCCGTGAGATACCCATCTTGACTGTGTCTGGCGGGAGAGGCTCGAGTTAGTGAAAGGTTCGTGATAAAGTTCGATGTGCGGTCGGTCGGAGGCTTTCGCGATTCCGCGAAATTCGGTAATGAACACGACGTTCTCGAATTCGTGGCAACGAGCGTACGGTTTGTGTAGGTCGCGGGAGGGCAATTTGAAGCTGGATATGACTTACCTCGCTGGTCGTTGGTCGAGCGATTGTGCAAAGGCGGGAACTAGGTGCCGCGATGGTTTTTTGGAAAATGTGGGCGAAATTTTTCGGCAGTAAGTTGGGCCGCTGCCGTGTGCCTGGCTGGAGCCCTACCATGGTATGGGTTGCGCACAGACCAGCCAGGCTGCGTCCAAGGCGGGGTGTTTTGAGCCCCACTATCCTCGCCGAGACACCTGACATTCTGCACTGAAGAGCTGAGAGTTACAGTACCTCACGATAGTTGACGGTAACGTTAGCCGACTCACGGGCTCAGTTCCATCTCCTGTAATTTACCATGTTACCATGATAGAGAACCGCTAACGCTACACAACTCATAAAATCAATCAATCAATCCGTTTCCACGTCTAACCTTCAACCTTGAGCAGTGCCATCTGCGAATGGTCTGATCTATCTACTAAGCTGCCTCCGCTAGGCCGAGCAGCGGCTGAGGAAGGACGGCCTGCACTCCGCCCTCTCTCTCCCTACAAGGCCACGCTGAAGGCTAGCCAGCAATGAAGACCCGGAAAGACATACAATGACAAAAATCTACACAATTCATAAAGCATTGCGATTTGCCGCCACCCCTTGCCACCCATCCGTCTGCAAATGCAACCAGAACAATGCATCAAATCCCAATGCTGCGCCTGACAGGTTGGGCACTTTATGCCCTCCCTCCCTGCCATGAACCCCATCTAGCCTCCGCCATTATGCGAGGCACTGTTTTGTTTTAGGCGAAACCGAAGTAATCGCTGCCGGCTGTGATGGCTTTGTGCACCTGGCTTCGAAGAATGTCATAGCTCTCGTACTCCGGGAGATCGAGCTCTATAATAGAAGAATCAGTCAATTGCTCAGTCGGGCCCAACATTGGTGGGAACTTACGGTTGAAGCACGTATGAGAGCTGGGAAGCCGCTCCTTGTTCCCATAGTCGCGGTGAATGTTGAACCGGTTGACTCCGTTCATGCCCTCTAGTTCCTTGAACCCGTTCAGAGGCACCTTGGACGTGCCGGTGACGAACTGCAGAAGCTTGGCTCGCTCTTCCTTGTCGAATGAGCGCACTGCTCGCCAGAACCACTGAATCTGCTGCGAGGCAGCAGTGTAATTGTGATATTCAGTGTTGCTCTTCCAGTCGTCGACGTCGATATCGGGCAGGCCAGAGATGAGGAGCTCAAGCTCCTGCTCTGTGAAGATAGCGATGAGGTCTTCCGGGATAATATCATGGAACCCTAAACATATACGTGTTAGCAAATCTGCCTTCAACCTCGGCAAATCTTGTACAACTCACCCTTCAAGAAGTTCTCCATCTGCTCCTTAACAGAAGTGAGGAGTTTGTGTTCCACAATCAGCCGCACGTATTCGTGCTTGTTGTCCTCCGTGACCGGAACGTTGCGGCCGTTTTCAACAAGATCCACGACCTTAGTCACGCCGAACTCGTCATCCTCAACCGAGAAGGTCTCGACAATGATGTCCGTGATGTCGTTCTCGAGCATCCAGACAAGCGACTTGTAGTAGTCTGGATCAAATGACTCCATGTCCTTGACCGACACCGGCTTGCCGAGAATGCGCTTGTAGACTGCACGGCTGAAGTAGCAGTCGAGGAGGCGGCCCTCATAGAGAGCCTTGCCGATGATCCGCCCAATGAATTTGAAGAACATCAAGTGCTCATCGTTGATACCGCTGAGCTTATTCGGGTGGAACGTGGTGCGGTCTGAAGAGACGGGAATGAAGAGGGCATAGTTGGGATCGAACATCTGGCGGGCGAGCACCTGGAACCACTCGCGCGTCACTCCGCCGGCATCGACACCCTCCTCACCGTGAAAGCGGATACTGAGCTTTCCAAACTTCATCTCCGGGCCCGACTTGAAGTAGAGCGATTTGAACGAGTCGTGGAAAACTTGATCTCGGCGCACCGATAGCTGTAGTGGCGGATACTGAGGCCTCTGCTGTTGCCCAGTCTTCGCATGTACGCTGCGGTTGAAGTAGTTGCGCTTGTTGTCGAATTCGAGAACCTTGGGGTTCTTGACAAGAAGGGAAAACGTCCCCGACATGAGCTTGGGGTTTTGCCTAACCAGATCGTTCAGGATACGGCGATGCTCTTCCGTGAATGTGAAGAACAGGCTTGCAATGCGGTTCTCGGGCGGCGGGCTGGACAGGAGCATCTCCTTCCCGGCCACAGCTTGCGAAGCCGACGCCTCGCTCAACGTCGTGTTCTTGCAAACCACCATAAGGGACTCGATCAGCGGCAAAAGAATCGTGGCGACATTGAGCATGCTCTCGCGCTGCCGAATCGCGCTCAGGCAAGCACTCAATTTGTTCCACATGGTCCCGAAAGTTGGGTTCCAGTAGAGCGAGCCCAGGAGGTCCTCCTTGGTTTCGTCCGCCGCCTCACTGCTTTCGCCACTACCGCTTGACTTCTTGCTCCTAGTATCAAACAAGTGATCCAGCGCCGTCAGAACACGCAGTAACTTGTTCTGCTCCGATGCGCCGGGCGAAAACTTGGCAAGCGCGATACCTTGGATTTCGGTGCCCGATTCAGCACTGAGGATGTGCGGAAGCAGATCGTCGAGGTCTGACACGATGTTCTCGCTCAGGGCCCTCGCTTGCGAGACAAGCTCCGCGCCAAACACCTTCTTGGCACCAGGAATATTGGAGAGGTTCTTGATGGTTGAGATGGTGTTCTGGAATGTCTTGGAGCTGCATTCCCGTGCGACAAACACGTTGATGACCAGCTTCAGGTTGTGGTCTGGGATCGTGGGCGGAGTGAGCTGCCGAACTTTCTTCTCCTCGGTCTCCGGCTCTTTGGCCGTCGAGCTCTCCGCTTGAACTTGATCCTTACTTGAGTCCGCCGTCTGATCCTCAGTCGGCGGAACAGTGGCTGGCTCTGTGGGCTGCGCCGCGGAAGCTTGCTCTTCCGACGCTTGCGCAGTCTCGGCACTCGCCTCGGGCCTCTCCTCAGCCTTCTTCTTTGCTTCTTCCTCGACTTCTTTACGCCGGCGCTCGAGGGCCTGTAGAGGATATGTGACCTTGTTCAGCAGATCCGCCAAAAGTTGCATGACCGATGAGCTCTCCATGATAAGTTCCCGATCGAGGAGTGCTAAAAGTGAGTTGATGGCATACTTCTGGGCCTTGGAATTGATGTCTTTCCCTTTGCCTTTGCGGCTTGTGCTCCGCTTGAGCGTCGAGGCGACAGTCTCATGCTCCGTCAGGAACAGAGATGGAACATGGAGGTTTTTGGTCGCGAGCTCCTGCAGCAGATCAAGACATTGCTGGACAATCAGCAGCGGCGAAACCTCCGAGGTGCTCGTCATCTGATTGGTTGCGCTGATGTTCGTAGATGTCCGCTTGAGGCTCTGGGGCGTCTTGGGGTCCTTGTCTTTTGGCTGCTTCGCCTTCAGGGACAGTTGGCCGAAGCTGCGTTCGACGGCATCCATGTCGGCGCTGCCGTCTTGAAGTATTTGAAGTAGGGTAGAGATAACCTCTAGGCGGTTCTGGCGATTCTCGCAGACGTTTCCGAAGACGTCAAACAAGTAGTTACGGATAGAGCTCTGTTGCGTGATGAACATGAGCCGAAGGAGCGTGGCGACACCGGCCTTATCGAGCATCTGTACGATCGTGCGCCGTTGTGGCTTTGTCTCGGCTGCTACCTCGGGACGATGGACAACATCCCGAGGACGAGCCGCCCCTACCGGGGGCGCGCGCTGCAGATTATGGCGCTGAGCAATCGCGCGAGCCTCCGCAGCGAGTTCAGGAGGCAAGTGGTCCATTATGTCTTCGCCTTGCTCCAGCAAAACCTGCTCTCGAAGGGCGGGCGGGAAAGTCAGCAGAATGCTAGCTGTATCCATCTCTGCGGGACCAAGATCCTGCCCGGTAACTGTGGCTTGTCTGCGTTGCTCCTCACGCTCGCGACGACGGCGCTCCTGGCGCTCCTGTTGCACGATCTCCATACGTAGTTCCGCCGGTAGCGCCTCAAGAAACTCTTGGAAGACCTCGGTATTCTCTCCCTCGGTGACCGCCTGCTCGCGAGCCTGAGAGCGCCTAGTGCTCACGGTTTGAGCAATGACCTCTTCTCTGAACTCCTCGGGGAGCGCCGCAAGATATTCAGGGTCAATGCCGAGCTCGGTTACATCCACCGTCTCGCCGCGGATAGTGGTGACGACACGTGGAGCGCCCGTATCCGGTTGCGGCGCTTCCGTCTGTGCTTCTACCTGCGTTTCTGCTTGTGGTCCGGCGTGAGATTCAACGCCTTCCATGGCCTGAGGTTCCTCGACCGGGGGCTCCGCAACTGCAGTCGCCTCTTCCGCTGCGCGTGCTGCCTCGGCCTCGGCCTGTTCCCGTTCCTGCTGCTCGCGCTCTTCAGCTTCCTTCTTCTCCTTCGCCGCTTTCTCTTCAGCTTCCTTGGCTTCTTGCTCTTTACGCTCTTCTTCGCGCTTCTTGCGTTCTTCTTCTCGCTTGCGTTTCTCCTCCTGTCGAGCCTTGGCTTCCTTTTCCCGTTGGACGGCCGCCGGAGTGAGCATCCCGAGGATTGCCGTAGACAGCAGCTTGGACTTTTCGTTATGGTTGAAGCCAAAAATCATCTTGGCTTCCTCTTGCCACCGCTGGGCCGTAGAATCGGGAGAGAATGCAACAGCTTGATGTGGTTCCTGATACACCTCACGCCTTGGTTCCCAACGACTCTCACGGCCAACCTGTGCCATGCTCATTGGAATATCAAGCTGGCGGACTTCTCCGGCCGGGCCTTCAGATCTCAGCTGGAGACTAAAGGCAGGACCGCCTCGAGAAGGGAAGGGGATACTCTGCATCAAATCGTTGATAAATGCGAGCGGCGCGTCGATACCATGCCCGACAAGAGACCCCGGGAATCCGAGGCGTATCATATGTTGACCGGTCACTCGAGGAGCTTCATCCTGCCCAGCTCGGTTACCGGAGAGCAGCAAGGGATTGACGCCATCGTCCGTCTGGTTCGGAGGCGGCCGAGGGTGGCTGTGGCGGATGTAGCTTCGGAAATCTGATGGTACATCAGTATCAAATTCGATTATATCACTGAAAACGCCCAGAAAATGGTCCAGGCCCATGGGCTGCCAATCTGGTTGGTGGAGGACGTTAGGAAACATACCAGGCCCCAGTAGATCACGATGGAGCCCTCCCATGAACGGAGCAGTAGGGAACGGACTCCGGGCACCTCCATGGCGGAACCGATGATGGGGCTCCATCTGGGCTATATCCCAGCCGAGGGCAGATGGCATGTTAGGAAGGGGGTGGTCATCATCTAACTCGGGTTAGAATCAACGAAGAGGACGCTGGATGGTAAAAGAGGACTTACGGTGATGACCTTGGTCATAGTACACTTCATCTTCCTCGCCATCCTCTTCCTCTTCATCGTCTTGTCCAATCAGCCGAGTATGCGGTGGGAGGAATCGGGTGAGCCAACTTACCGTCATCTTCAACGCCATCATCAATGTAGTGGTCATCGAGATCCTCTGGATCGAGATCTTCGCCGTCGACAACATTCCGGAGAATATCAGGAATGCGGCCGAGTTGGTCGAGGCCATGTCCATGCATGAGTGCGTCATGAATTTCCTGCGCCCCAGCATCAAAAGCGAGCTCCTCCTCGGCATCTTCATCCTCTTCGTCTGTGTCGCTCTCCCAACCGGAAGCTCCCTCATCATCCATTGGGTTACCTTCCTCGTCAACGATTTCGATCTGATCTTCGAGGTCCTCCATATCCTCCGAGCCCATTTCGTCCTCGTCCTCGTCCTCCTCTTCGTCATCGTCGGTGTGCTCGTTCTCGTCATCGTCGTCCATGTCCTCATCGTCATCGTCTTCGTTCTCACCCATGATGACTTCGACGACCCCGGGCTCACCAGGAAGGCCTTCGATCGGCCCCATTCCGCCCAGCTCCTCATCATCGTCATCGCTAGGGTTCAGTTCATCATCTCGAGACTCGTCATCGGCGTAGTCTAGTTCGTCGCCATAGTGCTCGTCATCGTACATGGCATCATCGTCTGTAAGAGTCAGTATTAGCAGCTGCCGAGGTTGAACACTAGAATGATTAAGCGACATACCATCCTCATCCTCGTCGGAAAATTCTTCCTCTCGCCCCGGCTCGAGAATTCCAAGCGTGGAGTTGCGGTAGAGATCAGGAGTCTCCTCACGGTCATCATCCGGTTCCGAGAGGGATGACGTTGAAGCAAAGTCGTCCTCGAGCTGGTCGGTTGTAGTCACAGAGATAACGTCCGACCGGCTCAATTCGTAAGCCGTTTTTGTTAGAGCCCGGAGAACGCGTAGGATGTATTTGATGGTGCGCTTGACGTTGGGGAACGTGAGGTCAATGTCGGCAATGGATGCTGTCAACGCGGCGATGTACCCTTTCTCATACATCAGGCGCTTGAGTTGCATCTGAGACCTAGTGATAGCGGGATCTGTCGCACGGGCATCCCTGGTTTGCGGCTCCTTTTCCTTCTCGCCAATCATCAAACTCATCAATTCAGCCGCGCACATCATCTTTCCATACCGAACCTCGATCGGCTCACCAGGTGTTGTGGCTTCCTTGTATGCACGAAGAACAGTGTCGAGAACAAAGCGACGGACAAATAAGAGGTCCGAGTCATCATCGTACTCAAATTGATTGCGGCTACGATCAACAAGTTTCTCGGGAGTGCGGGAAACCAAAGCCACGAGAACTGCCTGGGCGTGCGTTGATGTCGCAGCTTTCTTTTTAATGATAGTCGAATCCATCGGGATACCGGCGGGCCCCAGGCATAGAAGATCGTTGAGTAAATAGTTCAGGACGCTCGACCGGGGCTTGATGGGCGTGCTAATCTGCACCGGCGCGCTCCGCTTGAAGTTGATGAACTCAACTTTTGCCCGATTGAAGCTCTGGAGGAGCTCTGCCAAGCAATTGAGCAAGAAGCAGCGGTAGATAAAGATCGGGTGGTCCTCTGCCTTGAAGATCGGCTTGGGCGCCTTCTTGTCTTTGTCCTTTTGCTCGGGCAGCTGCTGTTCGGTAGAAGAGGAAATCTCTTCGCTTGAGCTGGAGGCTTCGCCTTCCGCTCCTGAGACCCTGGCAGCAGTGGTTCCTGATTCCTTGTCGTCAACTTCCCTGTAGTTCAGTAGCTCGCAGAGTAGGAAATGAATCACTCCATCGGGATTCTCGAGAACAGGGCGCTTAAGTTCGTGCGGGGTTTTTGGTGCGTCTGTCATTTCCTTGTCTGCAGACTCAGTTGTTGGTTTGACATCTTCTATAGTTAAGTCTTCTGTCGCTTGCACCGCGGGTTCCACCGAGCCCTCCTTGGCTGGAGTCGCCTGTTCTGCGGGCTTGTCCTTGAGTGACAAATTGTGAGTGCGGATAGCGGGATCAAGAGAAGATGACCAACTGCCGAGCTTCACGAGCTCCGTAGTAACCTCAACGAAGAGCTTTGGTGCGCGGAGCGCCACATGAGAGAGATGCCGCAGGTAGCTTTGGAGGTCATGATAAGCCCGCGTGTGTGTGCTTCGAGACGGCATCAAGTGTTGCCGAATCTCCGTCTCCATCATCTGGCGAATCATGTCTTCATCTTCCACTATATGACGAAGAATGATCATAATGTTGTCTGAGATGTGCGCTTGGTTCAAGCGCGCGGAGCCTCCACTGCACGACTGTTTCGCCATGACAAACAACCGCTGCAAATTTCGCTTCTCGCCGACGATTTTTGCAGTTGCATGGTCCCTCGTGAGGATGACGAGTATCCGCAGGACAGAGACGGCGAGGGAGCCTTCCTTGCCAACTCGTGGGAGGATATCCAGGATCGCGGTTAGCAGGTCAGAACGATCCTCGCTTGACAGGCTCAGCTCTTTGGCAATCCAAACGGGCGGCTCGATGGGATCGTCGTCGTTGGTTGGCGCCTTCCACTGAACCTCCACTGGCTGTTCGTCGTCTGACAGGAGAATCTCGAAGATTAGGAGGATGTAGGGAATCCATGAGGGAAGCTCCTCGTGTGCGCCTGCCGGGGAAACCTTCAAGAAGCCAAGGTAATCGCCTATGTTCTGCTTCAGAGTCGACAGAGTAGATTTGAAGAATGATCGATTCTGAAGAAGAAGGGACAGCAGATGGGCATAGGCAGCAATGCCACGGCCGTTTGCTCGCTTCTCTTCCTCATCATTCATTGCGAAAGACATGAGAGCGTTCGCAAGAATGTCGCCGACTTCAACTCGTTTATCTTCATTGTCGGACTTGAGAACCGTGGCTTGAATCAGGTCGCAAACCTCAAACACTAGATCCGGGTGGGTTCTAATAACGTCTAGGCAACGGTCAATCAAGTCATTTTGGATCTCTGCTCGCTCTTTGTCGAGATCGTCTTTCGTGATCGGCGGAATCCTCAAGGATTCCTCAGATGTACTTGACAGATTTGCGAGGCCCTGAGCTGGCATCGAAGGAGCGCCCGGCGCTTCTTGGCTCGCAGAATGTTGACTCGAGTCATCACGGCTGGCATCATTGGATTCATCGGAGGAGAGTTCTTCGCCGGCCGCGTCACGGATGATGTTTTCGATTTCGGGCATTGGGTCCAAAGACATAGGATCCGCCGCCAGTGGGTTGGCTGGCGGAGCAGTAGCGTTCTCGTTCCGAGATTCTTGTGGCTTCGGTGATGGCGGGCTCTGGTAGGCATCCGACTCGGGAATGGGATTGCGGTTGCCAGCCCGACCTTTAGAATGAGCGCGGCAATACTCTGTCGATTCATCAATTTTCCCGTTCCCACGGTAGACCGCTTCACGAGCGAGATCCTCATCATAAAATAACCGGCTCAGGTCCTTGACTTGTTCAGCGTGCGCGGCCCAGTTGAATGAGACGGGTTCACGATCTTTGAACAGCGACGAGGGTGATCCTTTGTCAGATTTGCGCCATGCGTTCGTTTCATGATCAGCTGTCGCGATCGATTTGATGATATCGATGACCTTGCTTAGCGCCGCTGTAGGAGCCTTCTCCGCAAAGTCCGACTCCCAAAGCTTCCGGGCGGTTGGCAGGATGCCCAACCTCAGCTCCACGATCAACTGATGGCCCAAATCCTTGTTTCTATCCGCGTTACGCGGGAATAGACTGGTCTGGCCCAGCGACTCAAAAACATTCTTGCCGTTGACAATGATGTGGTAGATCTCAAGTATCTTTTTCATGCCAACCGCAGCCAACCGCACCTTGTGATCGTCCTCGCCCTCAGGACGGTCATTGCAGACAACGTCGGCAAACCTTTGAAGCATTGTATTCAACAGGTCTATTCCGCCATGGTCCTTGAGCGCGACAAGCACAGGCAAAACTAGCTGGACGGATGTGCGGTCTGGTTGGCGAGTTGGGTCAATCAACATCTCGTGCAGCGCGTCGAACATGGCCAGCCAGTAATGCAGGCCTCGGGCCGTTAGCTCGTGTTCTGACATACGCAACTGTTCGAGAATCGTGCTCGCCAACGTCTCTGCAATTTTCATGTGGTGTGTCCTTTGATAGGGGTCGAGTCCTCGCCTAGGCAACAAAACCTTCCCAACCGTCTGGAAGAACGGAAGCGTGCTCGGTGTCAACGAGTCTAACAGGCGGTGAACACGGGCGTAGTTCTGGAACCAAACTGTAGATCGTTCTTCCTTAGTCGGTTCTTTAGGCTGCGCCATCATCTCTGCTGCCTTATCTCCCTTATCTCGCGAGGAAGCTGAGGCGGCGTCTCTGGCTTCGTCCCCTTCACTGGCAGGAGGGACGGGAGGTGTAGGGATTTCGCCACTATCTTGAGAAAACGGCTTATTCCCCGTCCAATGCTGCGGAACAAGGGCGGCAAGGGCCATATCCTCGGCGGTGACACCGCGCAGGAGAGGTCCAAGACGCTTTATGAGAGCGGCAAAGTAGTCGAACACATTCACCGCTGGCATTGAGACCGTTGCTTGTCTAGATGAATATGGGAAACTTTGGTAAAGCGCCCTGACAAGAGCCTGCAGCCTCACCAGAGCTTTGACAACCCGAGTGGCGCCGGCCAACTTGCCTACCATATCCTGCTCCCGCTCTCCGTCGTTGCTCGACAGTGACGAATTGGCGACGATGAAGGGCGCGAAGAAAGGATGCGCGCCCTCTTGACCAACAAGCGGCTCCAGATCATCAATGGCGGCATGGATCCGGTTGAGTAGTGACGGGAGTCCAAGGACTGGGCTCGCCTCTATCACCGTCGCGATCACGTGGGAAAGCGAGTGACAGGCCCTCGTAGTCTCAAAATCCTCGGGGAGACTGGACGCTTCTGACAGCTGCAGAAGTAACTCAATGCCGCCATGGCGAATGAAAGACATCTTGAGGCTGGAGTTGTGAAAGATAGCGTTGAGAAAGGACGAAACAGCCCCGATGTAAGGTGTGATCTCATGCCGCGGCCCCGTGAGTTTCTGAGGTTCGGCCCCGGTGCCTCCACTGGCACCAGGAGACTGCGCCGGCGCCGGTGCGGAGCTCGCGTCGATCATTTCGACATCTAAATCATCCGTCGCAGCCTTGCCCTTCCCTTTGGCTGTCGTAACCGCGGATTCCGTTGTCGTTAGCAGAGAGCCATCCGATTCAATAGTCTTGCCGCTTGGGTCGGCAATCGAGAGCTTCGCGCCCCAACCTTGATTGGCGGACTTGGTCTTTGCGATGTGCAGGACCCGTGAAACCATATCAATGATGGCGTTGGAAATTGCCGGCCGGAGTGCAGGGTGGTGACGGGCGAGCTCGTCAAAGCTACCGCCGACAGCATTTGCCAACTCGGATTCTGACAAGACTTGAACATGATCGGGGCTCTCAAAAATCTCCAGGTAAACCTCCAGGGCATTGGAGGTGACGATCATTTTCATGCCGGTTGTATTCAGCGAGATGGAGTTTAGGATGGAGGGGATGATGCTGATGGCATCATTCGAGGCAAGAACGCCAGGAGCAAGACGTTCCCTTGGGGCCTCGAGCATCTCCTGAGTCGGGGGATGTGGCCGCTCGTCCGTTTCGAGAGTGATCGAGTCATCGCTAAAAGCCGGCGAGGCAGGCCTTTCTTCGCCTTGAGCGTCCGGTTTGGGCGTTCCTGAGGGTTTCGGCAGGGTGGCAGGTCTGCCGGTTAGCGTCTCGAGGAAACTCTGGATCATGCCCGATTCCGAGATGGCAGCGAAGCTTGTCGGATCGTTGTTGATGAAGTCACTCAAAAGACCAGCAGCATTAGTCCAGACCAGAGAACCGAAGACATGCATGTCTTCGGTAATCGCGCGGAGGGCCCCCAGCAAGGCGGAGTTGTCGACCAAATTCCTCAGGAGCCGATCTACGTTCGTCCCGAACGAGAAAGCGTTTGTCATGATGTGATGGATAAACTTAAGGAGCCACTTAAGCGTTTGCTGCTGATAGAACGGAATGTCGTAGTCCACCGTATGGGAGTGGAACTCTGGCTTCATTCCGTGCCCGGCCGCAACAAGCTCCTTTGAGCGGGTCACCGTGTCGATTATGAGGTTGGAAATGGCATCGAGACCCCCGGCATTGCTGAACACAGTGAAGGCCCCGCTGAATCCATAGACAATTGTGTCTAGAAATGCGAGCACCATACTATAGTTGCGTCCCGCGGTCCTCGATCGGATGTTCAAGATCTCGACCATGATCTCAAGGAGCCCTCCAGATGACATTTCTTGACCGACACGCGAGGCTATGGCCATCTGAAGCGTCAAGGCAAAGAGGCTCGCTCGCCATTGATCGGCATCGGTCACCTTCTCATCATCCGGCTCGCTCGAGTCCTCCTTCATGCTTGCCACGGACTTTCGGATGACATACAGAAGAACGCCGTGATTAACGTTTGCGTTTAAAGCTGCCGTCACCTCCGGGTACTTGGTTTGCATGGTGGTAATGGATTCCAAAGCGGAAAGCGCGATGGCCTGCAGTCGCAGAGGTGTGTCAGGGGTTCCGTCGGCCGACGGATGGACCAACTCGGCAAGCTGATACACGAGCTGGTACCTGCGCGGCTCGTCGTTGTCCTGCTTGAGTACTCTCTCGATGAATGTTGCTTCCGTGTGAATGTATGCGAGGTTGGTGATGGCCAGCAGACGAACAGCCAGCGCCAGTTGCCGGTCCTCGGACGACCCCAAAAGTGCTTTGCATATTCTCAATCGGTTGAGAAACTCGTACCGTGAAGCCTTCGGCATGTCGGCCGGACAGAGCTTGAGAAGTTCATAAATGGACGTCGACTGCACCATGGTCTGGCGCATCTCGACGGATTTGGGGCCAGAAACAGCTTGGTCATCGCCGCTCACGCCGTGGCTCCGGCTCGATGGGCTATCCTCCGCGCCAGGAAGCCTATTCGAGCGCGGAGCGTGAGAGATGCCGGTTGAGCTGCGCCGAAGTGGAGTAGGGGTCGCCGGCACTGACGATGAGCCACCCTCTCCCGCGTGCGGCTCTGGTGCGGTGGGTCCCGAGGCGTCGGTCTTGGGGTAGTACAAGATTTTAATATCTCCCCAGCCAGTCCAGCGTCCATCGTCGGCTGAGCCAGGAGCGACGAGGGATGTTAGGTCATTGGCGTAGACTGATGCCGCATTCCGATGACTGGGACCTGATACCTTGTCTTTACCCTTGCTTGCCGAGCCCGGGGTGGCGGGTGGAAGGTCAGAGAACCGAGGCCCGGGAGATACCGGGGTCTTAACGAAAGGCTGAGCAAGAGTATTCACTCGCTCGAGATCAATGTTGTAATGGTTCGCGAGTAAGGCACTGCTCACTTGGCGGTTGGGCGTGCCCACGCGCTTGATGGAGGCTTGATACCGCTGCGCAAGCTCTAAGCCAACCTCGAGAGTAGCATAGACAACGTTGAGATCGGTCGCATTGAGCAGATCGTTCAGATGCGGGCTGCTGGCGTATATGCTCCGGTTACCGCAGTGCTGCAAGAGCACCCTGGTAAAGGTGAGGATGGCCACGATGAGCTGACGATCTCCATCCTCCTTGTAACCCAACTGCATCAGACGGTCCTTATTGTACGCCTGTTCATCGGCGTACTCGACAGGCGCGCCCTTGTTCAAGAGCAGGTCGCACGAAAAGTCTCGCATCTGGAAGCCATCTTGCAGTTTGTAGGTGGCACAAAACGCCTCGAGAATGCTGTCGAACCTGTTTAAGAGTGGGATCCAGTGATAGAGATCGCCACGCGGAAACGGCCATCTTGTCGGGAACTCGTCGAGCTTTCCGGGAATGAGCGGTAACGGCGTAGACGCCACAGCGAGGACATAGTCCTTGACCCAGGGAGACTAAGCCGGGTCAGCAAAAGCGACAAGACAAAAAGGCGGGGAAGGCATAACAACGCACCAGATTCTCCCTGTGTTTGGACTGCATGGTTTTCGTGATTTTGCCCATCTTGACGGAGCGGCTGAGCCGCGGGGGCTGAAGAAAGTAGACGCTCCCCCTCCACTACCACACGTCCCGAGAACGGACGACAGCCTCGCGTCAGAACCGCAGAGGTGCGGAGAGCGCGGTAGTCGGTTAGGATTGTCGTAGTCAATGACGGCAAGGCCGGTGATCGACGAGAACGCACTGGCGCGATGGTGTGATTATTTTTCTGGTTGGTGAAAGCGTACAGCGACTGGCGCGCTGAAGTTGGCCGAAGGAAATCCGGCAGGCGATGGCGAACGGGAAGCTTCCCCTCCAAAGACCCGAAGACAGCTCAAGACGAGTGCAGGTCGCCTTCAGGATGTCTTGGAAAATCAAAGCGGAGCCGAGTCACGATACGTTCGCCAAAATCTGCAATATTTCCGGCGGCGATCGATGGTGTAGTCAAAGTCCCGCCGAGAAGTGGCAGTAGTTGAGTTGATGGAGCTGGGTTGTGTTGGTGGTTTGACAAGCAGAGTGGAGGGCCTTTTTCGGCGAAACGGTTGTTACATACCACCAGGCAATGACGGCACAGCTGGTCAGGTACAAACCGTGCTAAAAAAGTTCGGCCAGCGGCAAGTGCCGCCGCAGCCCGGCCTGTACCGTACAGTACAGTAATCTACCCGTGGACCTTGGTGTGGAGCAGAGCAAGAAAGCTCTTGCTCTACAGAGGGCAGTACCTACCTCGTCGTCTTTTTTCAAGGCTGGGGCATGCCTTCAATCTTGCGGAATATACCTTACCAATGTGGGCTCTGTTTCCTACAAACAACACAATCCAAGGGAGCGTCCGTTCAAAAATAGGTACTGAAGCAACAGCATCTGCTATTCGACATCCAAATGTGGAAAAAGGAAACTACCTACCCCCCATGCATGCGCTCACACCGAGCTGCCGGAGCCTCCGCTTTCTTCTTCAACCAACCCCACTTTCCATGGTCAAGGAGGGGTCGTTCCAGGCTCACGGCCCAACAGACAGGGCTCCATAGTCCATCCCTCTGCCGGGCTGACTGGCAAGGCTCGCACCCGACACGGCCATATCATATTACAGTAGAATACAAGATAGGGAGAACCCCTCTAAACTTTGTTAACTGGCGGGTCAATTAACCTACCTAGATAGCTCCTTGATGTTGCTCGCCGGGCGGTTGATTATGTGTGAGCGTTAACTCCGTTGAGTATCCGTATGTGGCGACGTGAATGTGGGTACTGCCTGACAGCCGGCAAGCAACTGCCAGGCTTGGACGAGCCTGCGAGGCAGCCGGCGACGTCCCCGGCCAGTGGCAACGCTGCAGTGATGGAACCAGTGTAACATCCCTACACACCTACCTAGGATGTAGACCCTCTCTGTTTGGAGTCAGGACAAACCCGGAACTGCACCCTCCCATGCACTTCGACGTCGCGCGTCCGAGATAACGAAGATGCGATTGCCAGCACGAAAACTATCTGCGGTGCCCGTCGCTCTTGCACTCACGCTCGCCGTTACCTTGCCGTCCGTCCACGGCGCCAGCATCCAGGAATCCCAGTACGAAAGGGACGCCCGTTCCGAACACCCCGGCCATGTCTTCCCGTTCTTGAAATGGCTGCGCGACAGCGCCGTCGAAGTTGTCTTTGGCAAGCCGTCGACCAGGCCAAAAGGCTCGACGACGGCCGCCGCCCTGCAATCCCGGTACCTCAATGACGTCGTGGTCCGCTTCAATGTCACAAACTCGGAAGAGGAGGGCGCGCTGGCGAGAGCGAGTGAACAAATGTTCCTAGACGTCTGGGCTTTTACGCCGGAGTTTGTCGATGTTAGGCTGGCGAAGGACGATGTGTCGGCGCTGCTGACGCTGCTGCCGAGTTCGTTGGAGCCGTCGGTTTTGATTCCTGACGTCGCAGCGGCCGTATGGGCGACGTACCCGTCGGCCGCAGTTGAGAGATCCCGGCTCGAGTCGAGTATGGCTGATGCAGCCAAGATGAGGACATCGCTGGATGGGGTGGGGAATATCTTCTTTCAGGACTACCAGACCCTGGCCGTGAGTTGAGCTGTCCTTGTGCCCTCCCTGCGGTGTTGACGCTGACCCTACAAAGGTTATTACGAGCTGGATGCGCCTACTTGAAGCCATGTTCCCATCAATCGCGAATATGACCAGCATCGGCAAGTCGTATGAGGGAAGGGACGTCTATGCGTTACGCGTCGGTGCCCGGGGCAATGGTCCTGAAGCCAGCGCTCCCCGGAAAACGATTCTCATCACGGGGGGCCTCCATGGTCGCGAGTGGATTTCGACGAGCTCTGTGAGCTACCTGCTATGGTCGGTGATCACATCATACGACAACGAGCCCATTATTACCAAGCTGCTCCGCGATTTTGACATAGTGTTCATCCCCGTCCTCAACCCGGACGGCTACGAATACACCTGGCAAACGGACCGTCTCTGGCGCAAGTCGAGACAGCAAACCAAGATGCGCTTCTGTCGTGGCCTCGACCTCGATCATGCTTTCGGCTATGGCTGGGACGCCGCCGAACGCCAGAGCGACCCCTGCTCGGAGAGCTACGGCGGGGATCAGCCCTTCCAGGCCGTCGAGGCATCCGAGCTGGCCAAGTGGGCTAAGAATGAGACAGAGAACGGAGTCAAATTTGTGGCGTTTCTCGACCTCCACTCGTACTCACAGCAAGTCCTCTACCCGTACGCGTATACCTGCTCGATGGACCCACCGAATCGCGAGAACCTGGAGGAGCTCGGAGTGGGGTTGGCAAAGGCGATCAGGCTTTCGAGCGGAGAGCCCTACACCGTGACGTCGGCGTGCGAGGGTGCGGTCGCGCGGACCTACAGCGCGAGTGATTCGCTTCCGCGCGTCGAGGCCGGTGGCGGCGCAGCTATCGATTGGTTTTACCGTACGCTTCCTGCCTTCGGCATTCATTGATCATCTTCGAAGCTAACATTCCGTCTTAGATGAACTCCAAGCACGGTACAGTTACCAAATCAAGCTCCGAGACACCGGGAGCTACGGATTTTTGGTCCCAAGCGACAACATTGTTCCAACCGGCGAGGAAATGCTGAACGCTCTGAAGTACCTTGGAGACTATCTGCTTGGGAACAACGGCATAGAAAAATCTCTGTTGCAGCAGTCTTCTGGGCGGTGGAACGACTTGAAGAGGCGAAGACGGTGACGGCGCATTCACTTGTCCGGTGATTTTGACGGGATGGGCAGCCAAGTTTTTGGTTTGTATGTTCAAGCGGCGAAAGGCGTTGATATGGGTCTGTGGCGGGGTCGAGGTTTGCATTTACTATGTAGTAGCATGGCGCACATGAAGCATCTGGCACTGAACTTTGCGGGGGAGCATGCGGCTTCGACCAGTTTGAATTGTGGAAAAGTTACATACCTACTTAGGTACAGTACGTTACAGGAACAATGATATACCGGGTGTGCACTAGAGAGCCCTTCAAGTTTCAATGGCCACATCATGGGGGACGCTGGCAGCTGTATGTATGTACGTACATACAGTACCCACCTTGCGTCATGTTGTAGATCTCAGTTTCCCTTATATCAGGCCTGGCCGGTGGTCCCTTTCCTCGTATAGTCCGAATGTTGATTACATAACTTACCGCATTCCCAGAGAATAGCCTGGTTGAAATGCAGCTCCAAGTTGAAGGTTCTGCGTGGAGAGCGAAGCTCTCATCCTCCCGTCATTCTCATGTGCTGCCCCTGAGAACGGAAGCTTGGCAGCGAAGAAGGAGCAAAATGCGGACGTGCAGCTGGTGGGATCGGGTGGGTCGGGTGGCTGACGGGCCTCTCGAACGGGATTAGCAGACAAAGGTGGGGGCGACCAGCGCTCAGCTTGGAAGGAGCTGATCCAGCCTGGACCAAAGAGGGCCCACAGCAGCCCACCTCTTGTGGTTTGGTCTTTGGCAGCGGCTGCTTCTGGCGCTCTTCTCGCAGATGGGGAACAGCCCCTTGCTGCAGAGACTCGTCCTCCTCTCGACTTGCCAACTGCAAATCCAACAGAGTCAAGAACGGTAGATCCGGCTCGACTCGCTGCAGCCCACCCAGCCCTGCGTATCTGACTGTCGCTGTGTTTCTGCGCGACATCAATTCACTCGTTTAACCAGCACCACACCCGACAGGTTTCCCTTTCCTGTGTTCAGACGCCCGATTCATTGCCCTCCCCGGGGTCTGCCTATTTCCCAAGTCCCAGAGCTCGCCGACTGTCCCGCCAACTATCCCGCCAACTATCCCGCCGACTCCCGAACTCCCGATGGATTATGACGATCGCACCGAACTATAACTATGCCATTTCTGCGACGCCGCGGCAATATGGCCAGCGAGAGCGACATGCGCCGCCATTCGCTTGTTGACCCGCTCGCTGTGCCCGCGCCAAAGCAGCCGCCTTTCCACTCCGGGTCCGCCGCCGAGCTGCCCACCCTGACATCGGTCGCAGAGGACTCGCCGTCGTCCAGTATTCCCCTTCCGTCCGACGACTTTCCTCGAGATAGCATTTCTGTGGCTTCTACCCATGGCGTGCCGTCGATCGTCGAACCTTCCGATGGGCGCCAGTTTCACACTGTCTCCGACTACTCGCACAAGCACCGACGCTTCTCCATGCTGAGGTTTCGTAACGCGTCAGACTCTCAGCTGGCCGCGAAGGCGAAACTCCACGCAGCAGCGGAGAGGCCGCCCCCCGTCCCGCGTCGTATGTGTTTTACCGTCGCGTTGCTCGCTGTGCAGCCCGAGAGAGAGACATTCGATCCCCATGTACTGACGAAGGAACCGCAGCTCCCGAAATCATTACGACCGCCCCAACCTTCAATCCCGTTGCCCCCCGAAAGAAGACTTCTCGCATGAACTTCACAGCACGACTACGGCGGTCCGGCGAATTATCCAGGACGGAGGACGTTGATGAAGCCAACGGCAAATTCCCCGGGCAAGAGCGGGTCCGCCCGGTTCCTGAACATAGCGTATCGTTCGACGAACCCAACCGCCCGTCGTCCTCGCACGCCAACGGGCCCCCGCCATATGGGGATGACCACTCCTCGACATTGGCGCTGCCGCCGAACAGACTGTCTGAGTCCTCAAGGTCGGATGCTAGCTCAGGCGACAGGGTCTACGGGAGTACCACGACGACTACCCACACGATTCACACGACAACAACCTTCTTTCGACTCCCACGCCGGAAACATAGACAACCCGAGCCATTGTTCCCTATCGCGCATCTCCAGCCAAGGAACAAAACCTCTTTCGCACAAGACTCGAATCTCTCCAGCTCGTCCGTTCTCACGTCAACACCAGGCTCACCCGACCGGTCCGCTTCCAATGCCTCACGAGGCAGCCAATTCACTCCGACGCCGTCAAGGACACCGTCGAGAAACGGTGTGACAACCCCGCCTCCTCAGAACCAGGCCGGCGCATTGTTGGCCAGGCCGGCCGCGTCTCCGGCGACCGCGCTGTTTCGACCCAGCTCGAGGCAATCCGGGCACTCGTCCCCGACCCGGAGCTACATGCATAGAAGGGGTAGGTCCTCAACAATGAGCTCGCTGGGGAGAAATTCGCCACGGGAGTCGGTAGACGACCACCTGGCACCTCCAACTACGAGAACTTCCATATCTACGGGCCGAAAGAGTTTCAGCGATCTCCTTGGCCTCAGCCGGCTGCGGCAAAATTCGGACATGATGCCGTCTCGCCAAGGGACCTTGACTCCGATGACGCCCGGCTCCAGTGCGTCCAAGAACAATTCTCTTCAGTTGCCTCGTGGGTCGGTCAGTCTCCCAGAGCGCCGGGATGATGATACGCCGGCGAAGTATCTCGAGCGTTTGTTAGAGGTTGTCAGTCGGAGTGTGGTAGCGGCAGCCCTTTCAAAAAGCACCGACACATTCTCGCAAGCCGTCTTACGGAGCTACATGCGCGGGTTTAGATTCTTTGGTGATCCAATGGACATGGCGCTACGGAAGCTTCTGATGGAAGCAGAGCTGCCAAAAGAAACACAGCAAATTGACCGCTTCTTGCAGGCGTTTGCAAATCGGTATCACGAATGCAACCCTGGAATCTACTCCTCGCCAGATCAGGCCTATTTCATCGCCTTTTCTCTACTCATCCTCCACACCGATGTCTTCAACAAGAACAACAAGCACAAGATGCAAAAGACCGATTACTTGAAGAACACACATGGGGAGGGCATTTTTGACGAGATCCTCGAGGTTTTCTACGACAATATCACCTATACCCCATTCATTCACGTTGAGGATGATTTGGATATCAACGGCGAGCGGATAATCGCGCAGAAGGCGCGAAAGAAGTCTATCTTCCCACACGCCGTCCCAGATCCGGCCAAGAAAGTTGCCAAGGAGCCAGTTGACCCTTACACGCTCATCATCGACAACAGATTGGACCTGCTCAGGCCCAATCTGAAGGACGTGATGCAGTTGGATGACCCCTACAGCTACATCGGGACCGCCAAGTCTCTCAATATGAAAGAGCTTCAGAGAACCTTCTTCAAGACTGGGGTATTGCAGATAGTTTCGGCAAGATCCCGCCCGGATGCGTTCATGACGGAAAAGACGGCCACGAATCCAGAAGAAGCTCACCCCGGTATCGTGGACATCAAAATCACCAAGGTCGGCCTGTTATGGCGGAAGGATGTCAAAAAGAAGAAGACGAGATCGCCATGGCAAGAGTGGGGTGCTATTCTGACGGGTGCTCAGCTCTACTTCTTCCGTAACACCACATGGATCAAGCAGTTGATGCACCAGCAAAAAGACCACCTTAAGAAAGGTCATGATGGTGACGATCCGTGCATCTTCAAGCCGCCATTGGAGCAGTTCAAGCCCGATGCCTTGATCTCAACAGACGGTGCGGTGGCCTTGCTGGATTCGAGCTACAACAAACACAAGCACGCATTTGTATATGTCAGGCATGGCGGGTTCGAAGAAGTCCTCCTAGCTGAAGACGACGACGAGATGAATGACTGGCTAGCCAAACTCAATTATGCCGCCGCCTTCAGAACATCGGGAGTGCGCATGCGGGGCGTCATAGGAGGCAATTACGACGGACAGAGTCGCCGCGCCATCCGAGGGTCGGGTAGTGGAAATGTCCAAGTCATCCAGACTCCCTCGGGCGAGGTAACAGTTACCCGCAGTCGGATAGATCATAAGATGGCACAGGACATCCTGGCGGCTCGGAGAGACTTTATGCGCCAGAAGATCGCCGACGCTGCCGAGAAACTGAAGGAAGCCGAGACAACTCTCGAGTCTCAGTTGCGTAACTCGAGACATCTCCAGCTTCAAGCGCCAATTTTGCCTAAGACAAGGGAGCAGATGCTGCTGTCAGCGGCGCGGATGGCGGCGCAGCTCAAGTGGAGTCGGATGGAGATTTGGAGGCTGAAGTGCCACCGCGATATTCTACAGATGGATCTCGAGGAAGAACGGCAGCTTCTCGGTTTGCCTCCGGACGCAAAGCCTGACGTTGCGGAGAAGTCCCCCACCAAAGAAGAGTCCAAGTCTGGCCAGGCCTCAACTCTCCAGAAGAGCCCCCGGTCTCCGGCGCAGCTCTCCTTGGCAAGATCATCGACCGTCGCCGTGTCATCAGATGGCGACTCTTCACCCGTGACAGAGGTCTTTCAGACACCACCTACTAGTGCGACCGTCAGTCGAGAAGATTCTTGGGCGCTGCCGGATGCGGAAACCGATCACCAGGGTCCGAGAAAGGCGTCGGTTTCAACTGCAGGTGGATCGGAAGTGTCCATTCCAACGACCCCGTCGAGGAACAACGCTGGTCCCTCCACGTCTCCGGAAAAGCGCGAGTTCGAGCAGCCAGATGATGTGGATGCAGACGAGCGAGATTTATTAGAACAAACCGGCCTGCTGGAGCCGGAGATTTCACGGACTTCTGATCACAGGAGTACCAACGGCGCCGCCGACACGGACGAGACCCACGAGCGGCGAGAGCGTGCGTCCAGTGGCACGCGTGCGGAGCGGAATGAACGGAGCAAGATACGCCGCAGTCTGCAGCGCACGCTTAGGGAAAGCGCTGGCCACATTTCGCATCACCGTCACCGCAGAGCCAAGGACTCGACATCGAATGCCACCTTGTCCGATGACGCCAGTCGCGATGCCCTCGATGTCTTACCACGGGGCACCGGATCGTTTGTGGTACACGGCAAGAAAGCCTCGGTGATCACCTTTGGAAATGAGCTACAGATGCAAAGCCTCACTTCTGAAGACCGTATCCGTTTACGGCTACAGCGGGACGACTCGGCGAGCAGTCGGGCCGGTCCGGCGGATAGCACCGACTTCCAGTCCATCCTAACTGCAAGGTCCATCGCGGATCGCGAGCATCGAGGGTCGGCCGCAAGCGCGAGCACCGCCACAGCGAGGAGTTTTAGAGAGCTGCACAGGAGATATTCGACTGCCCAAGCTGCTAATAGGACCCTGGGTGGCAACCTGGCATTGCCGTCTGATGAAGACAGCGATGCGGCGATTAGCTTCTCCGACGGTCGGCGCACGCCTCTGCCACCTATCGACGGAGATGAAGAACAAGAGCGAGAGCTGGAACACAGCGCCACCGCGGATTTGGACGCAGTCGAGTACCTCGAACTCAGTCCACCACCCAGCCGCGAGGGCCGCAACACGGTGTTCTTCACCCCTGAGCCTTCGTCACCAGTTACTGAGACATCCAAGGAGAGGGAAGCCGAGCAAAAAGACATCGCAGAAGGTGGCGATCGACTTCCAAGTCCACCGTTACAAGCCGTCAGTGCTTAAGCCGCCAGCTAACACGGCTCACCCGCGCCAATGCACCCACCCAAAAATTCTCATTCATTTCTATTTCCATTCGCCACGACTACGTCTCTCATTGCAACATACCATCGTATTTAATGTACTGTAATGCGGAAACGCTCGCAAACGGCAAGGCAAGAGAAAAACCAAAAAGGGGTTTCACGTCACACGAGGAGAAGAAGCTCGACGACACGAAAATCTCTTTCGTTATAGATTTCCGCTTGTCACACAACCCACACGCTCCCTTATGCAATCATTGCCTGTCTGTCTGTCTCTCAAACATACACATTGTCTCTCTCTCTCTCTCTCTCCGGAGTCCATTTTCCTTTTGTTTTTTTTTGTTTTTTTTGTTTTTGTTTTTCCTTCTTTGCTTATGCTTTCCTGTTCACCGGGTAAATCGGGCAAATGGGAACAGGCCTGGCTGGTATGGGAATCGGTTGGGAAGGAAACACAACACACAATTACTACACGCGCGCAAACACACACAATACGAAGCCGAAACTATCACTCTTTTTAATTCCCTCACTCTTTTTTTTTTTTCTTCGCCTTTTTTTTTTCAGAAAAACAAACTCTTTTTGTCTTTTTCAACCATCAGACGGGCTAGGATAGGATAAGATAGGCGTGGTATGGGTGGGGCGTCCGTGTGTCGAGGGGGAAGAAAGGGGGAAGGGGGGGGATGGGTTCGTACTCAAAGGGGTGTAAGTTGATGGTAGTATGGTGGTTGTCGGGAATGGTTCAGTCGGCTGTGAAGAACCAAGAATGAATGAACAGACAGAGCAGAGCAGGGCCTTGTGTGTCCGGTTCTGTCCCGCTTTGTACAACCATGCATCATCATCATCATCATCATCATCTCATGGGAAAAGGCAGTGCGCATAAAGGGGTCGCTGCAAGAAAGCGGTGGTGGGGTTAAAAAGGGGGATCCTAATACTTTCTTGGGATTCGTGTGTGAAAAGAGCGTTTTCATGGTTGTGCTTTTTTTGCAGTTCCTCACACTCTCGGTCTTTTTCCCCTGTTTTGTTCGCTGGTCGGCTGGTTGGGCTGTTTGGTGATGAATTGGGCAAAGATTCGGGGCGTGGCGCAAGCAAGGGAGCCTGGGGGGGGGGGGGGGGGATCAATGGTTCATTCCGGTCTCTGGTAGATTATGGTAGAGAATTATTGAGCAGTCTTTATGAAAATTTCCCTTCATTTCAAAAGACGAGTGACGATGATGCATTTTCTGGCTGGTCCGTCTATATGATTGTATCATGATAACCCTGACGATTCCGACATGGGAGAGAGAGAGGGGGGGGGGGTTCTGCGAAGAGGACCACTCAGAGGCATGAAACAGGCCCGCTCATTTCTTCCCCTTCTTCTTCTTCTTCCCGCCGCCGCCTCCACCGCCAGCAGCAGTCGCTTTCTCGACCTTGACGGAACCCGCACCGCCCGCCAACTCGAGTGTCTCCTCGTCGCGCACGACGCCACCCTGCGTCGCCTCGGCCGCCCGCTTCTTGCCCTTCTTACCCTTGGGCCGGTAGCTGCTGCGATCACGCAGCGGCAACCATCGCTCCGGGTCGGGCTGCTTGTTGGGGTCGTATGACTTGGGCAGCTTTCTCTTCCTGCGCTTCTTTGCGGCGGGCTGTTGTTGTTGTTGCTGCTGTTTCCCTGTTGTGTCACCCTCGCCTAAAGGCCGCTTCTTGCCTCGTGCTGGCTCGGCGTGGGCCGCCGTGGGAGCCACGGCGACACCTGCTTCAAGGAGGGATCCGGCGTCCACTCCGCGAGTCAAATCTTCGACGGAGGGTAGGGTGTCGAGATAGGGCTGGACTTTGGAGAAGTCGGTTGTTGCGAGGCTGGCGACGAGCCCGGCCCTTGCGGTGCGGTCGCCGGGCTGAGCAGCGACGAGGTGGGAGAAGGCTTCGCCCGCTGCCGCGAGATCGGCAGGGTGAGAGGAGCGGAGCAGCTCGATACCCGCCTCACGCAGGAGCGATGTGCCGGCCCCGGAGGCGGCGGGGCCGGTTTTTCGTTGCCAGTGCGCTGCCGCTTTGGCGAGCTCGTTACGAATTGCCGAATGGCGGCTTTGGGCGCGGTAGAGGGACACGGCCAGAGCGACAAGGCCCGGAGCAAAACGCACGTCGGCGTGATCTGGTGTTGTGGCGGCCTCCAGGCGCCTGAAGAAGGCTTCCAGAAGGTTGATGGCCGGGCTGGGGTTTTGCAGTTGAACATAGAGTTGGACGACGGTGAGGAGGAGCCCGACATCATCGGGCCGGGTCTCAAGCAGAGGAAGGATTTGCCGCACGGCTTCTTGGCCCGTCTGAAGTTGGCAAGCAGCTGCGGCACCGAGGATTCCAAGGTCGCACTTGGAGCTGGAGATAGCCGGAACGGCTTCTTTGGAAAGTATCTTAGAAACAGACTTCTCGACGCCTGGAAATTTCTGGACCTGGAGGCTGAGAACGTATCTGTTGCGACGGAGAACAGAGCTCTGGTATTCGAAAAGCTTGTCGTTCTTTTTGTCTTCCGGGAGGGACTCGGCCAACCGCTGCGCCATGTAGGGGTTGCTCTCGGCTTGGAGCACCAGGGAGTTGGTGCGGGCAGCCACCTTGGTCGACGAGTCCGGAACGTCGTCAAAGCTCAGGGACTTCTGAAGACTGGCGGCCTCGTCTAGTTTCCCAAGCTTGGTAAAGACATACGCCTGCTGCACAATGATGGGCACCAGTTCCGCCTTCTTTTCCTCGTCGTCTAGGTCTTCGGTTGCCTCGCACAAGTCTCTCGAGCGCTTAAGAAAGACGGCGGCCTTGGCAAAATCCCCACGGGATATGCAACCGCAGGCAGTATTGTACGCCGTCTCGAAGGCTTCGAGATCTTCCCTAGCCGGCTGTTTCTCCCGTTCGGGCACGGCCCAGCCCTTGCCCTGCCATTCGAGTTGGGCGTTGGCTGCCGCCAGGTTGATGCGTAGGTCGTTTTCCTCGCCGTAATTTGCGCCGACGTCGTCGGCACCGAGCTCCCGGTATGTGGCGGCGGCTTGCTCAAACTTCTCGGCACGATAGGCCACCTGGGCGGCAACATGCTTCAGCCCCCGCTGGGCGCTTCCCGCGCTGACACCAGCATTCCGCAACACGGCCTCGGCGGCTTCCAGATCCCCCGTCTTGTAGAGTGCATACGCCTTCTCGAAGACGCACGCAGCAGCCAAGCTATCTCCGCCCTCGGCAATGGCGCGCAGTGCGTCGTCGAAGCGGTCGAGGTTTAGGAGCGCCACCACGCGCGTGTGTTGGGCTGTGGCCAGGTCGGCACTACGACCCTTTGCAGCGCGCAGGGCGGCGTTTGCGAGGTTGAGTGCTTCGGCATGGTCGTCGATGGACGCACGTCGGAGGAGGGAGTTGAGAGCGACGACGGCGGTGTCTCCCATGATGGCGGTGGGAAGGACGGGACTGAGGACCGTTTCGTGTTGTTTTGGCGCATTCAATCAGTCGGGGGTGTTCTCCACGAGGGGAGAACCAAAGTCAGTGCTTAGGTTCTCTCTAGAGGTACTGTGGTATTCTCGCTACCGAGCAAGATGTGGGGGGGGCTGCCAGGGATGGTGGGTTGAGCTAGGAATCTGCTGTCTCCTGCGGCAACACTACCTAAGGTACCTAGGTATTATTATCTCCCGCTGCTGTGCGGTGGCAGGAGTATGGAGGTCAAGTGCGGGGCACTTCTTGGGCAATTTTGGGAGGTTTTCTGTGGGGTAATTCAGGTGGGAGTGGAGCTAATGGTTACAGAACGGTCAGGTAGCCAAAGGAGGTTTAGTGCCATAACGATAGAGGGCCCTTGTTGCGATTAGCTCGCGTACAGAGCCCTAACCCGATACCGGGGGCTTGGGGGGACTTCATCAAGGGGTTTCACACAGCCCAAAAGGTTGGCCGCTCATAGTACATGGTCACCAAGTACCATCGAGTACAGGGGAAGGATGATAAGCTAAAAGGCGATACTCCACGCCAGTATGTTTGTCAAAGAGGACATGTCGGGTTCAAAAAGGCCCGTTGCAAGTCTCCATTCTACCCTTCGCGTGGTGATTATCTTACAAGGCACCCAGATCTTGTATTCTGGGCTTCCCGTCATGCAGCGGCGTTGCCTTCAGGGTTGGAAGTTGGAACTCTCTCACGCTCAGGAAGCCGGACTTTCCCTCAGGAACAGAACGTCAGAATACTCCGCTGAGGGTCCCCGTAACAGGCCTTGATCCTCCCCGCCCAGTGCAAACTCGAAAAAGTCGGAAAGATACTCGCGCAGGAGCTCCGCCACCCTAGCGCCAGAAACGGCCCCGAAGAAGGCCTCGACCAGTCTTTCGTTCGTCCGCAATCCGGAGACATCGCCAATGATGGGGGCGTCAAAGAAGCTGTAATGAAGCGAGTCTTTGAGATTCAATTCCTTGATCCAGGCTTGGGTGGCCGTTGCCTTGAAGAAGCTGTCCCATGTCGGGTCGTTGGAGGAGTTGTGGATTGAGGAGCCCCATAAGAGGAATGGCCTAGACACACCTGCCGCGGCGACTGGTCCGAACAGGCTACCATCGAGGTTCACTCCGGCGCCGATTCTATCATCGTTCAACATCGCCGCTGCCGCCGTGGCCCCCCCAAGCGAGTGCCCCAAGTGCCCGACCCTTTGCGGGCCCTTCACGCAGATGCTGTCTAAAACAAAGGACGCGTCCGCGGCGCGCACCTCCAGCGCGTGACTTAGCGCCAGCTCCACGCTGGTTGCGTTAGTCGGGTCGTACACAACGCTTCCGCCGCGGATCACGGTTCCGTCGGGGAACTCGACAATGTCGGCCTCGTACGGGTGGTCCAGCACGACGACCTCGTATCCCATGCTCGCGATCTGCTGGGCTACGCCTGTACAGAACAGCCGCGTGGCCCGAAAACCCGGCGAGAAGAGGAGGATGGGGAAGTCGACATCAGTCTCGGCCCACTCGCTGCAGACCTCAACCTCGAGCTGCTCGAGAACGCCGCGGGGCCAGCCAGGCCCGGCGAGAATTTCCTCGGCCATGGCGTCTCCGGTGGCGGCGACCGCTGGAGACATGTACGGAACGCGAGTTTTCTGGCTGCACAGTGGCTGTGGGACGGGCGAGAAGTGGGATATCATCAAGCGCCGCGCGTGAGAGGCGTTGAAGGGATCGAGTCGAGCGTTGTCGACCAGCTCCGATGAGGTCCATCGAGTGTGAAACGGACCACCTGGCGGAGGGAAGACCTGGCCATATGCCAGCTGGAGCAGCAGGCCCGCGACCCCGAAGACTGATCGATGCATTGCGTGGTGGCGTTGGGATTCCTGGGACGAGATTGAGTCTGCTAGTGCCGTGAGATGGAAAATATCTCAGGTACTGTACCGTACATGCCTACCATCTACGTAAAGGCGTTGTCCAGCCCCTTTTTATGCCTGCCAGCCTGGGGGCCAAATGTTCACCCCCCTGAATCCCTGGAACGCGGTTGATTACGGTTCCCACCACCGATCCCGAATCCTCCGCTCAGCCATCGCTCTGGGATTCACACCGAGATCCCTGTGCGCAGGCGCACTGAAAGTCCCTATGAGTGCACCAAACCCTCGGGGTTGCCGCCGGCGTCACCTGCCGTAAGTCGCTCTATAATCTATATGGTTCCTTCCTCCGCATACATGTAGCTATTCTCACAACGGAGCGGGTATCATTGAGGTACCTTAGATAATATTAGGTCAAGACCAATCATTAGCCTGGTTGAATCATAGCTCACCATGGAATTTCTCAGGTAGGGATTGTCGTTGTGGTTGAATATTTGCCATCTCCAAAGTTATATTATTAAAAATTTGAGATTCCCAAGCGCCAACTTTCCACTTGGCCCAGCTCCCGTTCCATAATCAACTTGAGAGAACCAGGAGCACAGCCGACTCGCGTATCACAAGGCTCACTTCAAGGCTTTGCTCCACTCTATATGTACGCGCCCTGGGCAAAGATATACTGAAGGAAATACATAGAGAGTAACAATAAAAATGACGTGTGTGGCCCGTGCGTTATCTGGGATTAACTGGGCTTGGCGATGAGGTGAGCTCGGCTCTCACCGGCTCCGGCTCTCGTCGATTGTTTCTTATCACAAACAAATATATTTGGCTACAACCGTCCGTTCTTTTCGCTGCCCCTTACACTTTGAGATTGGAATTGGGCGCATGGAAGATACACTCATTCATATTCCAAGGCAATCATGATTGGTCTCACTCCGTCTGCATCATCCGCCTTCCGGCGGGCGTGCTCCGGGTGTGGCCGTCGGATCCGTGTTCCCGCTCCGGCGTCGGCTCCCAGTTATGGACGGCCACTTGCAGCCGGCGTGCGCACTTCTTCACCGTTTTCTACCGTTCCTCTCGCGTATGATCTTCATGAACCGGCGAAACCTCTGGTCGATAAGCATACCTCGCCCATTATCTTCATGCACGGACTGTTCGGGTCCAAAAAGAACAACCGGACGATAAGTAAGTGAGTGGCCTCTGCTCACTTATACGGGCTGGCATCGTGTTCTTAACCCCTGTGCGTGATGCAGAGTTCTAGCACGCGACCTTGGTCGACATGTCTACGCAGTGGTTAGTACCTAAGCCTCGTTACTCGCCCCATTCCAACCACCACAAACCCCCCCCCCCTCTGCTCCCCAGAACTGACAGCATCGACAGGACCTCCGTAACCACGGCGAGTCACCGCACGACCACCGGCATGACTATCCCGCCATGGCCGCCGACGTAGCCGACTTCATCCGGCAGCAAGGGTTGACAGACCCAACCCTAATCGGGCACTCAATGTATGCTTGTTCAGGGGCCCCCCCATCTCTCCCTTGGTTTCCGAATCTCTTCATCCCCAATTCATAACTGATACAACAAAAAAAGGGGCGCCAAAACGGCCATGACCCTCGCACTCCACGAGCCAGATCTGATCGCCAACCTCATCGCCGTCGACAACGCGCCCGTTGACGCCCGCCTCGGTTCCGACTTCGCCCACTACATTCAGGGCATGAAGAAGATTGACCAGGCCGGAATCACCCGGCAAGCCGACGCCGACAAGATCCTTGAGCCGTATGAGAAAGTATGTACATGCAACCAACCCACCTTTCGCCCTCCCCTGAACTTTCCCGGCCTCCGAACTCCCCGCATAACATCGGCCACCCAACTGAGCATGACTGACGGCAACAAAAAGTCCCTCCCGATTCGGCAATTCCTCCTCGGCAACCTGCACCGCCCAACCCACGACAGCAAGACGCAAAAGTTCCGCGTACCTCTACCCATCCTAGCCAAGGCGCTCGACCACCTAGGCGACTTCCCCTTCAAGAACCCCAGCGAGGTGCGCTTCGTCAAACCGGCGCTGTTCATCCGCGGCACGACGAGCAAGTATGTGCCGGACGAGGTGATCCCGCTGATCGGGCAGTTCTTTCCCAAGTTTGAGCTGGTCGATGTAGACGCCGGGCATTGGCTCATTTCAGAGAACCCCGAGGCTTTCAGGCAAGGTGAGTTTGGGTTCCATACCGTGTATTCTCTTGAAGTGGAGAGCGTTTACTGACTGATCGGGATGATTATTAGCGGTGATTCGGTTTCTGGAGCCCAAGGATGAGTAATACAAGCGGAGGGCCACCTCTCCGTCTATTCTGAACGGAGACTGGATTGTACTGCGATGTGGAACTATACCCTGTATCTATAAACCCCCCTAGACCTAGACAAACAACGATAGACCTACAGCACACCCGCTGGAAACCCCATCGCCATGTCACAAAAAGATAAACAAGGGTATCAAAACTCACAAGACTGCCATGCACACACCTCCCAATGCCGCTTCGCCTACTCCTCAACACGAATACCCGAGACTCGCAATCAGCTCAACGATGCTCGAATTCCGCATCTCTCTCTCTCTCTCTAGTTCTCTAGAGCAAACCCCGGGCTCTCCGCGACCCTCTGAATAAAGTCTCTCGAATGGCTCTCTAACGTTGTCGTTCGTCTAAACACTAACCTCGCAGAAGACGACTCGCGTTCCACCTGTTGGCCAGCGCCTGACCTTTCGCCCGTGTGACCTCGCGGCGGGCGTTGGGCAAAGTTCCGTTTGGCTCCGACCCGGTTCAAAAATCGTGAGTTGTGGACACCGAAGAGATGTAATTAGGTACCTGGGTAGGTACCTAGTTGCACACGCGGGGTTTTGTGAGTACCAAAAAAAAAAAAAAGAAGAAGAAGAAGAACAAAAGGAGAGTAAACATAAAAGAGAACGGGACGAAAAACCACGCCGAGTTTTCGCGCTTCGTCTGAGGTACTGTACCTGTACCTAACCAACACCCCATCGACCAAGGGAGCGACTTGGGCGCTGCTGGGCTGTGCTGGGAGCGGTGGCAGGGGCGTAGCTGGAGGGGGGCCTCGTATGGGGAGGGGGAAGGGGGACAACCTTAGGGAAGGCAAAAGGCGCCTCTCGCTTTGTCCGGTGCCGTCCGTTGGTTGAGATCGTCAGCCATTTTGCAAACCAGAGTGCTACATTTCTTTATTAACCAGTTGGCAAGACAGAGAAACACAGCGATACTGAACCGATAGGCGAGCGAGATTAGAGTTAGACTGGGCTCAGCGACATGACAGGTGCAAATCAGGATCCATCTCGGCCCCATGCTCTTCTTGGGTTACACGATGTAGGAAGGAAAACGAAGCTTACCTTATTGAAACAACTCTGAAGACGCAATTAGCGCCTTGATTGGGCGTTGAGGACCTGGCAACTAGACCGTGGACGGCGCTAAAAGCCTATAGACTCGGCACCTGCCAGAGGGGTGGATGAACTCGATGTTACAGCGGGAAGGCAGTCCACGGCGAGCCCAAGTAAGGGTAGGTAGGTATAGACATAGTGACCCAAGAAAGCAGCTACTGACCAGTCAAGAGACTTGGGGAAAGATCGCTCCCTCTGGGACGAGGAGCTCTTTCTCGCGCTCACTCTGTGTGAAGACATCGCGCTCGCACGTAGGTAATTAATGAAGCGTCCCCCCTTTGGCTGACACAACACCGGACCATGCCGGCGTGTCAAACACATCGCAAGTCAATGCCCATTGCCACATAGAGGTTGAAACGCATAGTGAGGTAGTGAGTGGCCTTGACATTCGCTGAAACTCTAGCTGGATGTGTATCCACCCTGGCCATGTCTCCCGATTTGCCCGCTGACCGACCGCTCACCGCTCACCTCTCACACACCCACACACCACCAGGCGCCTTCCCATTAGGTACCGTAGACCGTGCCATCCAAGGAATTCTGGTGCCCTCGCTGCGAAACGTTGTGCTGGTCGTGTCACGGTCTTTTTTGGTCATCCTTTTTGATTCCGTGTGCTCCGCCGCTCAAGACGGAAAATTCGTTACCTTGACTACTGTACCATGATACCACGCCAAATGCAACGAAAGCAAGCCCAAGACCCCAGAGAGGTATTGCTGATGAAAACCCTGCCCAGTGCGTTCCCAATAACAAGACCCCTTATACATTCTCGAGGACCTGCTCACGGAACTCCCGCTCAACCTTCTGACCCTGCTCATCCGTGCTCGACTCGCCGTGCAGGGCCATTAGGGAACCAAGATCGAACTTGGGCTGCTTGAGGAGCTTGACCTTGCGGATGTGGACCTGTTTTCCACTGTTAGCTAGCCTGCCCGTAACCATCCCCCACACATTAGCGCCCAACGTCACGTACGTTCTGGAGGGGGTAGATGCCCTGGGTCGCCTTCTCAATCTCGCGGCCGATAACCTCGGGGATGAGCTTGGACGTGAGCTGAGTGAGGGTGCAGCTCGAAGCCTCGCGCTGGATGATCTCGGTCATCTTCCGGCGGATCGCGCGGATTTGTGAAGAAGCGGCATAGGTGGTCTTCTTGATCTGGTTGGGGCGGCGCTTGGTGAATGCAATCGCGAAGAGGCGGAGGAGGTAGTGGTCGGTGGTCATGACGGTGACGTTGGCCTCAATGAGGGTTTGCCACTTGCGGACGAGGGAGCGGAGCTTGTCCGAGGTGAAGTCGAGACCGTGGAAGTTGGTCAGGCAGTTCTTGCCCTGAACCTCGTCGACCCGGAGCTTGACCTTGCGGAACGAGTGGTCCTCATCCTTCTGCAAATCGGCCAGCGAAACCTCGAAGATGCGGCCCTTCAGAGCATCGTTGGCGTTCTTGAGACCGGTGGTCCGGTTGACTAGGGTCTTGCCGACACTGACCGTCACGTTAGAATCCGTCTTCGAATTTCGTAGCAGTCGTGCGGTATTGCTTCGCGCGGGCAACGGGGTTCGGGGTCTTACTCTCGGATGGCAAACGGCGCGGGAGCCTGGTGTTCCAATATCGTCAGTTTCAATGCAACTCAGATTTGTCTCCGTAGAATGCCCAACTAACCTTGATGCCGTACCAATCCTTGCGGGCGAAAGGGTCCTGGGCCTTCTTCTTGAGGCCCTTCTTGCCCTTGGACAGTCTCTTGTTCCTACACCGGAATATCAGCCATCGAAAATCCACCAAGACACGAGGTAACCGCTGAAATCGTGCAATCGGTGCAGAATCGGTTCTTCGGGAGCGCAACGTACTTGCCAACAGCCATCTTGACGAGCAGCTATGCCAACGGCGGGACAGATGTGCTGCTTGGGTTAGAGATGGAGACCGTGGAATCGAGGTCACGAAATTTGGGGGGTTTCTTCGCTCGAAATTGTGATTTCGTTGTGTGGGCGCCAGCCCACCTGCGGAAAAACTAGAAATATGGGGCCACCGACGGCTAATTTTGATTGGCGGATCGGAGCTTAGGGCTCGGTGGCCCGTGCGCTTGGTCTTCGCTGAGCGACCAGCTGAGGTGGCGGTTGCCAGCGCGTTTGTTGCGGCTCGTGAAGGGCCCGTGGACGGCGATCAGGGCCTGATTGCCACTCTTCCCAGTCTTCCGGCGGCGAATGGGTTCAGTCTGAGCAACGCACGATGGGAGATATACACACTAACACACTCATTTCCTTACGAGAGACACGAATTCACAAGATCACAAACCATCAGATTGCATAAGTTGGATTATTGTTGTATTAGATTTATCCTTTTAGCTCATATCGTCGGCGCTGCCGGCGCAGGTTGCTCTTGACGGCACCTGACCTCTTTCTATCGGACGGCTCCGCTGCTGAGCCAATCTCTCCGTCTCATGTTTCTGTCCTCCCAATACGATTTTACAGGTGCCGCGACGGTGGGATTCGCACAAGACTTCTAGGACCTTCTAAGAAGGTCTCACGGCTCGTGGGTTCTTCTCGTTCCCCCCCTGTTGATCGGCGAGTTCCGTATGTTGGGATGGATCCAGTGTGCTGAGAATTCCAATTCCTGGCGCTTCCCGCTTTTGCTTCCGGTTGCATCCGTTCAAAAGCTCACGGCGAGAAGGAACGTGTGCTGATTGAAGATGTTCCTCCGCCTTGCTTTGCCCAAACAACAACCCCGAGGCACCCTTTAAGGGCTTCTACCATGTCTGCGTGGCACTGGGGGTGTGGGTCGTCCCGGACGCGGTGCGCCGTCACATTGCGGTGCTCCTATCGCCGGGGTGCACAAGCCTGGGCGTTTCCGGGCGTGCTGCTGTTCCTTTCGTTTTCGCGGCCGAGTCTGATGGGGTCGTTTTCAAGACCCTTGTCACCATCCACCGGCACGAGCTTGCGTCGAGACCGATTTTCTCAAGGTGACTTGGTTTCCGATTTGTCGTCATCCTGCTGGCTCGCTTCGTACAGGTCGAAGCTCGGGAAGCTAAAGTATCTCCCCGACACTGGCTCGATAATTAGCACCGTTCCGGCAATGATTATACGCAAAGTTAAAACATACCTTGATGAGAGCGCAAGTCTTCGAAGCTATCGGACTGGCTAATGGGCGACGATGACAGGTCGCTGTGCCTGTCCGCGCTGTCGTACATCGATGATCGAGCCGACAGCAGGGACCCAGATCTGAGGATGGAATCTGGCGGCGAGCCGGAGATGAAGGCTACCCTGCTCAGAAGCTCTGTTGCTCTCCGGCCTGACTGCGTCGCCAGGGCATTCGGGCTGGCGTTGGAAGTTGTGATGGAGGGTTCGGTTGCAGTTGCTCTGAGCAGTCTCGGCCTCCTAGTGCTAGAACTCCGGTCCGAGGAATCCCTCCTCTGCATACGTGCGGAATCCGGAGTAGGTGAGCCCATCATGGTGTGCTGTTGTTGCGTTGCTGGGGTGATTGGTTGTAGTGGTTGACTCTCGGTGTGCTGGACTCTGGGTGTGGTCGACTCCTGTTATGGTTGACACAGAATCGAGATGGCTTGTTGAAGTTTGGGTGTTGATTGCTAATCACAGAATCGTGACAGAAAGAGGGAAGGGGGGGGTCCATGGGCATCTTTAAAGGAAGCAAACCCACTTGGGCTGAAATGCGATTCCACTCAATGCCGGGGATGACTTTTACGGTTTCAGTGACGGCACTCTCGGGCTTGCCACTTGTCAGTCCATGGTACGAGCTGTATGGCAAGGGAGGGGAGGCTAAGCCATTCCCATCTGTTGTCCTTCAACCAAGGCAGAGCGGGACGGCGGCGTTGCCTGGCTCGCTCCCCCTGGCCGGCCTGGGCCACTGAGACCTGGCACCCGCTGGCACCCGCACCCACCAACCCTGGTCGGGCGACCGGGCTTTGGAGACACGCCCGGCGGCCAGATGCAATGCCCATATTGGTTGCTGACGAGATGGTGGTTTCGCCGTAACACCACAACACCCCACCCACCACGCCCACCTGGCAGCCTGCGGGCCGTAGCCACACAAACGAGGTACCACCACACACCACAAGCCGAGACGGTCCCATGCTCGGGTTCTTGGGCATCCAGCCAGCAGGCGGGCCAACGCGCTCAACGGAACACCTGCAGACCGGTTGTCCAACTGTCCCGTGGCGGGGAGCTACGCCAAGGGGGGGTGGCCCCGTCAGGCTTCCAGACAATCCCCAGTGGGGTACGGCATCCACCGCAGCCATTCAAATTGTGACACTTCAGGAGCTCTGGAGTCGCATCCTGCAGGCGGTGCATGGGTTGTTTGGCAGCCATTGGCGACCTGGATCACAGGCCCAGATATTCCAGACCCAGCCAAGAGGCGGATGTGGGCCAGTGTGCGCCGGGGTGCGCCAGGTACCTGTTAGCCTGTCAAGGAAGGAAACTGGCCCAGCTCCAGCGAAGCTTCCAATCCCGCCAGTGAAATCCCAGGCATCAAAGTCGGTGATCGTCAGTCCACCATCATCAACCATCTTGCCCACCTGCCAATATGCACGCCCTAAACGGGTCTCCAGTACGCGGCTACGCAGCTAAGCACTTTAGGAATGAGACTGAGGAGAAGCTGCCCATGGTCTCCGCCCCCTGACCTCGTGACAGTCCCAGATCTCGTTACAATATCGCTGTGATTACCTGCCCACCACTCCTCGTATGGGAATTCACTTCACCGGTGCGGCGACGCAACCACAACCTTCCCCCCCCTCTCTCGTCCTCGTGGGATCGCGGGAAGCGGATGGGATTGATGATGGGACAATCTGTTCCGGGGCATCTTGGTGCCCGCCATCTCCTTCTTGCAATTGGCGCAATTGTCCAAAAAGGTGATGCGAGCAAAGTCTCACCAAAAATAAAATAAAAAGCCGACTCATGAGAGACAGGGGCCGAACAACCGATTGCCGGTTTTGACTCGATCCCCGGACAGTTCGCTGAGCGAGCAAGCACCTAGCGCCGCCGCCGCCCACATCCGCTCCCTGTTCCCACGAGGAGCGTGGGGAATTTGGGGTGCTTCTCCGCGCGATAGACAACAAAAACGACACCGCCATCTCCAGCTGCCCAGACAGGCCATCAAAAAAACGCGCGCAAGCAAAAAGTAAAAAGACAAAACAGGAAAAAAAAGATAACCTGCGCGATTTCCTCCCAATCACAATTCGCACATCCCTACCGAATGACATCCATCATTCCCTCACCTCTGCTGTGCACTTGATTCCAAACAAGCCCATCCATTCCCCGGATATGGATCCGGATCCGGATCCGGATCGTGTCACCATCACATCAGGGAACGGCCAGCCCAGAAAGAAATGAAGCAAACAGAGTGTCAGGTCAAGACCAAAGAACCCCAGCAGTTCGTCCCAAAACAGGGTCTCCTTCCGGGTTTACCGTCCCATGTCACAGGGCATTTCTGGGGTAACTACCTACGTACATACGTGGACTGTTTGTACATACAGTACATACTGGAGAAGAGGAGAGCGGCCGGGGGTTTGCCATGATCGATCCATGAGCCCCCGTCTTCCGCTTGCTGGAACGCTGCGAACCAGACGAACAGGGGTCGCAGGAAGGGGAAGAGCAATTTGATCGTTGGAGAGACAGGGATTAAGAACGCGACATCACGTCATACCTCGTAAGGACTTTCCAGAAACGCGGCAGAACGGATCCGTAGGACGGTTCAGCAAGGTGTCGCCAAGTTTTGGTTTTTTTTTTTGGGCTTTGGCTGCTATCGAGAAAGTTGAATGTTGCGGCGATGCTTTTCTGAACTATGTAGTGGGGAAAAAGCACACGACACACAACTTGCGCGTCTCCCGTTGGTACAGTAACAGTCCCCATATGCAGATCGTGGGTTTAGGGCATGCACACAACATCGAGACAAGCCTTGCTCGACAGGGACGGATCTGCCCAACGGGGCTGGAAGGGGTGGCTGATGGGGGTGGCAATGGCAGGCCATGTTTGCTAACAACAACCCTCATGGTGATCGACATTGTACTCGGCAAAAGGATGTGTGCAATTGAGCGCGTGACAGGAAAATGTTTTCTCTATCTCTGATTTTTTTTTCCCCTTTGCCGCGGCGTGCGGCTATCGATGCTGATGTTAAAAATGCCTCTGCGGGAATCTACAAACAGTTCGGGAGGCTTGCGGGGAAAGGAAGATGGGGGGCACCCAAAGTCAATCTTCTCTTATCAAGGGTTATCCAGGGCCCCGTGGCACGGGATTGAAACGGCATTGGTTAACCCGACACAGACAAATCCCGCGGCCCGCAGCGGCACGAAGTGGTCAAAGTAGCCCAACGGCTGCAGCTCTGAAGCTGCAAAGGGCGAGTCTTTGGTCGGCTTTAGTGGTCAATACTATGTCTCTTGTCAGCCCTGTACTTCCCGATTCGTCAGCAGACATTGGGTGTCGGTGCTTACTCTTCCCATATCCGGCCCTGCACGCTCTTGAGTTCCTCCTCTGTCATTCGGTGGCCAGTCGTGAAATACCCTGCGGGGAAGTTTTGAGTCAGAAAATTTGGACCGAAATGGGCTCGCGGCATTGCACCATACCGGCGTTGATCTTGGCATCGATCTCTACCCTCGAGTCGGCGGGAATCCAAGACTCTGGCAGTTCAACTCGCTCGTGAATGGGGATGCTATTAGGCACGCCGTCAACACCACCGGTCTCGGAGCGCATCTGAGTAGTTTGACTCACCCTTGTTCAACGATGGCATCATGTTTCATGCTGGAGATCGAGATGGGTCAGCTCGAGACGTGCAACTCGACACGTGTAGCCACTTACTTGCTCATGCTGAGCATCCTATCAATCTTGGTGATGCCCAGCCAGTGCAGGATATCTGGCATGAGAGCCTGGAACCGCATATCCTTGACCCCCGCGATGTTTTCGGTCCGCTTGAAGTAGTCCGATGCGCGATCCTCGCCACGCTTGCGGGCGTTGTACACGACTGCAGATCTCCGTTAGATGGCCAATAGCACACTGGTCAAGTGCTGGGTAGCACCAAGGGCATCGACATACGGTACTGTATTCGCGTGAGTGTCTGTTGCAGCAAGCGGATGGACCGGAGTAGAACCTACCTTTGTCACTTCTCCCAGGGCCCTGCCCTCCTTGCGGAAGTAGATCACAACACCACTTCCACCATTCTGAGCTTCCTTGACTGCCTCCTCAATGCCAAAGATGAGGTACGGCCTGCATGTGCAGATATCCGAGCAGAAGACGTCGCTTCCATTACACTACCGGCATGTTAGCAAAACACTGGGCGCAGATTGCACCAAAACCTCTACCTCATCATGAATACGCAACGCAAGCTTCTTGGAAGGATCGGACATCTTCGCCGGATCTCCGAAGCAGTATACTGTCAGGCCACCTGCAGCTAGTTAGAACCTATCAGTATGGCCGAAGCGAGGCGTGGGGTGGTTACCAATAGGGGGCAGGAAGACCTTGATATCGGACCGAGTTATCAACTGGGTGGGCGCTGCGTCAGTCCCATATCTCCTTTAAAAGAGGCTCTCCTTGTTTCGTGGATCAGTTACCTCAGGGTACATGCCGCCCGTGTGCTCGAAGAGCGATCTTCGAAGGGTGCCCTCGTCGATACCAAACCGCTCCGCGACGCCCGGAAGATACCAGACGGGTTCAACGGCGAACTTGGTCACGCTGAGCTCACCAAACTTATTGAGGCACACTTTTCCATCAGGAACCAGCCGGCCGCTTCTCACGCTCTCTTCGAGTTCGGGCAACTTCATGTGAGCCTTGGTAATAGCAATAGTCGGTCGAAGATCAACTATGGCAATGTTAGCGCCAGTTAACCGAAGCCGTAGCGGAAAACATGCCGTTGTCTTTTTCTATGGTGTCCTTGAAAAGCCAAGGTACCTGGTGACCCCAGGGGTCCATGGCCACAATCTTCTTCTTGTCACCCCACTGGGGGAAAGGGCCAATATCCACGGCCGGCTCGGTATTGGTGAAATCCGGCCGGTGGTCAGCATTGAGCTCCCTGCTGGCCACAGCCAAGGCATAGTAGACGGAATACGAGCCGCCGTGAGCACCGATGGCATTTCGTCTCCCGATGGTGGACGGCGACCTAGACACCGTCACCGGGCCACGCTGTAGCGGATCCGCGGCACCCCACTCCAGTGGCAACGGTTTGATGCCGATTTGCTTGGGATAAGTGGTGAGCACGACGCGGGACGAGAAGCTGGACTTGGACTCTGGCGTTGCTGACGACCGGGGGGGCGACTGGGTACCCGCCTCGGCCGGCATGACCGCCGAGGGCGACGGAGTGTAGCCGCCGGAAAGGGGCGTGTCGGTCCGCTTGAGGCCATCCGTCCCGAGGCTGCCCGGACGTCGATGGTCTCCCTCCTGGGCTTTCTCCAGCTCGGCGACGCGCTGCGACACAGTCTCGACCGCGGATAGCAGTTTCGTCTGGCCTAGGGAAATGGCCTTCAAGGCCTCCTTCACGTCGTCTAAGCCTGATGCCATGATGTCGACTGGCAGCAACGATACGATATCAGATGGAGGATGGAGCACAACAACAGCAAGGGCAAGATCGAGGGTAGATGGAAGGAACAAGAAGCGGGCGGTAGACGAGGCAGGTTAGGTAGGTATTTATGATTGATGCCTTCTCAGCAGACAGTAAGCAACCAGGTAGAAGCGGTGAGAAGCAATTCACGAGGATTAAAGGTATTGGAGCTTTCAAGTGTTGAAAGGCGTTGAAAGGCAGAGAGAGTTGAGTTGAGGTTGAGAGGAAGAGAAGACAGCTGCAAACAAAACGTCGGAATACGCCAAGTTCCGGGTCCAGGTGAGACCCCTGATAAGAAGCTGCCCTCGTTGGCAGGCATCTATCCTGTTGGTGTCGCCGTCAGCGGTCGGGTAGCGCTGGGCCGCTGGCACGGGCAGGTGCGCAGGTGATCGAAAGGCAAGGGTTGTGGCGCGTGGTAGTGCTCTCAGGCCCCTGCAAAACCATGCTCCGCTGCCCCACTCGGGAAGCCCAACGGCGGGGTACTGCAATCGGATCGGCTCCCGCGCCAGTGGATCGCGGATAGCTTGCTGTGCTCGCTGTGCTGTGCGCTGGACAACTGGGACACGTATACTGGGGTATTGGAATTACGGTGAGAGACTGAGAAATTAACAGAGCGCTGGTGGCTTTGAGAATCTGAATTACTGTGGCTGAGATGTGAATGGCAGACTAGTGAATCAACTTGTCCAACGAAAGTTGAAGTTTTGAAGGAATGGAATGCTTACACAGTACATCTGTACATACCTACCTAGATTCCGACTTGAAAGCTTCAACAAGGTGGAGCTGCCCGATAGTTAGCGATCGCGGGGCAGATTGCATAGGGTAGAGTGCACAGACCATTGCGCGTCTCCCGCTTTGCGTGCAGCCAAGCGAGCCAAGGCTGCAGAAACCTCGTTGCAAGGCTGCAGAGAACCTGAACAGACGCAGGACATTTGGCGGGGTTCGATTGTGCATCTTTATTACAGTAACCATCTGCTCTACGCATCCGGCTTTCACTTCTGGCAACGTCATCTTGAGCAAACTGCTCATCTCGAGCATACCAAGCAAAAGTCACCTGCCCGCAGGATCGAGCCGCGAGACCATTGCTTCAATTCCCTCCCCATCGACAATCGAACCACATTGCCTGCGACAATCGCAATCCCACAGCAACACTACAGAATCACGACTCTCGATAGGTATTGGCCACAATGGGCAAACGCAAGAGTTCTAGCAAGCCTCAAGGGCCGAAAAAAGTACGGCTCATCGTGATTGTCACGGAGCAGAGCTTCTCAGGCTGACCCGCGCTCCCTCTGCCAGCGCGAACCTCTCCCCACAACGTTCACATGCCTCTTCTGTAACCATGAAAAATCCATCGAGGTCAAGCTCGACAAGAAGGCCGGCTGTGGCTGGCTCGACTGCAAGGTCTGCGGCCAAAAGTTCCAGTGCGGAATCAACTGTAAGCTTCGCTGCCCGGGTCGTTGGCCGTGGAAAGATTGCAGAAGCTGAGAATGAAAACGCCAGACCTTTCCTCCGCGATAGACGTCTACAGCGAGTGGGTTGATGCAGCAGGTTCGATATAGCGCATGTGGTTTTGCCAACTAGGGTACGAGGACTGACTTTCGCAGATGCCGTCGCCGAGGAGAGTCGCACGACCGAGCGCACACCCCGCAGCTCTGGCAAGCCAGCCAGCAAACGAGCGGGAGAGTCGAGCCAAAGGATAGACGAGGAAGAAGATCAAGGCGACTATGACGGGGAGGGTATTGTGGCTGATGATGAAGACTACGATTGATGCGAGAGTAGGCCATATTGCTTGTACTGTCACCTGGGCGGGGCGGATAGGATGCGGAATCGGCGATGGTCGCGGGCGATACCAGCCACAACACCGACGGAGTAGTGCGAGCTTACTTCACCAGGAGAGATATGTAATTCTACGCGGTTTTCTATGCATCAACTACCGGATCGTTGGGAGGCCATGCTTCACAGGGTATAGTACCGGTCGCCGAAATCGCCTAGGCCGGGTATGATGTAGCTACGAGGATTGGTGAGCCTTACACTGGGGGTCTGAGGGCTCAGGGATACTCACTTCTTCTCGTCAAGCCCCTGGTCAACAAACGCCGTCACCAGCCGAAGTTTGGGGAACTTGGTCGCAAAGTTCTGGATGCCCTCGGGGCTCGCCAGCACGTTGAGGAACAGGATGCGGTCTTCGGGCACGCCGCGCGACTTGAGAACATCGACAGCCATAATGCCAGAGCCGCCTGCCGGACGGTCAGTGGTGGTACCGATGGTATTCGCAATTGAAAATCACCTACCGGTCGCAAGCATAGGGTCGAGCAGCAGAACCCATCTGTCGGCGATATCCTCTGGGAGCTTATCGTAGAAAAGTTTGGGCTGAGCACTCTCCTCATCCCTCTGAATCAGGATCTTGCCAATCCTCACAGACCGGCAGCACTCCCTCAAGCCCTGTTCCATGGCCTCACCGGCGCGCATGATGGACACGCCGCAAATCTTACCCTGGAACGAGAGTCCATCGTAGGTGCGCCCGACCGGAGTTGTGACCATATGCTCAACGGTCGGGAGGTGGTTGAGGCCCTCCTCCACAAGGAGACGAATAATCCTGTTAGCGTAGAAGATGAAGTCTCCACGCTGGGTGTCCTTGCTGCGGATGATTCTACGGGCAGATCAGAACCCATGCCGTCAGCTGGCCCAGAAAGGAAACTACTCACGAGAGCAGCGCAATCAGCTGGGGCGTCTGCGGGAGGATAGTGACGGTGTCAAATTCCACCCCCGTCGAGACAACTGCCGTTGGCTTTTGGCTTTCTGAGCGGTAATCGGGCCCAACACATTTGGCCAGCGGGCTCAGCGTGGGTCTGCTGTCGGACATTGTTGCTGTCGTCGAAGCGCTAGGCCAGTGAGCGTGAGCCAAGGTGTTCTCCACTGGCAAGCAAAAAGGTCGAGTAAGTGCAGGACGAGACCCAAAGACAGGGACAATGGGATTCTTACCAAACTTTTTTTGACCGTCAAGAAAGGCGGGAGAATATGAGGCCGGGGCTAAGACGGTTGGCCAACTGTGAGTCTGGTCGCGTGGTTTAGGCACGCGTTGGGTTTCTGTAGGCAAAGAAATCGAGGATCGCGATAAATTCACTGACCCCTCTCACCTTCAAGGGATGGGGAATCCAGACCAACCCCACAGAGGCAGCTAGGCTAGAACACACCGAAGCCACAGGGGACTGACTGGATCCTTCTATCTAGAAAGACCCACCGGTCATGGGCTGCATCTGGTTGAAGCTCAAACGCACCAAATAAGAAACACTTGGGCGGATGAAGTGGCCGGGTCTCATCAGAAGGTGGTTCTTCAACTCCTAGTTCTCTTCCGTCAAGAGGGACAGGCGGCAAAAAGAAGCGCTGGACATGCCCGCTGAGATGCCGGACGGCCCACGAACTGAAAGTTCTTTCATTAAGTTCGCATAGCAAAAACAACCTGACCCATTCTGAATTCCCTTTAGACCCTTTGTTTTGAAATGAATTGAATTGGATTCACGTAGAAGCTTATCGTGAGAGGAATGAGCTTTGGTCAATCCAAGACCCCTCCCTCGTCCCTTGTTGCTCTGTGTGAGCGGAGTCCACCGTCAGCCCCACCAACTCATTCTCTCCAGCCGCGGGGACGAACAGGAACGGGGCGCACGGGCCAGCTGCAAGGAGGTAGGCGGCAGTGTGGGGCACTAGCTGCCGGGGGCTTTGTTTCCCAAACAACAGCCGTTACTGGCTTCGCGCGAATCGCATCAAGGAATTCCTCCCCTCTCGCCGCGGAAACAACTCGCAGAACCACCCCTCAGTTTCGGGAAGCTATAACCAAGTCGCGGAGTCTTGAAACTCCTACATCATTCACAGCCAGCTCAATTCTCTTCTCCCAAGCAACTACCCGTGCAAGCTCGAGCTCGACCACAGCGGAACTCCTCTTGGCGTTTCGCGAAGCCATCGCATCCTCGAACTGGGGAATCTCCTCAGACCCATTCAGAGTCGTGCCAGCAGAATGTTGCGCTGACCTTCATCAATCTCGTCAACAACACGTATCCTAGCGCGAAGAGTTCCGAAACCCAATCGCTCAGATTTCCGGCAACTCACTCGCGCATCCTCGAAGCTTCACCGTGATGGCTAGCAACACTGACTCGATCTATGATTTTGGCTTTGCGCCGAAAAAGAAAGTTGCCACCTACGGGAGAGGAGGGAGGAGGAGGACCGAGACAACCAGGCCGGCAACACTGAGACACGCGGAATCGGCACCGGTGATCCCGTCTTCCTTTACCAAATCCCAGTCCAGGTCGCCGGAACCCCCTCGCCTGTCCACTCGCACAGGCAGTTCCGCCAAGGTCAAGCAGCGGGAAATCCGCAAATATGGCTCCGACGCGCGACAGAAACCTGTGGAAGAGGCACACAGTCAGCCGCTTCCCGATCCCTACGACTTTGACTCGCAGCTCGACGAGACCACGAAGCCGAAAAAGAGGAGACTTGCGGGGGGTGGCTTTGATAAAGGGAAGCTCACGGGTCCCTACTCGACGCCAGATTCGTCGCCCCCAGGTGCCCGATCATCTGTGCCGCTGAGTGAAGAGGAAATTCCAAGATCGGTGCCGGACGCGAGTCCGTCCAGCGCATCACGACGAAGTACGCCGGAGCTGGACATTGACATGGAGGATGCTGCGCCGACGTCGATGCCGTTTTCGGCAAAAACTTCTCGAACGTTGAGAAATCTCAGTGTCAGCTCCAAACCTCTAGGAATAAAGAAGCAACAGATCCCCATCCGCCTCTCCGTCCAAGCTCCATCTAAGCCCGCCACCAAGAAGCCATTGCGTCCATCAACGGTCACAGCCAGTGCTCAAGACGAGCCCCCCATTGCCCAGCCAGCTCGAAAGAGGCGCCTGATCGACACCCTGACGACGCGAGCTGACGAGGAACCCGATTCATCCGAAAATGAGACATCGTCACAGAAATCGGACGCTCGCAACTCTCAGTCTTCGCCGACCTTTCCAAACTCTCCTCCGCCTCCACCAACAGCGCTAAGCCAGCCGAAAGCCATTGCTCGCCCGGTTCTGGCCACCAAAAACACGGGCCCGAAGTTCACATACAGCCAGCAGAGGACAATGCTGGCAGATGATGACGATGACCCCTTGTTAGGTGGCGGTGGACTTGGTGGCCTCGGAGACGGACCGGGAGGGGGCTCGCTGTTTAACTTTGGGCGGCTCACCAAAAGTTCCACCATCAACACGTTTTCATACCTCGATGAAGACGACGAAACGGCAAACACTGGCGCGGTCCGAAGTCTTCACGAATTGAGGCAGGCGGGCGCAAACAGCCGCTTTGCCGATGAAATGGACGACATACTCGACAGGGTCGGCTCACCGTCAGCCAAGCCCTCCTCTTTGCGCAGGGGCGCATTGCTCGAGCTCGCTCAGAAGATGAAGCACAAGGATTTCCGCCAGCAGTTCCGGAACCACAGCGACGGGGGAAGCTTGTTCAGGTCGCTCGCGGACGAAACGGATTTGGTCTCTGGATACGCAATTTTGGCTATAGTAACGACACTTCTTGCCGCTACCACGTCGGCCCATCTAATTCAGCAGCTTCGTTCGCAGGGCCTCCCCACCCTCATTGGCAGGCTTCTTGACAATACGACCGACATCGTGGAGCTCGCCAAGGACCGAAAGCAGAATGTTTCTCGAAACGGGCAGCTTACCATAGCGACAATAAAGTCGATACTTCTAGAGCTCCCGATCTGGGAACCGTTCTCTCCATCATCACTATCGCTGAGGACATTGGCGTTGAAATGCCTAGATCTCCTGATGCGGCAGCCTACTCGCGTGTCCGCCGAGGACGAGGTGCTTCCGCAGGCAGTTACAGACTGCTTGTTTTCGATCATCGCTGATGGTGCTTTCGATGCGGCGTGTTGGGACTTTTCGAATCAACAAGACCCTTGCAACTTTTATCTCGCACTCTGCTTCCTGGAGAGCCACTCAATCAACGCAATGCAGTCGCGTCTTAATTCACTCTGGACCAAAAAGTACGCCCCGGCAGTTGCCGACGCTCTGGAAAACGCTCTCGGTCACCCAACCGAACAGCTGGGTGACCTCGGAAGCTTAACGTTGAGACTTTCTCTCAACATCACCAATCACAACGGCGAGGCCTGTCGGATGTTTGTTGAAAAGGGTTTGCTCGGCCGTCTCGCTGAATCCGCCTGCAGCGCCTTTGGGTTGGTCATGAACTCAATGAAAGTCGATTCGTTTATGTCCAAGGTACTGGAGTCTCTCATCATGATGCTGGGAGCTATGATCAATTTTTGTGTATATTATCCACCTGCTTCGAGGAGCCTTGAGGAACGAGGGGATGGTGCAGGCTCGCCGCTGAACCAGCTCATCCGAGTTTTCGCAGAAAACCACTCGAAGACAGCTGATGTAAGTCATTCAGAGTCAGCCGATTCGTTTCCGATACTGATTTAGTACAGGCCGATTCGATGGAGAAGACGCAGCTCAATGTTGCTCTCGGTTATCTCTCGATCCTCCTAGGCTATCTCTGCCTGAACGACTCGATTCGGGACAGATTTGTCCAGGTCCACCCCAAGAGGAACCTTCAACCGCTGCTTGACTCGATCAATGAGTTCATCACTTTCCACCGCAAGGTCGCAGAGGCTCAGGGCAGTGAGCAAGAGCAGCAGGGTTCCGAATCAGGTTCCTTGGCTCGTCTCCAGGACCTGGCCGATCGGCTCTCGGTACTGCGTTAAAATAGGTTTCGCTTCCGGTACATGGTGCTTTATGATTCGTGCGCGTTTGGGACTTGACCAAAAGCCCGGGACAACTACTATAAGGGGAAAGGGGTTCTGATGTCATTTGGGTTTTGATGTCACAGGCTGACGGTTTGAAGGTCTGGATGATTCGGGGTTTCACGACAGGGACATGACACGCGCAATGAGGGGAATGACTACCAGAGACACATAAGACGCAGACGACATAACGTTATTCATCTAAGGCCTCTCCATGGCGGCATTCATATTAGGCATGCATATTGCTTTGGCCCCATCCGGGCTATGTATTTCGCGATGACGGTGAAACTTGGGGGCATTTTCAGGCGTCGCCCGAGTCACATGCTTCGAGCTACTGCACAGATTAGCTGTCACACAAACGGCGGGTGGCGTTCGTCCGGATGAATTCAGAATTTCAGACCCATGTCTGAGCCGCAGCGGGGCGTCCAGACCCCACCGGCTACGGCGCCAAGCGTCACTGTCAAGCGCAAACCAACCCCACCAAGCATCGCCAAGCGACATAACCGGGCCGGGAACGTGGTGACCCCGCCTCGCGGGCCTGGAACCTTCATACTGTAATTGTTTCCACAATGTCGTGTGCGTAGCTGCCCGTACCTAGCGACTCCTGCGCAACCCCGTCGAACACTACACGCAGAAGTTCAAAGTTCCTCTCAAGACGTGTTGCACTGCCCCGACGTCGCTGTTCAACCGACTCTAAGCGTGATCAAATAAATACACATCAACTCCCAGTCTCGGATCTACATAGTTTAGACTTTGGACAGCCGGCGGATATTGGTATCTTGCGTCCTCTCGTTCTTCCAGGTTTCGATTCACTCTCATTTTCCTATTGGGAATCGACCGGTTTTGGATCAAACAAACAAAAGTCGATTCGGTCTCATCGTCTCACTCGGAATTGGCCCAGCTTTTGATCGCATCGCATCGCATCGCAGTCGTTTAATTACGAACCCAACCCAATCACGCCCCGAAAACATACCTTTACGACGACGACGACGACGACAACCCGTGTAAATATGCCAGCGACACCACTCGCCAAGCAGCGGAAGATTGCCATTGTGGGCAGCCGCTCAGTCGGTTCGTCGCTTTCTCTCTCTTCCCAATTCCACTACCCTCTCTCCCCCCCCCCCCCCCCAAATTTCCTGCCACTGACCGTTTTCGACGTTCCAGGCAAATCCTCCCTCGCAGTCCGCTACGTCGACGGTCACTTTGTCGAGAGCTACTACCCGACCATCGAGAATACCTTTAGTAAGGAGATCCGGTACAAGGGGCAGGAGTTCGCAACCGAAATTGTCGACACGGCCGGGCAGGACGAGTACAGCATCCTCAACTCGAAGCACTTTATCGGCATCCACGGCTACATGCTCGTCTACAGCGTGTCATCGCTACAGTCATTTGAGATGGTGCAGGTCATCAGGGACAAGATTTTGAACCATCTCGTAAGCCTGCATCCCCCCCCCCCCCCCTTCTCTTCCTTTCCAATCCCTCCCTCAGACCAACCTCAGCGGGATGCTAACCTACCACTTCCCGCGCGCAAAACAGGGCACCGACACAGTACCCATCTGCATAGTCGGCAACAAGTGCGACCTGCGGCCCGAGCAGCGGCAGGTGACGGCCGACGAGGGCAAGGCGGTGGCCGACAAGTACAAGTGCGCGTGGACCGAAGCCAGCGCGCGCTACAACGAGAATGTGGCCAAGTCGTTTGAGCTGCTGATCGGCGAGGTCGAAAAGTCGCAGAACCCCGGCGAGGCCCCCGGCGGGGGCAAGTGCGTGCTCATGTGAAGCCTTTACCTACCTACCGGCCAACAAAAATCCCAAGTGTTTTCCTTTTTTTTTTTTCCCATTCTTCCTTTCTTTCTCTCCCCCTCTCACCACTCCGGGTGCCGCATCGTCATCGGTAGTGGTGGGTGGTGCGGAGATAGGGGAAGGGAAGGGGAGGGAGAGGGAGAAAGAGGGAGCAAGAGGGAGCAAGAGGGACGGGAATGAAAGGGAAGAGGACAAGAGGGGGGGGGGGGGGGGGGGGTGTAATGGGGAAGAGAGACATAGAGGGCGGGAGAGCGGGATGCTCCTCCGCCTTGGCTGCATTACGTTCAATGAAGTGCATTGTTTCGTTTGGTTGGTGGATAATGCCGTTGGGTCTCATTAAGGGAAATAAACGATAATGATGAGAGGGCTGGTTGGTTTTTTTTTTGTGTTTTCCTTGTTATGGTTTTGGGGCTTCTTTTAGCCCGCAGTTCCTCGCCTACCGTGCTTCCGCAAGCAGTAGGCTTCTTTCCAGTCTCGTTTCTGGGCCATACCAAGAAAGACAGCGTTGCATGTACAGAGGGGGTTTTTGCTTGGGGAAGCTGTCAGGGGATTTGGGAGCCCTGGCACCATGTTGGTTGTTATCAGAATGTTTGGCACGACAGTGTTGAGGATACACGTTTGATGTACAATGAGGGTCATGACAGTCACATGTGCGCTGTCTCTACGTTGATAGCTTCTGGGATCTTTGCGGTACGCTGGGAAATGTCAAGTGCAAATCACTACGATCGTGTTCAATGCCAGCCCTCTCTATTCCCAGATAGATCTGCGGATGTGGTCGACTGAGTCTCGCGAGCCAGCCTGCATAGCAATGGGCATCGGACCCTCTACTCAAAACTGTCCCCTTACCGAACAGGGATTTCCTTCTTCTCCCCCGCCACTTTCGCAAATGGAATGAATTCAGGGGCTCCAGGAAGATACTATGATAGTTAGCAACAGGAACATGTTGACCGGTTTCTAATTGTTGGCTTACTTTCCGCAGCGGCTCGGGGATTTTGACACCCTGACTCGAAGTTAGTTTGATTGAGAATAAAACATCTCCGGGGAAACTCACATCTTCGGTTTGGAAATTCTCCAGGATAGCACAGATTGTCCTTGTCGTCGCGGTGAGAGTCGAGTTAAGACAGTGAACATACGTCTTTTTCACGTCTGTCTGCTTCTTGATGCCGAAGCGGATCTCCAGATCACGGCTCTGGTAGTCAGTGCAGTTTCTGCATCACAAGGTTAGTGCCCTCAATAATTCTGCCGAGTCTAAGCGCGGCTTGGACTTACGAGCAGCTGACAAGCTCCTTGAACTCTCCTTGATGCTGTAGCGGTATCCGGTCAACATCTGCCATCTGTCATCCTTCTGACATCGAAGATTCGAGTCTTACCGGAAACCAGGCCTCAAGATCAAGCTTCTTGGAAGCTTTCCACCAGTTAGCAAACGAAGTGAGTACTTGTTTGTTATCTCAGCATACCAGCATTGTCTGTAGGATACAGATTAGTATTTTGTTCAACGAGCAGTAGAAGGGGGAAGGCATACTCAAAGCTCCAGACACAATGGCGACGACCCGATAAGGAATGTTCAGGGACTTGTAGAAATCTTCTGACGTCGAGATCATGTTTTCAAACATCTCCCACGACCTGGTTTCTGTAAGATATTGTTCAGATATCAAGTGGCAAGAGAGCCGTAACTCACTTCTCAGGGTCCGTAATGCAGAATTGCTCGACCTGGCAGACGTTAGCCATGGGTATCAAGAGACAGAGCGCTTTTCAAAACTGACCTTGGTGAACTCGTGGACGCGGAAAATGCCCCACACATCCCTCCCGTGCTGATGAATGTCAGTTTCTACCCAAGATCAAGCAACAAACAATATCATCTTACGGCACCGGCCTCCTTGCGGAAACACGTCGAGTAACCGGCATACCTGGTTCCGCGTTAGCAATGTTCGTGTTGTAAGCATAAAACTCCTTACTTCAGGGGCAGTTGCTTAGGCTGTAGCCACTCTTCACTGTGATACGCAGAGATAGGTTGCTCTGACGTCTGTCGCAAGTTAGAGGGGCATGGTATCTTAGTAAGTTTGTTAGATCCCAACTTACTGCAATAAGGTACTTGTCCGCCTGGTCTCCAGTAACCTTGTAAAGTTCCTCATCGAACCTATGTCCGCCGTCAGTGAAAGCCCACTGGACGATGGTCAAGGCTGGCATACTCCGAAAGCTGGGCGGTTTTTGCCATCTGCTCCCTGAGCATGAGCTGCGGAGTCTGCAGGGGAATGTAGTCTCTCTCATTCAGGAATTCGAGGCCATAGTTGATGATCGCCCTACAGCCTTGTCAAAAATCCGAGAGGGCAGACTTGGGACAGGAGTCATACTGGTTGAGGAACACACCCCACTTGCGCAAGAAATACCCGCGATGGCCGACAACCTTTACGCCTCTCTCGGGATCATAGCCGTCCAGCCTGTCCAGAACCTCGTGGTCTACCCCCCCAGTCAGCTTATAGCCAGCATCGAATTCCGAGATGAAGGAATCCTTACGGGAAAGGACATTCCGCTTCTCAAGCGTGACACCCTCAGGGACCCAGGTGCGCTCGACCTTGTTATTGTCCTACTCATGGTCAGGCCTCGGCGGTCTTCAAGGGTAAGACCGGCTTCAGACGGACCTCGTTGTTCGAAATGGGTACGGAGTCGTGGACAATGTTGCCGATGGTCCTGACTTTGGCCTTTAGAAGCTTCTCTTTCTCGGCAGCCGCAGCGAGCAAGTCCTTCTTCTCCTTTTCGATGTCGGCTGAGGCACATCAGCGCTCTGAGCAATCAACTCGATTCGGTTCCTCCAACCTTTTTGTTTTAGGAGATCCGTGACATCCTCCTTCGCCTGCGCAACCTGTCAGAGAATCGAACAAATCGAGAACGGCTGGCAGGAGTGCATGCCTTCTTCTTGGGGCCGATCTGCTTCTGCACCTCGTTGATCTTGGCGTTGAGTTGCGTGGCAGCATAGGCAGCTATATGTCGAGTGAATTAGGCATTGTGCCGCCAGCGAGACAATAGAGTGGCCTCAGCGTTGACTCACTCTTGCGATGGTCTTCGAACATGGCGATCACCTCGTCGACGACTTCCACGGGGGCATGGCGCCTGCGCTGGCTTTCCCTGATCTTCTCAGGGTTACCGCCGCGCTCGGCAACTAATCGACGGTCGAGTTAACCTCTCGAACAAAAGACAAGCAGTACGCCAAGCCATGATCGTGTGCAATTGGCACCGGGAGGACGCAGATAAACTGGCAGAGTTGGAAGGACGGAAGGAAGGGGCAAGGGGTCCGTACTGAAATCGTTGACGTCGAGCATCTTGGAGGGTCGTGAAAGGTGACGGGCACAATTCTCTTCGTGGGCATGCAGAAAGTACAGACTACAAACGCCGGGGTTGCGACAGCAGGGACGGACAGGCAATGGTGTGTCGCGAACAAGTTTACTGTGTATGGCGGGGCATGAATATATTTCGCGGGGTGGAGGGGAAGGTGGGGTGGGGTGACAAGATGGGACCAGGGGTCCTTTGTTGCTGCAAGGTGCACCGACGTGCACCCCACAGTGACTCAGTCAAAGACAAGACGGCTTTAGTAAAATTCTATGCAAGTATCGACATCCTCAACAGTGCCGTAGTCATCTCTCCAGTTCAGCCGTCTTTCACCCGTAATCTCTGATCTTGGCCGATGACTCCCAGACGTTACATGGAAATCATCACTTTGGCTCCCAACAAGATATCGACTTCCTATGCCGCTGATCTTCCTCATTCGTCACAAAACCTATTTTTCAACTGCAACCTTTCCGTATTGCCTCTATCTGCAACCGCACTCGTCGACTCTCGAAGGCATGGATCGATTTCTTGTATTCGCGCTGCCCCTCCGAAATATGACTGCTTTATGCACAACCTCGCGTTATTCTGAACTTCGGGCGCCAACTCTTTGATGTTGGAGCTGCTCAATCATTTCTTGCTAGTTTTGACCATCCAAGGAAAGCCGCCTCAGAGCTAAAGATTTGACCAAGCCCTTGGAAACCCGGTGCCCCTGACGCCAATGGGTCGAGATGCATGGAATAGTCCACCGAGGGCCATGTTGCCTGAAACCCAGTCTCAAGGTAGTGAGGGCTCTGAACGGACGAGTTGGCGGGCGGAAAGGTACCACCAAAGTCCCATGTCTCGTGGGGCTGGACTGAGTGCCAGTTGTGTGTCTCCTGACCGTATGCAGGGTCGGTAATGGGCATCTGAATGCCCAACAACCCTGTGTCAGTAGCCACGGCGTAAGAGCCTTGGACGGGGAAGTCCGTTGCGGTGACGTCGGTACAACTGTTGTCGAAGATTCTCTGGGCCGATGGTGTAGGGGCAGTCTGCTGGATACCAGTAGCGTCCGGCTTCTCGGTCAAGGACTTGGTTTCCAAGTCTTTCTGGCCAGTCGGTGTCGAGACCCGAATACGGAGGTTGGTATCGAAGGAGCTGTGGCAGGCGATGTTCATCCGGGAGCAGTTCGGACATGGATTGCCGCCGAGACATCGGACCTTTCTCCGGCGACATGTTAAGCATCCTTCAGCTGAAAATTAGCTGGGGTTTCCAAGATTGTTGACTGTTCCTAGCAGAGACACTCACCGTGAAATGTACGTTTTAGCGGTTGGGTCATGGTTGTGAGTTGGTAGGGTAACGGAACGAGTCTTCAACACACGAATTACTCGCCTCACAGCTCTATGACTTTTATAACACCATTGGGAGAGCCTCCTTCTCTAACATCCTGCGCCCTAGGTGAAAACGTTCGTTATATCCGCGTTAAATCCCACCATTATATCCAAGGCGAACTGCGTTCAATGCGCCCTGAACAGGAGTCCCATGATGACACGCTGCAGCGGTTTACTCAGCAACCTGTGACACAGCCTCCGAGACATGGAATCATGGCCCTCTCTACCACCTCCACCCATGTCTGTGTATCCCTAGTTCTCATCATCACTGACATCTGTCCCGCGTCGCGAAGACGTGCTGTTCGAGTATTAGTCGTCGGCCGGAAATATATGATGACGTTCGCTGTCGCATGCTAGAAGCGCCGCCTTCTCCAATAGCCTCCAGTAGCTCAGCAACATGCCACACTGCTCAGTACGATCCCCGCCACGACCGCCTCGAGCTACTCTAACTGGCTAGGATGACCGCGGTTCCAAGCGCAGGCCTGCACAGCCGTCTCAGGTTTCCGGCGGGATTATGCTGGGCTGGATGGTGACTAAAAGGAAGGATAGGATTTGAAGAAGACATCCCCGTGGAGACAGCGTTATGAGGCTCCGGAGATACCAAGGTTGACAATACAGAACCTCCAGCCACGCCAAAGCCACAGCAAGTCGGTTTCTTGGGACCAGGCATCCTGGGCTCCCGGGCTCCCGGGCTATCATCTAATACATCTGTATAGATGACTAACAACCGATCTCTTTTCTCACATTGCTTGCGTTTCGACCTAGCTGCCAGTTGCCTCAAAGGATGAGGCTGCCAAATCATGTCGAGGAGGTTGAAAGTTGAGACTGAGCCACAACACGAGAGCGACCAACCGGAAATAGAACATAGGCTGAAGGCTGAGGGCTGGAGGCTTTTGCAGCCGGAGAGCGGCATCTTGCATCAACTCGGGATTCGGCGTCGTGGTGGAACAATGTGGACTGAACGGGTAGGTAGCATGGGCGGTGAGACAAAAGGTAGAGAGTAAGAAAGCAGTCCCACAACCGGTTATTGAACCTGATGCCAATAGACTATGCAGGGCGGATCTTTTTCCGGCCATCCCTTGTGCCTGAGGTTTTATCTCTGCTCCCTTTCCTCGTCCTCTTCGCACGCACGCTGAGTTTGGTGTCAGGGGCTACAAACTGTAGCACGTAATCATCTTTATCTTTTCCGTTAATGACATATAGGATATCCATAGTGACTAAATGGCGGGGCAGATATACCTACCAATCACAATCTTGAGTAGTGTTCCCGGAAATGTCAAGTCGCAAGAGGATGGAGGAGATGCAGTGGAGGAGGGAGGACGGGCACATCAAACGGGAGAGACTAACCAATTGGGGCAATGTAACCATGGCGGGTTGTGGAGCCAAACGTTAAACGCGATAAGGTTGCTTTGTCTCTCATGTCTTACATCACTGTGTCCACCGCGGTTACTTCGTACCTGCCGTGCCTTGAAACGAGGTTGCCTTTTTCCCTCCATTTTAGGAGACCACTGCCTGCCTTTGACGGATATGGGTGTTGAACATCGAACTTTCTCACTTAAAATGCAGGACAGCAGCTATGAGAGCCCCGGCAGCTCTTCTTTTGTTGCAAAACCCCAGCTGGTGCGGGGTTGTTACTCAAAATCGCATAAGAGGGCGTTCAAGGCACGGCTAGTTGCGTACCCTACCTGACGCTTGCAAGAGGCAACAGCCGGCCCAACAAACCAACGTTTGCTGCTTCTCTGCCTGACGGCCTCTTCCACCACTTTCCCTCAGCCGTCCGCGCCATCATTTTATATTCTTGATATGACCCCGGTGCTCGGCCGTCGATGGTGTGTATCGAGACCGCGGCTTGCTCGGCACAAAGCGTTCCTGGCAGCCAAGGCACCCAGTTTAGGTTCAAATAAAGAAAGGTGACAAAGGGTTCCTAGAAAATGGCCGACGACAAGGCAATGGTCTGCCCCTTCTGTGGCTGGACAAACGAAGCAGGCGAGTACCAGATGCTGCTGGTGCGTTCTCTTTCTTCTTTTTTTGACCCTACATTCGCAGACCGTGATGGTGTCGAGCTTCAAGAGTTGCTAATAGCCCCAGCACATGGAAACGCTGCACCCCGAGGACGGCTCGCCATTTGTCGCAAAAGAAGACAAGACGTCTGATAGTATCGGGGCTTCAGAGGACGCCCCGTACGTCGAGTGCCCAGTCGACAGTTGTGGTGAGGTTCTTCTGCTTCCGGAACTGGATTACCATCTCGAGCTCCACTCGGAAGAATCAGGCGACCACCTTCAAGAGGAAGGGCCGCATGCAAGAGCCGGGTCTTCCTCTTCTGGGCCATCGAGGGCACATCGTGAGGCCGAGAGGCACCGCCGGTCCGACCTCAACTCCGAGAACGAGAACAACGACCGCCAGACAAAGGCCATCTCGGCTTGGAAGCGACTGCTTAAGATGCCCGGCTCCTCATCTTCTCACAGAATTCTTTCGTCGAAGCGGTCGCGGTCGCGATCACGGTCGCGATCACGGTCGCGATCACGGTCGCCAGACGGCAAACAGACCGTGCTTGGGCATTCCACCCACGGCAAACGACTTGGTGTAAGCCGTCTTCACCCACCCCCGTCGGTGTTCGCCAGACTGGGCTAACAATCCCCTAGAAGTCGCACCTCGGAAAGTATGCGCACGAGGATCGTATGCCGGACTGGCTAGTAGTACTTCTCAAGAAGAGCGGTCAAGTCACATCCCAAGGTGGGCAAAACATGCTGTTGTGCTCAACTCTGGCTCGTCCGCTAACAATAACAGGCGTCATCTCTGTCCTAGCCCTGCTGTTGGAGCAGAGCTCGTTGACGAAATACGCCTACCTCTGCCACCCATGCGTGCAGCATGTCTCAAAGTTGAAGCGCGAGGGTATGTTCCCCATACTGCTTGTCCTATATCCTAGCAATCGGCAACTAACGGGCTTGCTAGGTGGGTTCTGTGGCTATCGGAACATCCAAATGATGGCCTCGTACATAATCCACACCAAATCCAAGGGTTACAAACATCTACACAATGCGCTCCCCTCTATTTTCCAGATACAGGAGTGGATCGAAACCGCATGGGACCAGGGGATCAATGCGCAAGGCCGGCTTGAGACGGGCGGAATCAGGGGAACCAGGAAATACATTGGCACGCCAGAGGTATATCCGCCCTAACAGACCTACCGCCGCCAACACGGTGCTGACCAAATCTCATTAGGCATTGGCAATGTTTCGACTCTTGGATATTCCGTGCGAAGCCCAGGGGATCAAGCACAAAGAATCCGGTAGGTCCGAAGCACTGCTCATGGAATACGTCGAGAACTACTTCCAGTCAGGCGTCGAGGACCCGACGCAACGCATCCGTCAGACCAACCTGCCTCCACTCTACTTCCAGCATGCCGGTGAGAGAAACTCTTCGCACTTGCTCATGGCAACTATATACCTTCCAAGCGGAAACTGACACCTCTGGACTAGGCCATTCACTCACCATCATCGGCTTCGAGAAACTCAAGAACGGGACCAAGCAGCTGATTGTGTTTGATCCGTCATTCCACGACTCGTCGTACATTGTACGGCTCGTCGGGCAGACCTTCACCCATCCCATGCCGGACCTGGCACTGAAACCATACCGTCGGGGAAATAGATATCTCAAGGTGCACAAGGAGTTTGAGCTGTTAAGGTTGGTGTCACTTGGGAAAGTTCTGTGTTGCTTGACCAGAAAATTGACTAACAATCCAACCAGGTTGCAGACGGAGGCGGATGGAGTTTGATGTTGAGGTTGCCAAACGGGAGTCAGAGATGCCCCTGCGAGATATTTCCAGGGGAAGCGTTACTTTCTGCGGGAAGTAAATCAGCATAGCATAGCAGAGCAAAGCAGTAGCGAGCTGTGGGCGGGCGTAGTTCGTTGTCCGACCAGAGGGATATCATTCCTAGTGTGTTTTATACCATTCAAACATCATCCTCTACGACGTCATCTCGTTTGCAAACCACTCCTGGAGCTTGGCGAGCGCCCGGTAGCGGTGCGAGATCTTGTTCTTCTCGGCCTTGTCCATCTCGGCATATCTGTCTCAAATCAGCACATTAACCAGTAGCTCTTTTCGGGTAAGAAAACACGTACGTCTTCCCGTCGTACTCGAAGATGGGGTCCCAGCCTGGACGCACCCCGTCAGCACCCCGTATGCGAAGCAATTGCATTGTAGCATACCAAAGTTTGTCGGGCCCCTGGCCGGCACGATCTTTCCATCCGTAACCCCCTGGAACAGAATTGGCTCGTGACCCGGGCCGGCCGAGTAAGCAAACGTGCAGACGGCCTTGGCCGACTTGTCTTGGTAGGCGGCCAGCAGGTTGTTGAGGCCCTCGTGCCCGAGGGATGTCAAGAACCATTTGCTGGTAGGTCGTCAGTTTCTCTGCTATTTCATAAGTGGGCTTTTAAAAGATGGGGGTGTTTAAGTATCAGTGAGATACCTACCTAGGTAGGTTAGGTAGGCAGGGCAGATAGGTAAGGTACGTACATGTATGGCCCTGGCAGCCCGTTCAGCGCGTTGAAGCAGAGGCAGGTGTCTTCGACCAGCACGGGACCCTCAACCTGCATTCCCCTTTCGTCAACCCTTCTTCTCTCAAAACTGTGTGGGTGATTTCAACGAAATGAGACAGCGGTATGTTTCTTACCAAATCAGCGGCCCGGCGGCATTTGTCGAGCGTCACCTCCTCCAGAGTGCCCTGAATTTCGATCAGGTCCAGTGTCTGGCTCTCCACCTGGATGGCCGGCTCCAGGATGGCCTTGACCTCACCCAGCTTGTTGGCGTTGCCCGTTATGAAGTTGACAATGTGTCGGGCTGCTGTGGGGGTCGTCATTTTTGTTTTGTGTTGTTGTTCTACTCCTTGAATATGTTAGGAGGATGGTGTCGTTGGAGACTTGTGTACAGTACCGAAGGGGCGCTGTTAAGGTATCCTTGATGGTGGGGTTCTAAGAGGGGTATTCCTTGCTGCGGGTTCAGAGGGGGGTGAAGAACCCCGCTGATGTCATAGGCCCGGGTTGCTGCATATCTGAGGACCGGCTCAAGTGCTTGGTGTTTGGTTGTGTCCCACTCACAAGGACCACGGAGGGGAAGTCATCAGCTTTGAGTCAGTGTTCATGTCATGTCTCATGGATTTCTTTGGGTGGATTAGGGCAATGTGGTGTCGTTGACCATAAACCCAAGGTTCCTCCCTCCCCCCCGGCTGGTCTTCCTTCCCCCTGAACAATACTCATGAAGCGTTGTTCGTCTTCCATTGCTCCAACCACTGCTCAATCCTCTCGACATTGCTCTCCATTTCGTCTGCCGTTACACTCTGTAGCTCAACCACAATCTCCTCGTCATACGACTCCTTTGCCTCCTGCAACAGCACCTCCATGATCTCCGAGTCGATATTTTCCTGTAGTTTGACCTCGGGGTATTTCCTAGCCACATATCAGCTTCCTGTCATACATACGCATCTAGTAGTTAAAGAGACAGGCAGGCATCCGATGCATAAAGGAGGGGAGTCCGAAAAAAAAGAAGAAAAAAAAGTCGTTGACCCAACTCACCTCGCCGTCAACCGGTCATACAGCGTTGCCGTGTCCACACGCAGCACCACGACCAAGTCGATCCAGCTCTTGGGGAACAGGTCGCACGCATGCCAGTCTATTATGCAGCCGCCCTGCTTGACCTCATCCTCGATCGCGTCGAGCAACTGCACATCTCATCAGCGCCATTGTCCTACCAACAAAATATGCATATATCAGAGATGGAATGAGAGAGTCGAAAAAAATAAAAAAGGGGGGGAAACGAATGATAAAGTAGAATATCACCTTATCCTCATCCACAATCCAGCTCTGGAACTCGTCGTCCCACCCCTCATGGCACTCGCGGTCCTTGACCACCTGATTGACCGAGATGTGCTTGAGCCCTGTGCGCTCGGCCAGCAGCTCGCAGTGGCTGGTCTTGCCGGTACCGGGCGTGCCCGTGATGATGATGTTGGGCGAGCTCCGCGACATTTTTTCTTTTCTTTCTTGCGTCCCTGTTTATCTCTCTCTCTCTTCTCCTCTCTCTCTATCTTTGTGCGTAATTTGGGTATGTGTATTTTTAAGTAGTGTGCAATATTTGGTGAGAGCGGGTGTAAGTGAGTGAGTGGTGTGTCTGTTCGGCCCAAAAAAAATAATTTTTGCTGATTGGGTTTTGGAGGGCAGGGGAGGATGTGCGAGCACCAGAAATCCCCACTGTGTTGGGGGTTTCCTATACCTACCTGCCTGCGTACATACATACATACATACATATATACATAGTACAGGAGAGGCTGTAGCTCAACCAAGCCTTCCTCAGTGTTCTCATATGACGTCTACCCTTGCTAGTTCACCAGATACACGCACCCCAAACTCTTCATTGTTCTACGCTAGAGAAACACGGCATTGTTTCCTTCAAGTGTTCATCATTACATGCAGTCGAACCGTCTTCCACTCGCCAAACCGCGCTCAGCCAGGGGCCGGGCCCTTTGAGCTTTTCTCACACACAGCCCTTACAGCCATGTCCATGCATCATCATCATCCCCATGACAGGGACAGTAACCCCAAAAGCCCTTCCACCCATCTATTCTGTACTCACCGAAAACCCTCCTCCTCTAGGATCCCAATAGCGATGATGACAATCCCTAGCCCGTCCCCTCCGTGTCCCAACTTTCATGCTATCATCCCACCTCAACCGGAGAAACGTGTCTGTTCAAGCCGCGTAACAACGACGAGAGCAAAATGAGCGAGCGAGCAAGGCGGGTAAACGGGCGCGTGGGAAACAAAACGCAAGCAGCAACAATTCTGATATCCATCCACCAAGCCAGAAAAAAAAAGCACATTGTCACCGTCCCAGCTTCGTTCGTTAGATATCCCAGAAGAGAGGACGAAGAAAAAAGAAGAGTCTCTCATCACATAGACTCCCCCACCTTCCACCCGCACCAACACCACCACCGCTTTGCTCACTCAACTCACCCGCTCCCGCTCCGATTCCTTAGCATCCTATAGCCGTTCCCACGAGGACTATTCTCCCCACCATAATTAGACTCAATCCCACTCCAACCCGCTCCGCCATCACCATCACCACCACCACCGTTCCTATTCCACGGCCTGAGCAACACCGAAGCAAGGCCCTGCGGCTGCCGCTGCCTCGGTAGCACCACTGACATGGACATGGGCATGGACATGGGCATCTGCAGCGTCAAAGGCGGGACAGCAACAGGAACAGCGGCGGCCATGAGCGGCGGAGGCGGGGCCGTAGCTGCCGCCGCCGACTAAGCGGCGCTCGCCACAACGCTGGCCGGCTGCTCGTCCTGGTCGACCTCGGTCATGTCGTTGATGCTGTGGTCGTCATCGTCATACTCGTCGTCCTCGCCCACCTGGGAGCCATACTCGAGCTTCTCTTGCTGAGCGATGGCTTGCTGCGACACAATCTCGGCGAGGCGCTTCAGACGCGGGGTTGGGAGCCCTAATTTCATGAGCGTTGTCAGTTTCAAATAACACGAGAGTTAGAGTTTGCGGTCCAAGATAAAAACGTACACGACGGGGTATAAGTCTCAAGAGCGGTGATGACTCTGGGCTCGGCAATTTCGTACGGCCCGCTGTCGTCCATATCGACAGCGGGGAGGAGTAGGACGTCGCTCTTCTCCGTCACCCGCGATGCGACTGCCTTCATGATCTCGCCGTTGATGGGTTGCTCGTAGTCGGCGACGAGATATTGATTGAGGAGCTTCTGGATTTGATTGGGAGAGAGCCTAGCGCAAAACAGTCAGCGGGGGCGTCGAAAGGAGAAGTACGCGCAGAGAAGAATACTTACATCCAGCAAATATCCTGAATGATTTCAATGTCGTTCAAGGTGGCCTTCTTGAGCTGGAGGAGCTTCGTCGCTTGCTAAAGTGAGAGTCAGTATTGTTTGTCCCCGCCATCACACCGACACCGATAGGATATCAGTACTCACCATCAGGTGTTCAAGCTGGAGCGTGCCCTCGGGCATATCGTGGCTCTTGCACCACTCTTCAATGCGGGTGATGTTGTAGTTTATTTGCAGGCCACGCTTCCACGAGAGGAAGTTGCGGCGCATGAGCAGGTCGTTGAAGGCCGTCACACCGACGAGCCGGAGCAGCTCTGTGATGGTCTGCGTGATAATGGACTCCTCAAGGTAGTAACCCTTCATGGCGCGGAAGACGCTGTTGAGCATCGACAGCAGGTTGTCCATGCTGTACGCCGGCTGGTTGCTGCCTTGCAGGAGCTTGCCTAGGAACCTGTTGTTCTCGTTGGTGACGAAGCCCGGGAGCGACTGCGACTCGATGATGGCGGGGATGACCATCTTGCTCAGCCTCCGCTTGAGCACCTTCATCCACGTGTGGTAAATGTTGAACTCGAGACTCTCGAGATCATGCTTGACGATCTCGAGCAGGCGGTCGTACTCGTAGTTGTCCGACTTTTGCGCCTCGTACCAGTCCTCGGCCAGGAAGACGAATGAAAGCATCTCGTGCACGTTGGAGAGCCAGAACGCGCCATGGTTGATGGCCTCATCGCCGTCGTGCTGCATGACCTCTTGTTGGATCGACTGCATGACATTGGCGAGGAAGCGCTCCGACTCCTTGACGAAGCCATTGTTCCACATTTCCGACGTGACCAAGTTGATCAGGAACGACGGGAACAGAACCTCCTTGTCCGAAGGAGGTGGGCTGCTCGCCGGTGATGGCATCTTCAGGCTGCGGATGAGACCCATGGTTACTTCTTCGTTGAGGCCATCCTCGTCGGCAAGGAGCGACTCGAGCTCCAACTCGATGCTGTCGACACCGGGGATGAATGTCGAGCCAGACAGAGTAGTTTGGCGATTCATGCCTGGGACAGCCATAGAGACGGGGCGAGGGTTGTAGGCGACGCTGTACCTATCCAGCTCACGGGCCTCGGCACCCGCGCTCCGCCGTTTGGGCTTCTTAGCCGACACCAAGTTGATAAGGCCGGCGGGGGCAGCCGGAGCGGGCACGTGCCCATTCGCAAGCTCGCCATTGATGGGAACATTTCTCTTGGCCTGTTCGAGTGCTTCCTGGAGCTCGAGCAGCTGTTGCCGGAGCGAGTTCTTTTCGACCTCGTGGCGCTCGCTCTCCTGGCGAGCAACCTCGAGTTCCGAGCCTGTAATACGCAGAGAGTCCCGTAGCTGTCTCTCCTCGTCTTGCATCCTCTTGACGCTGGCCACGGACTCCTCGAAGCTCGCCTGGAGCTTCTTCATCTCTGCCTCCATCGCCTCGAGACGGGCGGCAGCAATGCCGGCCTGGTTGGCCTCGGTCTGCAGCTCCTTGGTCCGCGCCTCGAGCGCATTGTGCCGGTTCCTCCAGATGGTGACCTGCCCTTCGTAGTTCTCCACCTGTGTCTTCAGCTCCTTGTTTTGCGCCTTCATAGTGCCCAGTGACTGGGTCAGCTCCACCACCTTGTTCTCCAGCTTGTAAGAAATCTGCTTGAGGTCGCGTGCCTCGGCGCGGACAACCTTGTACTCCTTGCGAGCAGTCTTGCCGCGCCACAAGCTTTGCACAATGACAACCTTCCTGCGGTAATCCCTCCATGCCCGGAGTTGCATCCTTGACCGCCAGTTGCGCTGAATGATGAGCGCGGCGTTGCCCATCCGGGTCTCCATAATCTCCTTGCGGCGCAAGTAGCCCTTGAACGCGGCTTGGGCGCGGATGACGTCGTTTCTGATGCGGAGAAACTGCCTCCTCTGCTTCTGGCCGCGCCAAACCCTCTGGATCGTGGTGGCAGCCTTGACTGTCCGCATCTCCTGCGCCTGTTTCCGGGAGAAGTACGCCCTTGTCGTGGCCTGGAACGCAATGATGGAGGCACGCGCATCTAGATACTTCTTGCGGTAGTACTTGGCCTTCAGGTTCTTCTGGATCATGATGGCGCAATCGTTCAACCGGTTCGTGCGGAGGTTCTCGAGGAAAGCCAGCATACCAGCCCGGAAGAAGATCTTTGTCAAACCCAGCTGGTATTTGTCCATGCCCTTGGCGGTGCCAGTGCTCGTGCCGAGGGCTTTGGTCAGAATGGCGTTTGCCATTTGCCTGATCTCTGAGGTCCATTCTGATGAGGGCACCAGCATGTAGTACCGCAGAGCAAACTCCTCGTACGTCCACCTCGTAGGATAACCCGCACAGCTGATGCGGACGGTTTCCAATACACCACAGGCGCGGAGCTGGCTCAGCACCATGGGACCCTCAAATTTCCACGCCTCCTTGGCCTCGTTGGGCTTGATACACCGGATGTAGTGCACATCGGTGCTGTTGATCGTGTTCATGAGCTCAATCAACGACGACTTGAAGATGCCACCGAGTGTCGGCTTGCGGTTAACAGCGACACCGATCCTCCTGCCTGCCGCCGGCTTCACTGCATTAGAGCTGGCCGAGGCGACGTCCTTCTCCCGCACGGCCGAAGCCGCGTCCAGCACCGCGCCAAGGAACTTGTTGGTCGAGGCCCGGAGGACCGCCATGTGCTCGTCTGGAACCGTGTCGCGATTCTTTTCTATGAAACCGTCCGACTCATACGTGACGTCGATGGCGTAGTGGCACACGGTGAACGAAGACTTGCCGAATCTCGGCTTCTTGTAAAACTTGTGCTTGTCTGCGGCGTAGTTGTGATGCAGCTTCATCACAAACTGCTCGTCGGAACCCATCGGCAGCCTGGACTCTTCGTCGAGGAGCGAGAGAATACCGAGCTTGCCCTCGATGAGATCGATACAGGGCTGGTTGTCAGCAAAGTCGATGAAGGTCCAGTCGATCTGCTCTCGGAGATACTCTTCCTGCTCGAGCTTGAACACGTGTTGATTGAATTCTTGCTGCAGTTTCTCGTTGGCATAGTTGATACAGAACTGCTCGAAAGAGTTCTTGGCGAAGTGCTCGAAACCGTAGATATCTAGCACACCAATGAACGAGCTGACTCTGTTCAGCACCTCCTCTGTCGCAAGACTCCGGTTGATGATCTCGACCAGCCAGTCGAAGAGGCTCGAATAAATGAACTTGGCGACTGAATCTCTGACGACAATGGCCTGCGCCTGGGTCAAGTTGGATGTGATTTTCTCTCCACGGGTAATGAGCTGCTTCTTGACAATCCACTTGGCAAACTCGGTGGCATCGATGCCAATGATATCGCACGCCTTCACCAAGGACGGCTCAGTCGCGGAAAGCACGCTGTCGTTACGGGATGCACCAATCTTAACATTGCCTAGATGCAGCAGGCCTGCGAGCAGCTTGAAGATATCAGCCTGGTTCGCGTCGCTCACGCCGATAGTCTTGAGTGACTGTTTGGTCGCAACAAACTCGGCTTTGTCGTCGACGCCGTCGATGGTGGGAGTGTTGCCCTGGTTCAGGTACTCAAACTGCTCGATCGGCAGCAGACCCAGCTCCTGGCGCTCCTTCTCTGACACACCGGCCACCAGCTGATAGAAGATGTGGTAATTCCTCTCCTTCAGTGGTTGGAAGACCAATCTTGACCGTTCCAGCAAATACGTCCTGATCTTAGCGCCGATGATGTTCGTCCCTTTGTCAAACATGATCTCGATGTACTTGCCGAAACGTGACGAGTTGTCGTTCCTTGTCGTCTTTGCGTTACCGAAGGCTTCCATGATGGGATTCGTCGCGAGAATGGCCTCCTCCGTCTTGCTCATAGACTCGGCTCCCTTCTTTGTCCTCGACCCTGGGCTGTCGGGTGATTCTCTTGTCGCAAAGTATCTCATAATGTACTTGGCGCTGACGGTCTTGCCGGCACCGGACTCACCGGACACAACGACGGTCTGGTTCTTGCCATCTCGCAACATGTCCCTGCGGAGTCGTCAGCAAAAGGTCCCGGTCCGTATCCTGAGCCTCTGGGCGGGAGCAGAACCGTACATAAAAGCCTCTTCGGCAATAGCAAAGAGATGGGGTGCTTGGGTAGCCCTCTGCTTCCCAGCATAGACCTGGACCATGCCGGGAACGTAGAGGGAGTCGACTCGAGCAAAGGGGTTTGTGGCTATTAGTACGATGCCCGAGTATGTGTAGATCTCTTTTTGGGCATATCGGAGACGGATGGCCTGCAGGACTGGTTGCCGCCAAACGTTGTCAGCGCTATGTGTGTCTCAGGGTCAAGATACGGAAGGGCTGTCGTTACCGGCAGGCTCGTTGAGATGCGAGAGGTTGGTCAGGTCATCGCTGGCTTCGAGCATGGTGGGGTTCATTAACGGCGGCAGAGACGAGTCGTTCCCAGACTGGAGAGCCTCGAGAGAGACCTCGAGCTTTTTGGTCTGCAAACATGGAGAAGTAAGCGATCCGGACTGGACAGGACAGGCCGTGGGGCACCGGCGCAAAGCAGGCGTTGCCTACCTCGCCATTTTCGAGCTGGAACTCGAGCAAGACTTTTGACCCGTCTACTGTTTTCTTGATGACCTCGGACGCAACCCAGCCCTCGGTCGCGTCGGGCTGCCACGCTCTGGTGCCGACATCATAGCTCTCCGACATTGGACGCGGTTGAAGAGGGTGGAGCTAGAGAAGCGGTGGAGGTAGAGTGAGTTGGTGGTGTCGGTGGCTTCCAAAGCCGACTGTCGTCGCGATCGGCCAGCAGTTGCGTGGTGGCCGTGCTTGGGAATGTCGGCGCTGCTCGCGGTCAGTCGGACGGCGGTGCAGCTAGACGATGCAGGGTGCAGGAGGCGGGATCGGGTCGTGGATGCGCTTGGATTGGGGGGGGTGCATTCATGAATACGGTAACAGCGTAAGTTTCGGCGGTAAAGAATCGCCGCTCTACCTCGGCCAGGTAACAGTTAGAAAGTTAAGGATGGGCGTCACCAACATCAGACAACTCGGAGGGCATGCGTGGTTAGGGTCTAGGGATGCGCAGACAGGGCGTGCTGCTCGAGGTAAACGAACGCGACACAAAAAATAACGGAACGCCTGTTGTTCGAGTTCAGGGGCCCGAGAAAAAAAGGTGCATGGGTGTGCTGTAAGTTGAGCGTTGATAGGAGAGCCAGGCGTAACAATCGGTAATAAGCGGGCGCGGAGCACGGGCTCTGGGGTTGGGCCGTGGGCGCACTGGCCAACCCAAGTCGGAAGGGTACGCAGTAGCACAGTACATTCTGCACCGAGCACTTCAGCCCATGGGCTGCTGCAACATCTGCAGTTGGGCTGGTTGTTGTCGACTTTGACAAAGCAGACAACAAAGAAACCTTCCCGTTGAGACACGCCTCCAAACCGATGACACAAACGAAACCCGAGCACAGGTTCGGGATTGTGGTCTCTCAGCATATAACAACTTGCCCATATCATCGAACCATGGCATCTTCAGTTCTCATGATCCTGGACTGGGTTCTCCATGCACTGGGCGTAATGCAATGCCTGCCCTTGTCCTGGCTGGGCCATCTTCTCGAGCGAACAGCGCTTTGGGCTGCCACTGGTGTTTGTGTTACCTACAGTAGGTAGCTAGGTAGCCACCTTACACACCCATCTGCCACCAACAAAAGCCATCCACAGAAACGGGCTCCTTTTCCCACACACTTCCATCTTCAACAACAAACTCGCAAACAGCGAAAGAGGATTGGGGTGACAGCGGGGGTCCACGAGCAAGGGCTTTGAGAGTGGGTCTCCCCTCCACTTGGATCCCCAACCATGTGGAAACGCCTTCACCGCCCAATGGGCCACCCCCGCTGCCAAGATCCATCTTGTGCTTTGACAGACAGGTCCTAACCCCCGGGTAACCCGCAGAGCGAGTGAGGATTAGTAGCACTGGCGATACCTAGACTACCTGGGTACCTATCCGAGTATGCTTGCCCGTTAAACATGTCCTATCCCCTACACATCGAACAAAATAAAGCTACTACGACATTCCATCACAAACACCCAATCTCTCGGATTCCATGGACCTCGGCCCAGACTATTCATGTTTTACGTAGCAGCGCGTCTGGCCCTCCGGGAACGAGCCCCTGAAAATCACCACTGGACCGGGGATTTCTCCGCGGTCGTTTCAGGTGCGGCACGTCCCCTTTCTTCTGGAGAGCTGCATGCGATCAGATCAGCGCACATCCATCACTACACGCACAGATACATCACGGCAGACTGCATACATGGATGCATGGAACGGTAGGCATGTCTTCTGGTTTAGATATACCGGACATAATTCTTTTTTTTATGCAATTCCCAAAGACCCATCCATCGTACTGTAACTATAGTATATGGTGTAAATGTGGTTTCAGCCATCTACCCAGGTTTTTCTTTTTCCAGAACACGGACCCATGCTGGACATACATGTTGAAGCAAAAACAAAAGGGAGCCCACTCCATGTTGAAATTGTCATCGCCTCATCAACCCCCATGCATTCCCAATGCTCCATTCTACACGACCACCCCAGACACCCTTCTAATACAGAACCCGCGTCAAGATGCGCGAGTTCAGCGAATCCAAGCTATCGCGAATCTCCTTGATATCCTCTGTCCTGACATCGCTGACATCCGCCATCAGATACGCCACGTCTCCCTTGCTATCTGAGATCTGCTTGTCGACGTTGTGGTCGGCCAGGATCTCGTTGACCTTGCGCAGCACACCGGGCACGTTGCGGTGGATATAGATGACGCGCGCATGGTTGTGGTCATCGAGCGTCAGCGAGCGCATCGTCACCTCAGGCAGGTTGACGCTGGCTAGCGTGATGCCCTGGTTGATGTATCGCACCAGAGACTCGGCGACTTCGACGCCAATCGCCCGCTGCGCTTCCTCGGTGCTGCCGCCAATGTGCGGCGTCAGGATGATGTTGTTCAACCCACGCAGGTCCTCGGCCCACGTGTTGAGGTCGTTGACAAAGTAGTCGCCGTTGGCCGCCGGCTCGTTGGGATACACGTCCAGCGCGGCGCCGGCTACCTTGCCTGAGCGCATGGCCTTGATGAGGGCGGGGATGTCGACCACGGTGCCGCGGCTAGCGTTGATGAGGTACGAGCCCGTCTTCATTTGCTCGAATTGCTTGGAGGAAATAAGGTTCTTAGTCTCGGGGGTCTCGGGGACGTGGAGGGTCACAAAGTCGGCCTGTTCCAGGAGCGCCTCGAGCGTAGGAACCTGCCGCGCCGAACCGATGGCCATCAGGGAGAGGATGTCGTAGTAGATGACCGACATGCCCATGGCCTCGGCGAGGACTGACAGCTGCGAGCCGATGTGGCCGTAGCCAATGATGCCGAGCGTCTTTCCACGGATCTCCCAGCACTTGGCGCTCACCTTGTTCCAGGTGCCGCGATGCATCTCGAGCGAGCGGTCGCCCAGTTGGCGAGCGAGCGAGATGATCTCGGCGATGACCAACTCGGCGACGCTGCGTGAGTTGGCAAACGGCGAGTTGAAAACGGCAATACCTTGCTTGGCCGCATAGTCCAGGTCTACTTGGTTAGTGCCGATGCAGAAGCACCCGATGACGAGGAGATTCTTGGCCTCTTGCAGGACCTTGGCGGTGAGTTTTGTCTTTGAGCGGATGCCAATGACGTGTACATCTCTATTTGACGGTCAGCTATGCCTTGCACTGCGGGCTCGGATGCAATCTTGTGTTGTGTGTATATGTGTGTGTGTGGTCAGGGGCGTTGTCTCAGTGACCTGATTTTCTTTCAGGGGTACAACCCCCCCCCCCCCCCCCCCCCCCAAAACCCCCCCTCCGAGTACGGAGGCGAATCGACTCACCGAATCTTCTCAATAAGCTGGTCTTCTGGCAGCGACGTCTTGAGGAATTCGACCTGGTAGCCCTGGCCCTTGAGAATATCCCTTCCCGTCTGGTTCACATTCTCCAGGAGCAGAATCTTGATGTCCTCGGTGTTGAAAGGCTTGAGCTGCTTGGCCTCCGAGGGCCTGTGAGCAAAAGGCCCCGCCATGAAGCTGCCCTGACTTGGCGGAGGTGAGTGGAAGGTGGCTGTGGGGGACACGCTGAGGCTGTAAGAAACCGCGTTTCCCAGTGAAGCCCGCACAATATCTCTGGGATTTGCCATTCTGAAGAACTGAAGAAGAGGAACCGGAGTAGGGCGTGGCAGGGCTTCAGCAGGCGGGATTGACACTCTCGCTGATGAGCAGATGTGCAAAGTCTTTGGGATGCTGTCACAGAAAGGCCCCACGTTGGCATGCCCATGGCGGGGTTGGTTCGTTTTATTAGTGGGGGTTGACTCACTGCAAAGAAAATCTTTCTGATGACGGAATGCCAGCCGCGCCTCTACTCATCCACCAAGAAGTTACTATTATTAACCGTCTGGTCGTTTGCCGATGTCCTAGCGTCTGGCTCCATCGTTTCAACTACTGCTGTTTTTATTGTATACTGGGATAATATTTCACTGCTTGTTTGGAGCCTTGATTAGGTAGGAACATATTGAAATTAAAGACACGCACAAAGCTACCCTGATGTTGCCTTGGGGCACTGGGAGAGATACTGCGTCACAAAGTACTGTAGGTAGCGTTATTCCGGTCCAACAACCATGGACGTGGCTGGGGTTTATAACAGCAGGAACCTAGCCGCTGTGCCATGTTTCACCTGTTTTTTCTCCGTCTCTTGGAGTTCCAGCCATCGTCAAGATTTAAATGCTGTGCTAGACATGCATACAGTGATGCATGTCCAAAACCTTCCATCTTCCGATCCAGCAGTCACCTTCCACTATCTACTATGTAGTACACAATGACATGGAAAATGGCTGCGCCAAATGTGTCACAAAACACCCGGTGGCTTACAAAAAAATAGCCTCCGAATCCGGAGCTCCGCTTACTAAGTGAAGGAATATGCAATAGCAGATTGTCCAGCTATGCTCCTACCGACGAGCTTGTGCAAGAGGAATAGAGATAATGTATTCCCAAAAAGACACGAAGTGGGAGAAGGTGAAGCAGAAGATAGAAAATGAGGGCCAAAGTGGGTGAATACTCCCAGTCTCGATATTGATAGGAAGACAAAACAGACCTCAGAATCTCAGTTCCACGGAAGCACAGTACTTACCATGAGCCGTAGCTTGCCATGACACTCCGCTGCCAGAGTAACATCGTTGATGATTAAAATTCTGCGGAGAGGATTAGTCGACGAAGGACTGTGGTTGATATTCCTATGCCCATAGCGCCCGAACTGGAGCTGGAGCGTGGGTTCCAATAAACTGATCCTGGAATCACTTCACATACATTGGATCGATCGGAAAACGTGGCACTCACTCGACGGGCCGCTCCGAATGCTGCAGTCAAATGTTCGGCACTACGTAGTTCGTCTGTTCCCTTCCCGAGCCCTTTCACCAAGCAGACACTTGTCATGCCCCTGTACGGTCCCCTTTTAACTACCGTCTATGCCATCGCTGGGAAAGTGGCCAAACAGGCCGCAAAAATCAAACTCCCTCGGATAGCTTGATATGAAAAACAACCAAACTTCAATGCATGTCAGCATGCTCCCGGAAGACGTCCCCCCTCAGATTAGGACCAGTTGCCCCCAAAGCTATCCGTACAGCCTCGCATCCGCCCCAAGCCGGGGGGAGTCCTCGGGTTGCTGCGAGTAATGGGGGCGTTATGTGTGATGGGCCAAAAATAATGGACCAGCGGACTTTGATGCCCTGATTAAGACGAGTGGTGAACAGTCATAATCGAGGATAGGCGGTTTAGCTCTGCTTGCACTCGGTGGGCTCCTGCTTGGGCTTGGTTCCGTCCTCCTGGAAAACATCAGCACACTGATTTTGAACGGAATGTCAAAGTTCTCTCACCTCTTCCTCGGACTCATCATCATCATCCTGGTCGTCGCTGGCATCCTCATCCTCATCCTCGTCCTCATCGTCCTCGTCTTCAAACTCGGCGAGATCGTCCTCATCAATCTCTTCAAACGCGAGAGCCTCGCCGGTGAACCAGTCGATCGCACGAGGAATTAACTTCTCCTTGATATCCTCTCCGAGCTGGTAGTCGAGCTCCAGGCGCTCTTCGATATCAGACGCAGCATCGTCCTCGTCATCCGTCGGCGCCTTAGGGGGGGAGAAGAAGTTGAAGAAGGATTCGGTCGGGACCGTCTTCTTGACGATGCGGATTTGCTTGGTGGCTGCGTTCATCAGCGGTCATGGTCCCATGCCGGGGGCGAGAGGACGACTTACTCTTATTGCGCTGCTTCTTCTGCTCCACACAGACAGTCAAATCCTTTTCGGCCTTCCAGTCGATCTTGTCACCGTCGGCGTGGTCGTAGATGAAATCGCCACCATAGCCGCTCTCGGTCTGGTAGTAGTACGTCTTGGTGATGGTCTTGTTGGTGAAAAACTCATTCTCGGCGAATTCGAAGATGAGACGGAAGCCGGGCTTGTCGAGGTACTCCATCCGAATGTCGACCAAATACCTGAGAGCCTGCTCATCCCGCTCGGTAATCATCTCGGCCAGGGACATTTGGTTCTTCATGGCAGACAGCCAGAACTCGGGAATACCCGATACCTTGGTAGCGCTCTCAGCGGGCTCCTCCTCCTTGATGGCAGCGCCCTCCTCCTCTTCGTCGTCTTCCTCGCCAGCCTTGATCTGGTCCTCGGTGGGCTCGTTCTTGCCATTGATGATGGAGGAACGCTGTTCGTACAGAGGGGTGAACTTGGCAAAGTACTTCTTCTCAAGCTGGAGGACCTCCTCCTGGAACTCGGCCTCGAGCTTGGAATGCTCCTTCTGAATGCCTTTGAGCCCGGCGACGCGGCGCTTCACCTCGACGGGAAGCGATTCGATGTAGCCAGATGATCGGCCGATGAGGGAGCCGAGCCGGCCCTGGATTAAAGAAACAAGTCGGGGGTCCTTGGCAAAGATAGAAGCGGCGGTTAAATCCTCTGCGTCATCCAAACAGTTAGCGCATCGATCAGCATGAGCCGGGTTTGTTGGGCACCGAGCAGCGGTTTACCGACTAACCTTCCTTGATGCTGGCGATGCCGGGCTGCTGGGCGTGCGACGAAATGGGCGCTGCATTTGCCGGTGTGTTCTGGGGGGTGCTAGAGCAAATTTGTGTCAGTAGGGGTTTATCGTGAGCGACCCGCGGGTGGGTTGCCGTTTTGTCGGTTGTTTGTCACCGCCGAGGGGAAACCTACGGAGCAGCGGGGTCGGGCCGCTTGTTCTTGATCGGCTCAGCCATGATGACCGGTGTTCTGTTCGGTGAATGGAATGATTCTTCCCTGGTTGATGGAACAAGATCTGCGTCGGAGACGAAGCAGCAGACGCGCGGTGGTGTGAGGGGAGAAGTTGTAAAAATTCAGAGAGGATGGATGGTCCGTGGCTTCCCTTGTGCTAAGGAAATGTTGAGGGAGGCCCTGGGAGGGGGAGAACTGCAATGGGGCGCTCTAAGAAAATTTGCGGGGCAGTGGCTTGGGCGAACGCGCGAGGCAACATGGGTCCCTTCCACCGCGAGCTTTTCTTTACGCTAAAACTATCGCTCTCTGTGAATCTCTGATGGCAATAACAACCACTCCCATCTTATCCTGTCATGGTTGGGTCCTTTGCACCTCACCACGGTTCACATCCGAAGAACCCCATCCGTTACCCAAAAAATTGATTTGACTGTTCCCCAAACTTACTCCCTTGTTCAGTCGTTTTTTTAGTCCGAGGAGTTGTCAACGATAGTGTCCTTCACCGCTCTACCGCAGTTGGGTCATAACAAATGTTGCCGGGCATCGACATTCGGCACAACCGAACGGTGAAAGTTTCAAGGATTACCGAATAGATTTTCCTTGCCTCCCGCCCCCGCAGGCAGGGATGTTTTCCCAACCCAGGGCCTCGAACACTGGTCGTCAGGGACTTGGCATGAAACGACTGGATCTCTTGCGAGCGTCAAGGACCACTCGGATGCTTGATTTTGAACCACATGGGGAATTCTCCCTTCGTCGTCTGCTATCGGGCCGTGGTTCAGAAGTGTGGTGTTGGATGGGACGCCGTATGAAGAACGGTGAGGCAACGACGTGACGTGATAACGCCAGTTGAGTGTATGTACAGTACATACAGTGGACAATTACCAGTAATTACAGCCCTATGTTTTCAACTCTCCGTTGGCAAATAAGACAAACATCAAACCATCCCTTGGGATTATTCCGCCGCCTTCTTCAATAACCAGACCCGATGGTGACAGTGCCTGGCGTTCAAGGTAAGCCGACGACACTTTGTTAGTCTCTTCCCACCGCCTGAGCGCATGGGGTTGTGGTCTCGCCTCATTCATCGTGAGTAAAGGTCGTCGAGAACTCGATGAAAAGAAGGCATTTGCTCACGGCTGGTCTCTCTGAGAACGCGGCAACGCGATTTGGTATCCATCTTCTACGTTAGTTCGGCGAGTGAAATCCACAACGAAAGATGTCCATTTTGCGGGCCAGTGTGCACTGTGCAGTCTGTGAAGGTATCTGGCAGCTATAAGAGGGTGCGAGTCCAGTTTGAGCAGGTTTTGGGTCAGGCCAGTTTACAGTGTCGCATTCATAGCATGGCCTCACGGCTATGCCATCAATGGCAAAGAAACATACAATTGTTTATTGTTTGATCCCCTCCTCGATTGGGGATATGCACTGCCTCGGTATGTGTTAGGCAGCCATACTTGCCCGCTCCCCGAAGGATCGGGACGCCAAGCGCCAGGAACCTCAAACGCGATGCAACTACCGGGGTCTATTCTTAGTGCAGCCAACGTCATGTCTCGTCGAAATCGTCTCCACAGCTTCTGTGCCCTCTGACCCTTCAACTCGGTTTAGGACTGTGAATGAGCGCATCGGGCCTCTGTTTAATTACCGTCAATTGATTGCTTATTTTCTTTGATGTGATACCCATTTTTAAGATGCGCACACGGTACATCGGCTTCTGGCACGGCAACGAGTCTTGAGAGGAGATACCTTGAAGAAACAATCTGTGAGAGTAAGAAAGTCCGTGAAGGAAGGAAAAGTCGTGAAGGAAGAAAAGACGCGGGGGAGGGAAAATTCGTGGGGGAAACAAAGGTCGTGGAGGAGAAGCCGTGAAGACGAAGGCCGTGATGGACGCACATGATGATGGCTTGGTCCGCGGGGACCATGACCACGATTACAGCCAGCTGTCCGATGCAGGCAGCGACCACGGCAGCTTCTACGGGATGGGAGCGAACCAGAGCAGCGCAAGCATCTTTGAGGATGTCGAGATGGCACACGATGAGGTCAGTGACAGCTGTTTACAGATGCTCACCTTGCGCAGCCATGTGTTAACAGACGCATCCTGCAGCTGTTTGCAGGGCCCGTGGCCGAGTCGCTCCCTACGAGTGTTTCTGCGTTTAATCACCGACGCGGCCGCGCCGATTCCACAACAAGTTTCTCTTTCTTCCACGAACAGGACGAAGTCGAGGAATCTATGGATGCTCCTATGTATAGCGACGGACGGCCTTCTTTGGATGAGCTTGACGAGTTACCTTTCGAGGAAGACTTTGAGGAGCACGACTATTCGGCAGACATAGACAATTCTGCTTCTGGCGACCATGTTTACCTTCGCCGAACTTCGACGCAGTCGAGGCGCTCCAGCAGCAGCAGACTGTTGCTTAGGAGGGATAGCGGAGTCTCAGCCGGCAGCGGATACAGCACAAACCGCCACAGCCAGAAGGTCTACATGGCGAACGAGGACCTATATATCGCCATTGCGGGGTTCCGCACGAGCCGTGTCGGCCTAACGCTCTATGGCCTGCTCTGCGTGCTGACGGCTGGCCTGGCATGGCTTCTCTTCCGCTGGCTTCCCCGGTGGCGCGTGAAGTTAGTCGGCAAGCCATCACCCCTTTGCGACTGCCAATGGGTCGTCGTCGAGAATCAGTGGAATGAGATGTCCGTATTGGACGTCGATGCGGCACCATACGGGAGATCGTTGTCCACTGTGTTCGGCAGCCCTGAGAACAAGAGCGCTATGAGGACCTATATGTACGAGGATCCGATCCTGCGAGACCTTCGCATGATCAACTATCGTTATGTGCGATTCTTCTTTCACCCTAGCAAGGACAAATTCGTCTTGTGCAATGGATGGAAGGATCCTCGTTGGACAAATGTTCGGGAAATTTGCGCAGGGATCGATGTCGAAGAGAAAACTCACCGTGACTTCGTTTTTGGCAGCAATCTCATCGACATTGAGGAGAAGTCGCTGTTCCAGCTTCTGGTTGACGAGGTCCGTTCTCGAACACAGGCAACTGGGCAGACTTGGCTAAATGCAACCAGGTTTTCCATCCTTTCTACGTCTTCCAAGTCGCCAGTTTGATACTCTGGTCATTGGATCAGTATTATTACTATGCTGCCGCCATATTCGTCATCTCTGCGGGCAGCATCACGACAGCACTTATCGAAACAAGATCCGTCAGTCCCCTCACATTTTGCATCGAACACAAAATCTGTAGCTAACAGCAGCAGTCTATGCGAAGGCTTCGCGAGGTATCTAGATTTGTGTGTGATGTTAGAGTTCTCAGGAATGGCTTTTGTACGCTTCCAAGCTCCCATTTAGAAAGCCAGGTGCTAACAACATTTCAGGGCGCTACATCTCCTCGAGTGATCTCGTCCCCGGCGATGTGTACGAGGTTAGCGATCCGAGTCTCGGCCAGTTTCCAGCGGACAGTCTCCTCCTTAGCGGCGATTGCATTGTCAACGAAAGCATGCTCACTGGCGAGTCCGTGCCCGTGACCAAGACCCCGGCAACCAACACGACGCTGTCGAAAATGGACTTGGCGGCATCGACCATGGTCCCGGAGGTCGCGAAGAATTTCCTGTTTTGCGGGACCAAAATTATCCGCGCAAGACGGCCACAGGAGGACCAAGCCGGAGGAGCTGTGGCTCTCGCCATGGTGGTAAGGACCGGCTTCAGCACGACTAAAGGCGCCTTGGTTCGCTCCATGCTCTTCCCCAAACCCTCCGGTTTCAAGTTCTACAGGGACTCTTTCCGATACATCTCCGTCATGGCTTGCGTGGCATTACTCGGATTCACCGTGTCGTTTGTCAACTTCATCAGGCTAAGGTTGGAGTGGCATTTGATCGTGACTCGTGCCCTCGATCTCATCACCATCGTGGTGCCCCCGGCCTTGCCTGCAACCCTGACCATCGGGACCAGCTTCGCTCTCAAACGACTGAAGTCGAAACAGATATTCTGCATCAGCCCCCAAAGGGTGAATGTGGGCGGCAAGCTCGATTTGATGTGCTTTGACAAGACCGGAACGCTAACCGAAGAGGGGCTTGATATTCTCGGGGTGCGCGTTGTCTCGCGGGCAGACAATCGGTTTACTGATCTCTTGACCAGCCCTAACGATCTGGTGCCGGATCTCAGCCCAGGTAATGGGGCCAATAACCATACCGACACACGGAACGCAGCAATGTACACGATGGCTACCTGCCATTCCCTACGAATCGTGGACGGCGAGCCAGTCGGCGACCCTCTTGACCTCAAGATGTTTGAATTCACGGGTTGGTCGTTTGAAGAGGGCGACATGGGAGGGGTCAACGCCGATGACGAAGAGCAAGGCACCCTCCACCCTTCGATTGCCAGGCCACCAACAGGGGCCAAGCACCAAGCAAACGGCGTGGGGCAACACTTTGAGCATGATGTAGGCGACCCTTTGTGCGACATTCCGCTTTGGCCACCAACTAACATCGACTAGGTTCCGTTTGAGCTTGGAATCTTGAGGTCTTTTGAGTTCGTCTCCCAACTACGTCGGGCCAGTGTTTTGGTGAGGAGGTTCGGCCGTCGGAGCGGAGACATCTATGTCAAGGGAGCACCAGAGTGCATGCGGGAGATCTGCAGGCCCGAGACATGTAGGTTTGACCTTGATCATACAACTTAGCGCATAGGCACTGACACGGCTCTAGTCCCTGCCGACTACGAAGAGCTCCTGTCACAGTACACCCACAAGGGATATCGGGTGATAGGCTGTGCGACCAGGCACATCGAGAAGCTCAGTTGGGTGAAGGCCCAAAGGCTGAAGCGAGACGAAGTCGAATCAGGCCTGAACTTTGTTGGCTTCATCATATTCGAGAACAAGCTGAAACCTACTACGGCCGCGGTGATCAAGGAGCTCCTCGACTCGAACATTGGCACCGTAATGGTTACCGGAGACAATATTTTGACAGCTATCAGCGTGGCGAAAGAATGCGGCATGATCGACAAGACAGCACACTGCTTTGTTCCTCGATTCCTCACAGGAGACGCGAGGGATCCGAATGCGAGTCTGCAATGGGAAAGCATCAACAACCAGGTCTTCCGGTTGGATCCCAAGACTTTGATTCCTCTGCCACCTCTGCCGGAAGGAGATGCATCTCTGCCATACGACATCTCCAACCTGCGCAACTACTCTCTTGCCGTCAGCGGCGACGTCTTTCGTTGGATGGTCGATTTCGCGCAGCCAGAGGTGATGCGGAGGATGCTAGTGGCCGGGAAAGTATTTGCGCGCATGTCTCCCGATGAGAAACACGAACTGGTCGAGAAGCTTCAAAGTATCGACCACTCCTGTGGATTCTGTGGCGACGGGGCGAACGATTGCGGCGCGCTCAAAGCCGCCGATGTGGGCATCTCGCTCTCCGAAGCGGAAGCCTCGGTTGCAGCTCCGTTTACGTCTCGCGTGTTTGACATCCGGTGCGTGCCCGAGGTGATTCGGGAGGGCCGAGCGGCGCTGGTCACCAGCTTTAGCTGCTTCAAGTTCATGACCTTATACTCGGCCATTCAGTTTACCTCGGTCAGTTTCCTGTACGCCTCGGCGTCCAACCTGGGCGACTTCCAGTTCTTGTTCATCGATCTGGCGCTCATCTTGCCCATCGCGGTGTTTATGGGCTGGGCGGGCCCGTCCCGTGAACTCTGTCGGAAGAAGCCGATCGCAGACCTGGTCTCGCGGAAGGTTCTCACACCACTTTTGGGCCAGATTCTCATCTGCATCGGAATCCAGGCACTCATTTTCGTGGCCGTCCGCAAGGAACCATGGTTCATCCCCCCCGTCGTTGACCATGATAAATCGAACATCGAAAACTCGGAGAACACGGCATTGTTCCTGACGTCGTGCTTCGAATATATTCTGGCGGGGGTGGTTCTGAACGCCGGTCGGCCGTTTAGACGTTCCCCGTTGCACACCTGTAAGGCTTCCCTTCCTACCCCCACGCTTCCCTTTCTGTCCCTCGGCTAGGATTTAAAAAAGCTGACATATTCGCATCAGGGCCGTTCATCGCGACAATAAGCGTCACGCTCTGCATGACGCTCGTGATGACACTCTACCCGCCGGCATGGTTACGTGAGATAATGCAACTCACGTACTTGAGCTTCAGCTTCAAGCTCTCTATTGTCGGGCTGGGGATGGCGTACTTTGGTCTGGCGTGGCTCGGGGAACACTGGGCATTCCAACCACTTGCGCGCTTAGTCGAGAAGATCAAGCGGGCAGTTCTCAAGCGGCCCAAAACCAGGAAGCAGTACAAGGTCCTTGAGGAGAAAATGCGGTTCTAGATTGTATATATATTAGATTTTTTTACTTTTCCTTTTTTATCCGTCATTGCTTTTTACCTCTCTATTTTTCTTTTTCTTTTTCTTTTGTTCGGTTGTGTATTCTACATGGCGTTAGAATTGTACGAGAGTAGAAGGGGTCTGTTTGCGCCAATTTAGCATGGTATACTTAAGCTTTCTGGCTTTCTCACTCTTTTCTTTGATATGGTTGGCTATAATAATGTAACACAAGTCTATCTTTCCTCGACCTCGAGGAAGGTAGCGGTGGACAATCGCTACTTTATCGCGACTCTCTCTTCTGGTAGTGTGCACGGTTGTAAGGCGCACTACGAACCTGGAAGACTGATACAATCGTGAGGAGTTGGGTATTCTGCCTGCATGGCATGGTTAGAGACGTGCTGCCGAACTCGACCGCCGCGAGCAACTACGTGGATTTAGGCCAGAGAGTTCTTTTTGGCCTTTCCCTCCATAGCTGCGATGCAATGCCTGCCTGAAGAGTAATGCGTGACCAACGTGGTTGGTAAGACATGCACTTGCAGCCTTCAAACCTAACGAAACCTCAGCCGCACGACCTAAGGACGAGACTGGGTGATTCGGCTCATGCTAGAAAAGACCTTCCCACGGTTACCAGCACATGATTAAGTCACGCAAAATGGGCGGGCGAGGCTTGGGCAATCTCTCCAGTCATTATATAGGAGAGTGAAGCTGGGGGCCATCAGCTTAGGTAGAACTGGCTGTCAAACCTCTGAACCTTCTCGCCTGAAGATCTCGGCAGAAAAAAGCCCATCCGTCGCTCCATCTGCTTGATGGCCATATACGAGAGTCGTGAAAGCCCGAGTTGATGTTCGCGTGGTCAGAGTTCGAAAAAAAAAAGAGCTTCTTGTTGGTTGACCCTGAGATTGCGTCGTAATTGATGACAATATGTACAATGGTCCCGGCAAAAACCCGCCCCCCGTCTATCTTCTTTGGTTTTGCATCTAGTGATCCCAAGGATGCTTCCAGCCGAGGAGGACCGGCCCTGCGAGGTCGTGTTAGCTGCTGTTGGTCTTCGAGGTGGATGGAGCGAGATTGGGGCTTGCGGGTCGTCGTACCGTCTTTCTTTGCCCTGTAGAAGATCTGCATTGGCTTCGGTTAGCAGGCCAGGTCAGATTGTATCCATTTTGAGAGCTCCAACACACCCAGAACCACATTGACGCGCCGAGGCCAGTGGCCATGAAGCGGTAAATCCGCGGAACGGGGGGTCCGGCACCGGCCATTGTGCTCGTTTCTGCCTCTGCGAAGGGGTTGTCAGATTGATTTGGGCATGCGTATGGAAAGATAATTCGTACTAGCCCTGTCGCGAGTCGGATTGACGGTGTGCACGGGTTGTGCGTGGGTGCTTCGAGGTGATTGAGTGAAACTGCGCCCGAGGTTCGACGTCGGCTTGTCGATCAGAGTGGTGACATTCCGATGGACCAGGGTTGGGGTTCGTCCAGGGTCGACTGGTATGTGTGTGCGTGCCTGACAATTGAGGCTTCGATCAGTGCAATCCAAAAAGGGGTCCGTGCCACCACTCACGGCACGGCACTGTCCAGCAAGGTGCAAGAGCCCGGGTTTGGCGTTTGGGGGCCAGATGCCTGCTCCATGTCGTGCGCGCCTCATTCTTAAAGTTCCGAAGCTTGCATTTGGGGCCCATTGCTTGTAGATTTAACTCCTCACACGCAACCCACTAGGCTCCGCGACTTTGCCATGGCATTCTTCGATCTCCATTATTGAGGACTCAGCGCCATCCTTTCTTTCCTCACCATACTGCGTTTGCTTCACCCGCAATCACGCCGCAAACCCCGCGCCGCATTGTCGAGCGCTCAGCACAGGGCAGCAATCGCCCGCCACCCAGAGCACCCCGGCATTGTTGGTGAAAGAGACAACCGCCAGCGACCATGAGTATCATCGAATCGAGCGAGCCTGGCGCCGCGTCATCTCCGCGCAGCTTTGCCATTGCGCATCAAAGGCCGAGGAATAGCTTTCTTGGGTGCTCAAGAATCACCGACTATGAGGTCCTGGGCAAGCTCGGCGAAGGCACTTTCGGGTAAGTACCAAGGGCTTCCATTTTCCGATGCTGTGTTCACATACTCTAACACTCTCGTTAGTGAGGTCCATCGCGCGAGATCAAAGAAGACTGGCGCCTTGGTTGCCCTGAAGAAGATCATCATGCACAACGAGAAGGATGGCGTCAGTGCTCGCTCCTTTGCAACGTCTTTTTTGATACAAGTCTCTCTAACAACCGCTCAGTTTCCTATCACGGCACTTCGAGAGATCAAGCTGCTGAAGCTGCTCTCACACAAGAACATTCTGCGTCTAGAGGACATGGCGGTTGAACACCCGGCTAGAAGCTGCAAGTTTATCTCTGCCTACAGGAGTGTTGCTATAATCGTATGGCTAACCTGAGCCGCAGCCGACAAGCGGAAGAAACCCATCATGTACATGGTCATGCCTTACATGGACCACGACCTATCAGGCCTCCTCGACAATCCCTCTGTGCACTTCACCGAACCGCAGATCAAGTGCTATCTGTACCAGCTCCTCGAGGGTCTCAAGTATTTACACGAGAACCACATCTTGCACAGAGATATGAAGGCTGCCAACCTTCTAATCAACAATAAGGGCATCCTCCAGATTGCGGATTTCGGTCTAGCAAGGCATTACGAGGGTGACATACCGAAGGCTGGCAGGGGTGGCGGCGAAGGGCGACGCGACTATACAAGCTTGGTGGTGACTCGCTGGTATCGGCCCCCTGAGCTCCTGATGCACTTGAAGCGGTACACCACAGCGATTGACATGTGGGGGGTTGGGTAAGACCTTTTTCAGGATGCAATTTATTGATATAGACTAATTTCGGTAGATGCGTGTTTGGCGAAATGCTCGTCGGCAAGCCGATCCTCGCCGGAGAGAGCGACCTTCACCAGCTGGAAATCATCTTTGAGCTGTGCGGAACACCTACGGATGAGAACATGCCCGGCTGGCGGTCGCTGCCCGGAGCGGAAGCCCTACGACCTCAGCCCAGGCCGGGGAACCTATCTCAACGGTTTAGAGAATACGGCTCCGGAGCTGTCTCATTGCTCAGAGAACTTCTCAAGCTCGACTGGCGAAGCCGCGTGAACGCGATTGACGCCCTCCAACATCCCTACTTCCGCAACGCACCATACCCAGCAAAACCCCACGAGCTCCCATCCTTCGAAGAGAGCCACGAGCTCGACCGACGGAAATTCCACGACCGGAGAGCCGCTCTCCCACCAGCCCCTAAAGGCGGCACAGTGGGCCGCGGTCCACACGACGGTCCCAACCCCTTCTTCAGCAACGACGGTTATAGCAGTCGAAACGGCGTCAACGGTGGCCGCTACCCGCGCAACAGCCGCGGCCCGGAGGAGAGAGTACCCGCCTGGCGCAGGGACCACGCGCTGCCGCCTCGGCCACCGCCGCCCGCCGATGCGGACCATGCAGACGGCTACCGCGATAGGGGCGGGAGGCCGCGCGGCGGGGGTGGGAATCGCCAGGATATTGACACGTACATACCCAGCTATGACCGCGATGCGCCGAGGCGAGACGACCGGCGGCGGAGGGACGATCGGGACGATAGACGGCCCGACTGGGATCGGAGGCGGGATTACGACGATCGGCCGCGGAATAGCAGGACGAGGAGTAGGAGTCGCTCGCCGATTCGCGACCGGGATAGGGAGCGAGATAGGGAACGGGAGCGGGACCGCGACCGTGATCGAGGAGACCGCGATATGTACGCCGGCAGGAGGTAGGGAATCCTACGGTCGCCGCGTCTCCCGAGATTAGGGTTGTTCCGATAGGGGAGATAAATTCAGCAAGGGAGCTTGCCTCACTTTGAGGTTGATGGCTACAGGCGCTTCGACACGGAGTAAGGGCGGGCAATAGCTGAGCATGGAGTTAGATACAACGTACCGTATACGTTGGTGGGTGGACAAGATATGCTATTAATGGGTCGCCAGCCCGGGTTCTCAGCCGCGAGCGTCCTCCTCCCGGAATGCACATGTGCATGGGGAATTTCGGTACAGCGGGTATCAACCATAATATCATTCATTCAGTACCGGTTCCCTACGGCGTGCGATGATGTGTTCACCCCCGCTACTGACCACCTGCCCTAACGCCACTAGCATGACCGCGCTTTTTCCTCAAGCGCTCTCCACCCGCTCGCCAGCCCGATAATGGTGTAAATGACGATGACTCGCGCGCCAGGAACGGATCCGATTTCCGATGCCTCTTGGCCTCTGAGTCCTAACCAGAGGAGGTCTCCTCGTGGATCGTGTCTGCGACCAGGGTCCCAATCGGCGGCGCAGGACGCCGCCGGTTCCTCGCTGTCATCAACACCGGTGACGGTGGCGATATCTTATGATTCTTTGTGTACCGGCCGAGTGACAGTGGTATGCTAGAGTCGGAATCCGACGACGAGGAGTAGTAGATGGCGCTGTCATTGTGCCTGTCTCTGTCGGGGTCTCGGTCACCCGTGGCGCTGCCGCGACGGGGTCTGCCAGCGCTCTCGGCGGCGGTGGGTCCCACTGCGATGGCGGGTTGGGGTTGGCCACGAGCGCGGTGACGGGACGATGGTCTATGACGCTGCTGTGGGTGGTCATTGCGTTGGCGGGGTGGCCCGTGGCGCCGCTGTTTTGTCCACGGGAGGCAGTAGTGGAGGAATTTCATGAGGACGAGTGTGAGTATCCCAATGAAGAAACCCGTGGATGCACCGGTCATGACGGCAAAGATGAACTGTGAGATCGCGAGCGTTGATTAGTTGATGAGAGAAAGATTGGCGGCGGGCTGGCAAGATAGGCGTGTAGTGAGGGCGGATGGCCGCAATTGGCACCCACATATATGATCAAGGGCTAGATGGGGTTGTGTTAGTATGCTTCTACACAGTGGACGGGGGAGAATTGGAGGCGTGCTTGCCTGAAACTCATCGTAGATTCCAAACAACAAGCCCCGGCACCAAACGGTGATATACCAGGGGAGAAAGATCGGTGATATCAAAGTGAGTAGTATCCATGATACCACGGAGAAGACGGTCGTGATGACCCAGACGACGGGATGGAATATGAAGCTCAACATGATGGCAAAGAGACGTAGAACGGTGCGGATGGAGTGTATTGTGTTAGAGATGGCCCTTGATGCGAAGCCCGTGATGGCCGACAGGAAGCACAACACAAACGCCCTTCAGCTAGAACCTGGTCTCAGTGCAATGACCACTCACTGGTAAGCACTCCGTTTGGAGTCAGCAATCGGCTCGCACCGGGGCGCAGAAGAACCCGAGAGCGCGAAGTTCCTCTTCGCAAGGGCCAGGCGCCTCAAGCGGGCTTTCTATTCAACCGCTCCCTCCGTCAGAACTGTTCGGGTTCGCGATGTGGATGAGCGGCATGACGTTAAGGCACAGTAGGAGAGTAGGTCCGTGTCGAGCTATGGAAGAGGCTCTGACGTAGGTATGTACTGTACCAGCCTATGCATGAATCGGATTTCCAACCCGATACATGAATACCCACCTGCCGCTCTTGTCCAGCTGTGTAAGTTTCCGTATTTGTGTCACTGTATGTACTTCTCTATTTTTAGTTTCACATAACCGAACCATCCACAGTCTTTCCACATTCAGCATTTGCGCTTCTCAAGACTCAGTCGGGCACTACAAATACTTCTCACAAATTTGACGCCATTGCAAGGGCCCATCCATAACTGAGAAAGTCGCTCTTCCACCATCCATCTCATCACAACAATCCATTCACCCGAGGACACCGCCACCGTCTTTCCTACTCCTCCGTCTCACAAACTCATCAAGAGATTGAGAGATTCACCCAGCCATCCGACTTACACACCACACCCCCCTTACCTTACCCACTCACTCTCAATCACCCAAGCATAAAAACCAAACAACCTCCCACAATCCACCAACCACTCCCGGTCTCGAGTCTCGACATCATACGATGGACACAGAAATGGACATCGACCACCCCACCACCAAAACCAAAACCAAAACCAAAACCAATCCCACCACCACCACCCCAAAACACTCCGCAACCAAAACCCGCATCCTCACCACAACCACCCTCCGCCCGCCCCCCTTCGCCTACGCCCACCTCACAAGAACAACAGCTCATAACGACTCCTCCTCCTCCACTACCACCACCGCCCCCTTCGACAACCTCCAAGTCCGCGCCTACCTAACCTCCGCACTCCGCCAGTTCCTCGGCGACACGGGCGCCGCAATCCCCATCGACATCCTGCTCCTCCGCGGCACCTCGGTGTGGGTGCGCGTGCCGCACGAGGATTTGGCCGCGTTCGCCGCCGGGGTTACGGCGTTTGCCGGGGTGTCCAGCGGAGACGGGGAGACACTGGTGTTGCAGCTGCGAGCGTGTGGGGATTGGTTGGGTAGTCTGATCGGGAGGGACGAGGAGGCGGGGTTGTGGACTGCTTGATTGCATCTTGCATCTGACTGAGGAAAGAGGGTAGGAGAGGTTTTTTTTTTGGTTCAATTGAGATTTTGTTTGGGTTTATTTTCTTGTTGTTCTAGATATATGGGGTGGTGGCTCTCTCAAGGTACTGCGTAGCTCAGTAGGCCAGGCGTTGAGTGAGCTTGGGGAGGCAGAACGATGGCTACCTATGCTGTGTGACCTGCCGGTTGGCAGGTCACAAGGTTGCCCGTAAGCCATCTTCTCGATATGGTGGGATGTAAATGGCCACCTGGAGCAACGCTCTCGCTTCATGCGTTTATGAACAGTGCTGTCATAGTACTGCCCACAGCGACTCGCAAGATGTTCTAAGGCATTCACCTATGCAGTATGTAACGAGTTCCAGATCCCGCGGTTTACCCACTCGTCTCTTTTTTCATATATCTAGCGACTGTGCTTACATCAGGGACGACATCACCGAGTTTTGGGCGTAGGCCTAAAATCATGTTAGCGATGTGTGGACAACAATATCTGGCTTACATATGCTCACCATAGGTCGGATATTGGGGTGGGGGACGGCATCAAACTGCGAGAACCGGAGCTTGTAGTCGGGACCGATGTTGATGTACGCCCCCTTGTTCTCTGTCATGTCGCAGTACTTGGGCGCCGAGAAAACTGGGTCGCGTATGTTAGTTCCAGCCCGGCATACCGCCATCCAGTTAGAACACCTACCAGTAATGCACTTCCCGTCGTGTTCCTCCTCGTAGCCCTCCATCCGAACCTCATGGCTGCGGATGACCGCCTCCAGGCCGTTCCTTTCACAGAACCGCTTGGTGACATCCGGGCCAAACTGCATGCCCACGCCACGCTTGCTTGGGCCTCGACCAGGCTCTGTTTGAGGATCTGTCCACAGCATCTCCATCATCAAGCCAGCCTGTCCGGGCTGCCGCTGGTTGTGTCTGTTCAGTTTCCGGATATCGTCCAGTGTCACGTTGTCGTCCGAGAAGAGACCACCGTGTAGGACAAAGTACTTCTTGCCAATCAGAGTCGCCAGCGGGAGGGCAGAAAAGCTCTCCGAGAACAACTTGAAAACGCTAATGGCCGTTGTTAGTACACGAAGTCCGGCTCAGACAGAAGGGCACCCAGGCTTACCGCTCGCTGTACTTCGCCTTGCACTCGCCCTCAAAACCATATACCCGATTCATGTCGTCTGTCTCGTGGTTGCCCCGGTTGATGAAGAAGCAGTTCGGCCTCAACCACTTGTTGGCGTAGAGCAGCAGCGCAATCTCAGTGGACCAAGAACCCCTGTCCACAAAGTCGCCGTTGAACAGATACCAGTGCTTGTCGCTTGGTGTACCGTTTAACCTGAACAGCTCCATCAGATCGAAGTATTGTCCTAGTAACGGTCAGCTTGCAAACTCTGGACAATACGACACCGAATAAACCGACCGTGAGTATCACCGCAGACGGTCAGTTCCACGTCCTCGGGAATGTCGACCTCCACCATGGTGGGCTCGTCGTACACGAGCTGCTTGACCGCCAGGATAATCTGGTAGACGTATTTCTTGTGTATTGTCTTGCCGTTCTTGAACCTCTCTGTCATGTCGTCGATGAACTCCTGCGTCATGCCCCCCTCTAACCGGACACCGTCATAGGCAGGCTCCACGGCAATAGAGTCCACGTCCAGCCCCTCGGCCGCTGAAGGCTCGTCGCCGACCTCGATAGCGGCAAAGAAGGCCTGCTGCCGCACAATCTTCTCGCACTCAACCAGCTTGAGCTTGGCATCCTTGTTGCTCGGGTCGATCTTGACGCACGTCTTGAAGTCCTTGACGGCGTCCTTGGGCTTCAGGATAGCGGCATAGGCTGTCGCTCTGCGGTAGTAGGCCTAAAGCCGTAGAAACCGTCAGCCTTGGGCAGCGGTTTGGCCTGGAACGGAAATATTGCGCACCTTGACGAAGTTCGGTTTGAGTTCGATAGCTTTCGTGGCGTCTCTGATCGCAAAGCCGTACGCTTCTGTCTTCAAATATGCCTGTGTGGAGGAACTTGATTAGGCACGCGATCATGGGGACTGAGCGGCCTGCAAGGCTGTAAGGCTGGAGGGCCGTGCGAACCTGAGCTCTGTTGGACCAGAAGGCGGGCTCCTTGTCGTTCAGATCGATGGCCTTGGAATAGAGATCAATCGCCGTGGGCCAGTCATGCGCGGCAAAGGCCTTGTTGCCCTGGTTCTTGAGGTCCGTAGCCTTCTCCTCCGGAGTCGCCATTCTTGTTGATTTGTACGTGGTTACCTCGGCTGCGGAAACATGCGGGGGTTCCTAATTGCGTTGCGCAAGGCGGATTATGGAATTAAAGATGGTCTATCGAACAAGTTAAAATTGCGAATAGAATACCGCCAGGGCCGGAAGGTCGGGTGGTGGCAAGTGCACTGGAAACCTGAAGGCGAGGGTGTGATCGAGGTTCGGTTGAGTTCTGCCTGGGCGTGCGTTGATCGCAGAGGTCCAGGCCCAGGGTCTTGGCTGCAGATGCGGGCGTGGGTATTAATCCTGATAGAGGCATGCAGTGTTTCGCATCCTTGTAACCGTCAGTGAAAGATAGGAGATACCGTATACCTTACGCAGGTACTGTACAGTATATAGTAGATATGGTGCAATAATGCTCCTAAAACTACCAGAGTAAAGGATCAGAGGAAATTTGCGGGTATGCGAGCGTAACTGTACGCTACATGGTATGCACACAGCATATGAAGAATGGCGTGAGCGCCGCTGGTGATGCGACGGCAGTCTGACTCCGAATAAACAAACCCACCATCAGCGTTGATCGCAAACCAGGTCCACGCTCCAATGATCCACGTCGGTTCCTTGAGGCACGTAACGTTTCCTGAAAAACGATACATGATGTACGCATCATAGCGGCCGCAATAATCCAAACGCGCTTTGAAATTCCGGCCTTCCTTCGTCTGGATATTGTCCCTAGGTCTACCTGCCACGCCATCAACAAAATCTACCGACCTCTACCTCTTTCGGCCTCGTCATCGCTGTCATCAATAAACCCTTCTTCCAGACTGCTGGTTCATTAGCGGGAGACTTCGTCAAGAAAGGGTGGGGTCTGGACTGACTCTCGGCTTAACCTTCTTGTGCTGTCGATGTGAGTATCTCTCTGTTGATCCAATACCCTCCTTGCTACGGTCTCGTCCACATCGCCGAGTTCCTCTCCCTCCTCTGAATCGAAGGAGCTCCGATCAGCCACAACGAGGCGGTCCGAGACCCTGGCTCTCCACGCCGACGGACCCACGAAGCGTGCCATAGCGCCCTGTATCCTTGCCCGAAGCGACAGTGTCTGGTTCGATATTGTTTCGAGCGGGAGGTACTGGCTATATCGGTTTCGGTAGCGGTGCCAAAAGGGGATGAGGACGAAGGTCGTTACAATAAAGAGGATGAGCGAGATGACTGCGGGGACGACTAAGGTCTGGAGCGATGATTAGCCACAAGACATTGTTTGGCGCACGCGAGGTATGCTGTTTTGAGGTGGTATGTCTGGCGCGTACCTTGATGACCGAAAATGTTGCGCCCATGGTGTCGGACTTTGATGTGGCCGGGGCTAGGAGATAACCGGCCGTGCGAGCGAGCGCTGGGGATCTTGATTGAACTCTTCAGCCAACTACCGCGCTTCGGCCAGACGAAGTGCGCCGGAGACCGCCACAGAGCTGTTGGACATCAGTACTATGTACTATGGCTGGCAGCGACGGATTGCTCGAAAAAGCAAACATCAACGATGGGTCTTGGACGTCGCGAATTGCATGCAAGCTGGCAATGCGGGCCGTTCATGCAACTGTCGGGAAGCTATTCTTGGCGCCGTGGCCTTGCGGGTCCTCTTGGCATCCCGCGGCCGCGGTGGAACCGCAACCCCCGTTCGGTCTGGGTTTGAACTAACTACGTTACGGAATAACTACAGTACATCGTAGACATGATTTTGGATATTTCATATCGGACTTTGCATCTTTCCTTTCTGCGAGATCCTGCAAAGTCGGGCAAGGAGGACACCCATCGCTCGATGGGGGCGCTTTCAGACAAACGACATTCATTTCTCAAGACTACTGTAATTCATCTCCTGGTTCCTGTGCAGTGCGGCCTGTGGCGAAGGCCTTAGAAGAGACATGAATCCCACATCAATACTGTGGTAGATGGGCTGAAGAACACGGCAGCAAACAAGGCCAGCTCATTGGTGTCGGCCAAAATCAGCTGCGGGCAAGTTGCCAAGGAGGCAGCAGCAAGCTTTCTTCACGTGCTCTCGATTCTATGTCCCAATCTAGCAGGCGGAATGTGTTCCTTGGCTTCATCCCTTGTTTACTTGACACAGTAAGGAAACAACCCAATGAAACAATTGTGTGCTCTTGGATCACAACCCATCAACCCATCATCAACCCATCAAAATGGCAGGGCTGCGGGGTTGAGAGACGCTTGGATCAGAGCACGGAGCAGCAGCACGCAAGCATACAGCAACGCAGCAACGCACAGGCCGCGGCGGCGTGGGCCCCTTGTCTGTGTCCTTGTCTTGTGAGGAACCCAGGGGCCGATCCAAGCTAGACCCGTTTCAGACCCAGGGGGGAGCCCCCCTTTTTGTTAGTTGCATCGGCTGCTTATCGATTCTGCGATGCTGCAATTGTGGCCGCTGCGCAAGGGGTCTCCCAGCATCGCATTCAATACCTGACTGTGGAGCGGACAAGACACCAGGCAGCACCACTTGCTCCGCCAACCCACGAAGCCTTGCAAAACATCCCGGAGGTGTTTGCGGGGGGTCTTCGCATCGCTCCCTTTGAACCTAAGGTATTCTCTCGAAACATTCGTGCCTCTGTCGCCGTGCTTCTCGCAGCGCGCCGCCGAGAGCCAAGCCGGCGCTATTGTGGCAGGATAGCCGTTGGCCGTTTTTGTTTGACCCGGGCCCGACAACGCGATCGAAGGAGCGAGTTGGGAGAACGCCCACTCCATCCCTTGTCGGTTCTCAACCGGCCAACGCTTGTTGTCGACGATCCCGCCGTTACAGGAGCCGGAATAGCGCAGCCCGTATGTCAGGGTTCCCGTCGACCTCCCGCTACCTATACTGCAGTACCACAGCGACTGCTACCAAGCCAAGTCCTCATGCTAAATAATCTCGAATTCATGCACAGAAGCCCACACCCCTCCGGCGCTGCTCCTCGACGCCCCAAGACCCCGGCCATTTCCCAAGAAGATGATGCGATGCGCCCTGGGTCTGAGACACAGAGTCCATTGACGGCAAAATACACCACATCTCCCAAGCCGGCCCACATCGCCCACGCATTGATTGACGGCTGTCCGTACGGCTGTTGTTGAGAAACCAAACGCAGGCGGCTCGCAGCCCGCCCCACGAGAAGCGGCTGTTTCACGCGTTCCCGCCGACACCATGTCTTCGCACGACAAGTCCCGGGCCTCCTCCGGCGGGAAGGCCTCGTCATTCTTCCACCGATCCAAGAACAAAGTCGACAAACGAAGCACGGGCGATGACAGCCGACATCTATCCGCCGACACCGACGGGGGCTCCGTGAACTCGCGCCATTCCCGCCACCAACGAGAATCCTCTGTTGTATCCTTAGACCGTCCCGGATCCTCCGGGTCCGGCATCAACATGATGGCCGGCGTCATGACGACGATCCCTTACGAGAACGTTAGCGCGGGCCGCCGCTCGCCGGCCCCCGTCGAATACCTCCCCAGTCCCGATCAGATGCCCGGTCGAAGAGAACCGCTGCCACACCAGCTGAACAAGGCGACGAGCGATTTCCACCAGTATCCGAGTTTTGACCCGTCCAACGTGCGTCCTACCAGTCCATATCCCGCGGGGCCCCGCCCTCCGCCCGGCGGGTCCAACATCACCATGGCTTCAACCGGCCGCCAGGCCCAGTACCAGCAATGGGGTCCACCGAGAGAGAGCAGCTTGCCGGGATCTCATAACTCCCGCTACAACTCATATGCGACGTCCGGAGGGCGCAGTTCGGCCGATACGTCGAGCATTATGTCAGGTAATGGAGGATCCTACTTCGGCCACATCGCAGACCATCGCTCATCCAAAATAGCCCTACCTAGTGTCTCATCCCAGTCTTCTTACCTATCTCCCCACTCGCCCAGGGAAAACAACCGCCTGACCAAGTTCCCCACCGGAGTCCAGACCAGCGAGGGATTATATTTCCCAAAACCGGACGACGATAATGTGATTGAGCAGATGTTCCTGGCGCTGATGCAGAAACGAGGATGGCACAACCTCCCGGACCAGGCCAAGCGCCAGATGGTGGCTTACCCGGCAGCCAAAAAGTGGATGCTCATCTACCAGGATCGCCTCACCGAATGGCAAGGGGAACAGAAACGCAGGCAGACGGCCAAGATTGGCCAGTACAGCAACGTCGACCTCACTCAAATGCCCGATGAGGAGGACAGCCCAGAATGGTACGTGCGCAAGGTCATGGAGAATACACTCGATACCAAGGGCCTGGGCAGTTTGGAGGTCAACTTGCGCACGCAACAAATCGGCTGGGTCAAGCGCTTTCTCGAGTGCCAGGGCCAAGTGGCCCTGACCAATGTCCTCATGAAGATCAACCGCAGAACCGCCATGGGACCGGCGGCGGAAGCGGGAAAGGGGGAGAAGCACCTAGACCGGGAGTACGATATCGTCAAGTGTCTTAAAGCCTTGATGAACAACAAGTTCGGCGCAGACGATGCCCTAGCTCATCAGCAGGTCCTTGTGGCTTTGGCCACGTCTCTTATATCGCCTCGCCTCACGACGAGGAAGCTCGTGAGCGAGGTTCTGACGTTCCTCTGCCACTGGTCGGATGGCAAGGGCCACCTGAAGGTTATCGAGGCGATGGATGTCGCCAAGAATCAGCAGGGAGAGAACGGCCGCTTCGACGCATGGATGCGCCTCGTAGAGGTCACCATCGATGGCCGAGGAAAAATGGGCAGCCTCGTGGGTGCAAGCGAGGAGGTGCGCAGCGGAGGTATCGGCATGGAGAATCTGTTGATGGAATACGCCGTGGCGACGCTCATGTTGATCAACATGTTGATCGATGCTGCTGAGAAGGACCTGCAGATGCGTGTGCACATCAGGGCGCAGTTTACGGCATGCGGCATCAAGCGGATGTTGAACAAGATGGAGGCCTTTCAGTATGAGTTGATCGACAAGCAGATCGAGCGGTTCCGGACCAATGAGGCCATCGACTACGAGGATATGCTCGACAGGGAGAATAGCAGCATCAAGGACAGCGTAGATGGGGAGGTTAAAGACCTCAACGATCCGGTCCAGATTGTAGACGCCATCCAGCAGCGGTTGAAGGGAACCAAGACCCAGGACTACTTCATCTCGGCTCTACAGCACCTTCTCCTAATCAGGGAGAATGACAACGAGGAGCGGCTCCGCATGTTTCAACTGGTGGACTCGATGTTGAGCTATGTAGCTATGGACCGGCGTCTGCCGGACATGGACCTCAAGCAGAGTCTCAATTTCACCGTCCAGAGCTTGCTCGATAAACTGCATACGGACTCGGAAGCCCGTCAAGCCTTCGATGAGGCCACCGAAACGCGGCGGTTCGCCGAGGCGGCAATGGCGGAGCGAGACGAGCTGAGGGAAAAGTTGGCGTTGGGCGCCGACGGGCTGGTTGCGAAACTCCAGAAGCAGATCGATGAACAGGCCAGGTTCATTGACGCGCAAAGGCGGCAGGCTGAAGGGCTCAAGTCGGAGCTGGAGAATCTACAGACGCTCAGGGCCAAGGAGGCACAACGGTATGAGCTGGAGACACGGGAGCTCTATCTCATGCTCCGCGACGCACAAGACGTGGCAGCGTCCAATGCTGCCAAGGGTGTCAAGCTAGGCGAGGAGGACCCCTCTCGCACGCAGGGCATTTTGGACCGTGAGAGGCTCATGGAGCGTCTGCAAATGCAGCTTGAGCGCCAAAAGACCGTCTATAAGCTCGAAGGAAAAGTGTGGGGTGATACAGTCGGCCCTTCGGATAAGCTACGAGCCCTGCGTGAGGAGATGGACGGCTTTGGAGATGCCGAGCCCAGCGCAGGTGGCCCGCCGCGAGACTTCACCAACAGCATGCTCGGGAGCGTCAAGAGATCAACTCGCATCCCGAGAAAGCCCGTCAGCTCACGTGGTGAGCCGGTGGAGGGCGTCCCGGAAGAGATCGAGGATGTGGCAGAGGACGAAGAAGGCGTCATCTACGAGAAGCCCCGGTTGGTCGAATTCAAGCGGCCCGTCATGAATCCCAAGCAAGCCGCTGGCATGTTCAACGAGCTTCAAGGCAAGGTCAAGAGATTCGACGCCAGCGATTCCGAGGACGGGGATGGCGTGACAACTGGCCCATCCCATCCAAGCTTGGAAGCACAGTCGCCCCGCACTCCCAGCGACAATGAACCGCCCAAGATCAAGGTCACCGACACTACCCCAACTGCGCCAGGCGTGCCAATTTCCGGTGGGCCGCCGCCTCCGCCGCCTCCCCCTTTCCCGGGCCAGATCCCGGGCGCACCTCCTCCGATGCCTGCCGCAGACGGTCCATCCGCCCCCCCTCCACCACCGCCTCCTCCGTTACCGGGCCAGATCCCGGGCGCACCGCCTCCTATTGGGGGAGGGCCACCACCACCACCTCCTCCACCTCCTCCACCACCCATGCCCGGCAAGCTTCCTGGCGCACCTCCTCCGATGGGTGGTGGTCCACCACCGCCGCCGCCTCCACCTTTACCAGGAGCAAAGGGGATGCCGCCGCCGCCGCCGCCCTTGCCCGGGCCGGGCGCAATGTCAGGCCACTTCTTATCCCGCCAAGACCACATCAACCCAGCACCCTCTCTCGGGCTGTCGGTTGTTCGGCCTAAGAAGAAGCTCAAGGCCCTCCATTGGGAGAAGGTCGACACCCCACTTACCACTCACTGGGCCGCCCACACACCATCGGCGGAAGAGCGGGAAGAAAAGTATCTGGAGCTCAGCAAGAAGGGTATCCTTGACGAGGTCGAGAAGCTGTTTATGGCAAAGGAGATCAAGCAGCTTGGCCAAGGGACATCCAAAAAGACCGACAAGAAGCAGATTATCTCGAACGATCTGCACAAAACGTTCGGTAAGTCGCGTTTGGGTCACCACGAGAAGAGGAAGTCACAAGCATGTACTAACCAGAAGCAGAAATCGCCCTCGCGAGGTTCTCGCAGCTGTCTGTTGAAAGGGTGGTACAGATGATTATTCATTGCGACAACCAAGTACTTGATAACCTTGTGGTTATGGACTTTTTGCAGAAGGAGGACCTCTGCAGTATTCCTGATAATTATTCCAAGCAATTTGCGCCGTATAGCAAGGATTGGACAGGCCCCGAAGCCAACAAGGAGAACAGAGAGCAGGACCCGTCCGAGCTCACTCGCCCGGACCAGATCTACCTGCAAACGGCGTATGAGCTGCACCACTACTGGAAAAGCAGGATGCGGGCTCTTGCGTTGACACGCAGCTTCGAGCCCGAGTACGACGAAATCACAGAAAAGATGCGTCTGGTTGTCGGTGTGTCCGAGTCACTCCGGGACTCGGTGTCTCTGATGAACGTTCTCGGCCTCATTTTGGATATCGGTAACTACATGAACGACGCGAACAAGCAGGCCCGCGGTTTCAAACTCTCTTCGCTTTCCAGGTTGGGCATGGTAAAGGACGATAAAAACCAGTCCACACTGGCCGATCTTGTGGAGCGCATTGTTCGAAACCAATACCCGGAGTGGGAGAACTTCAGCGACGACATCGCCGGCGTCATGACGGCGCAGAAAGTCAACATCGAGCAGTTGCAGTCGGACGCCAAAAAATACATCGACAATATCAACAACGTCCAGAAGGCGCTCGACTCGGGCAGCCTGTCCGACCCCAAGAAGTTCCACCCACAGGACCGCGTGGCCCAGATCGTCGGGCGGTGCATGAAGGATGCGCGGCGCAAGGCCGAACAGATGCAGGTATACCTCGAGGAGATGGTGCGCACCTACAACGACATCATGACCTTCTACGGCGAAGACCCCGCGGACGAGAACGCGCGGCGCGACTTCTTCGCCAAGCTAGCGCTGTTCGTCTCGGAGTGGAAGAAATCCCACGAGAAGAACGTGCAGCTCGAAGACCAGCGGCGCAAGAACGAGGCGTCGATGAAGCGCAAGAACGCGCTCAAGGCCGCGCAGGCCGCATCCGAGAGCAACCCGGCGTCCCCGACCAGCACGGGCGCCATGGACAGCCTGCTCGAGAAACTCCGCGCGGCCGCACCCCAAACAAGAGACCAGCGCGACAGGCGCCGCCGCGCCCGCTTGAAGGACCGCCATCAAGTGCGCATCGCGTCGGGCCAGAAGGTCCCCGACCTCGCCGAGCTGGCCGCCCTGGACTCGAGCCTGCCGCCCATCCAGAGCCCGGGGTCGGATATGTCTGCCGCCGCCGCGGGAGACGACGATCACCCCGACCGGACGCCCAAGTCGGACCTCCTCAGCCCGACCACGGGCGGCCAGCTCGCCGAAGGTGGCGGCGGCGGCGGCGGCGGTGCAGGAGCCGGGGGGGAGGAAGACGACGTCGCGCAGCGCGCCGCGTTGTTGCTGCAGGGCATGCGCAGCGGCGCGGACGGGACGGATGACCCGGCCGATGCGGAGAAGAAGGAGAACCTGCGGCGGTCGAGAAGGCAGACGGCGGACGAGGAGCGCAGGATGAGGAGGCGGAGGCGCGAGCAGGCACAGTCTACTTCTGAGGGTGGTGGCGGTGGTGGGAGGAGTTTGAGTAGGGATGGCTCGATGATTGATGGGGCGGCGGGCGGTGATGGCGAGGTGCCGCCCACCCCCGGACTGGAAGAGATGGCGGCTGCTGTTGCGGCGGCTGGCGGGGAGTTGAACGAGCAGGTGGTGAACGGGGAGAGATGATCCGTGGGGGTTATGGGAGTGTTTATTATCTGGTTGAGCGACGGCCGTGCCCTTTGGGGTTGAGACGGATGTGTAAAGAGGAGGATAGATGGGGCGTATTCAAGTACCGTAATGTTTACCTGGGCTCTGGTTGACTGGAATCGGGGCGGTATGTACAGCCGTGAGGCTCGGTTGGGATAGAGCCTCAAAGTACGATGCATGGAAGTAAGTCACTTTGAGGTAAAAGTATCGCGTTATTTTGGCGAGGCTCGGGCATCATCTATCTAGGGAGTGGGGGATCTGGGTGTGGAATCGGGCGGTATTGTGCCTGCTGGGATTGACGTTAAGCGGAAGCGCTACAAATTCAACTGGATGTTGTTCAAACTCGCGAAGCAGATCGGTTGTCTACATACTTGCCTGGACCGATTCGGATCTAACCCGGGCGTGACAGGTTCCTTCGCCCTCATGACGATAACGCTGGGCAGACATGGCCAAGACCACGACGCTCAAGTCGCCCGCTTTAGGTCTTCTGTGGACCATGAGTTATGTACTGAGTGTATGTACTGTATGTACATACATACATGCAAAAAGGAGCGTCGGCTGAGTGTCACAGTTCCCAATTAGCCGCGAACACCACTCCCCACTGTGGGATGAGGGGGGGGGGGGGGGGAAGACAAGGCCCAAAGGAACGGCAACCCCTCACCTCCCCAAGCGCCATGTTCTCCAACCCGGCCGCTCCACCTACATAGTAAGGAGGGTTCAAGTTCGGGATGGCGTGCTGCGAGACGGAGAAATATGGGATTGGCTGGCTGTTGAAGGTTCAAGACGGTACATACATATCATCCATATCATATCCTTCTTCTTCTTTCCTCGTTCATACTATTTCATTAGCACCTTGGATTGGACCCTTTACTCGACATCATCCCTCCACCTAAACAACCCCCTCCCCCCTATACCCTATCCCCTAGCACTCTGCAGTCTGTGTGCTGTGTGCTGCGTGCTGTGTATTGTGTTGCAACTAGTGTGTCGTGTCTCTCCCCACTCAAGCTCGACTTTTCTTCCCCCAGACCCCCCAAACCCCCAAACAACCATGTCCTCACAAGGAGAAAAAGGAGGAGGCCTCGTCCTAGGCTACGCCGACAGGCACCCCTTCTCCCGCGTCCGCCTCGAGGACCGCGCCTCGGTCCAGGCCCTCCTGCGCACGCTGCTCGACCCGCTCGAGCCCTTCTTCTCCCCGCGCAAGGCCCGCATCCGCTGCCCCGGCGCCACGGCCGTGCGCTTCGACCAGACGGCCTCCGAGGTGGAGGGCATCGCGCGCCCGCTGTGGGGGCTGGCGTGTCTGCTCGCCGGCGGCGGGTCCTACCGCGGCACGCAGTGGTGGATCGACGGCCTGCGGGCCGGCACGGACCCCGCCGGCGAGGAGTACTGGGGCTATCCGAGAGACAATGACCAGCGCATGGTGGAGATGTGTCCGATTGGGTTCGCCCTGGCGGTGGCGCCTCAGATTTGGGCCGGGCTGAGTGAGGTCGAGAGGGGGAATGTGGAGGCGTGGTTGGGGAATAGTATCAATGAGAAAAAGTGAGTTTTTTTTTTTCTCCTTCTCTCTCTGGAGATGGGGTCTTTTCTTCGAGGGGGGAAAAAAAAAAGAGGGGGGGGGGGGGCCGCAAGGGGAGAGGCGTTGTGTTTGTTGACACACTGACTAACACAAGGGGAAAATACATAGCATGCCGAATACGAACTGGCTCTGGTTTCGGGTCTTTGCCAATCTTGGGTTGAAGAAGAACGGCGGCAAGTTCTCGCAGGAGAGACTGGACGCCGATATTCAGCATCTGGAGACTTTTTATCGCGGGGATGGGTGGTCGAATGACGGGCCCGAGGGGATTCATCGTAGGTTCACCCCCCTGCCCCTGAAATCGTGTTGCGGGAGCGCTGTTGCCGACTCTGGCTATAGAGATGGATTATTACTCGTCCAGCTTTGCCATCCACTTTCTCCAGCTGCTCTACGCCAAGCTGGCCGGCGAGGACGATCCGGAGCGCGCAGCAGAGTTCAAGAAACGCGCGCAGATGGCGGCACTGGACCTGGCGCACTACTACGACGAGGAAGGTAAGACCAAGAGAGCGAAGGGACGGCGCGCGTGGTTAAGGGAGCGAACAAAAGTTTGACTTTTAACTCAGGGCGATCCATCCCCTTCGGCCGCAGCGTTGGCTATCGCTTCGCCATGGTCTCGTTTTGGGGCGCCCTCGCGTACGCCGACGTTGAGCTGCCCGCGCCGCTGACGTGGGGCATGGTCAAGGGTATTGTCATGCGCCATCTGAGATGGTGGCAGACGCAGCACGACATGTGGACGTCGAGCGGCACGCTGACCATTGGGTATGCCTACCCAAACATGTATGTGAGTAGTTGCCTCCCCCCCCACCCCCCCCTTGCAAGAGACCTTGTAGAAGTATATACAGTATCTCACACAAGAAACACAGATGGCTGAGAACTACAACAGCCCCGGTAGCCCGGTAAGTGTTCACCACCCACTATGTACATACATGCCCTGCTGAAACGCAAACTTACACTGTCCAGTACTGGGCCTGTCTGGCCTTTATCTGCCTCGCGGTGCCCGAAACGCACCCCTTCTGGACCTCCAAGGAGGAGAACCACTGGGGCGTGATCCCCAAGGTCAAGGCCCTGAAACACCCGGGTCACATCATGAGGTGTGTACCTACTTATTCCCCGTCCCCATCTTTAAAACCTCATCATCATCATCATCATCATCATCATCATCTAATCCCGTCTCAGCAACCTCGGCGGGCACTGCATGCTGCTCTCCTCCGGGCAAGCGTGCTCCTACCCGATGAAGGGCACGCACGCCAAGTACGGCGCCTTCGCCTACTCGTCGGCGTACGGCTACTCGGTGCCGCCGGGGCTCTTCACGCTCGAGCAGTACGCGCTGGCGTCGCAGCTCGGCCTCTCGGACGACGGGGGCGAGTACTGGAAGACGCGGCGGCTCTCCGAGTCGTCCCTGGCGACCCGCGACGGCGGCGCGCCCGTGCTCGTCTCGCGGTGGTCGCCCTTCCCGGACGTGCACGTCAAGACGTACCTGGTCCCGCCCCGCGAGTCGACGCCGAACTGGCACATCCGCGCCCACCGTATCCGCGCCGACGGCCGCGAGGTCATGACGGCGGACGGCAGCTTCGCGATCCGCAGTGCGCGGCCGTCCGACGGGCGCATGCTGGAGGCGTACGACGCCGCGACGTGCGAGGGCACGCAGCCCAAGCTGATCGGGAACTACGACATTGCGACGCCGGAGGCGTGGGCGGGCGGGTGGGAGGGGGCGTTCGCCGTGTCCAAGGGGGCGGTGGGCATCCGGGCGCTGGAGAGCAAGGAGCAGGGCAACGGGCGCACGGCGACGCTGGTGAATGCGGATCCGAACTCAAATCTGATGGAGAGCCGGACGACCATCCCGACGCTGCAAGGGACGGTGAAAAAGGGGGAGAGTGTGTGGTATGTCACGGGCATCTACGCGAAGCCCAGTGGGGAGGGGGTCAAGAAGGAGGAGTATCTGAGTGGATGGGAGAAGGTGCCCGAGATTCCGGGCTGGTTGAAGGAGGAGATGGGGCAGTAATAAGGGGAAGAAGAGGCTCTACCTTTAACGTTATCCGATTTGTTCCATATCCTGTAGTGATCATGACTTTTTCTTTTGTGGAAAATAACGTTATCGAAAGTGAAATAGGAAAAAAAGACGTCCGGCATTTGTGTCCCACTCAGATCATTCGTTGAATTGGGGTCCAGATGCAAGCAAGATAAGGTAGGTACTGTACCTACCTATGTATGTGCAGTTAATATTATGGGGGGTTTTGACCCAGTTGCGGCAGGCCGGCCGAACATGGAAAGTGGGGGAGGGGGGCCCCTGGCTGCAGCGTCCTGCAGGGCAATGCGCAAAGCCTCGGCAGCAGTTCCGAGACCCCCAACCCGGTCTTACCCGGGTGACACGGGGCGGGCCGGATTTGCTGTCCCCGGGGTTGAGTTTGGTACATACATACAGGAGTTGGTATGCTCAGTAACCTGACTAACTACTTTACTTACGTGCTTACCTACCTACTGTACTGTATGTACCTCGTTCTTGGGTACGATCTGCGGGAACACGGCGTGACAGTTCCAAGGTTGCTTGCTGTCGGAGGTCACATTTGACGGCCGAGGCGAGGTGTTTGTTGGTTTGTTGGGCTGTTAGTGATCCATGCGTCCTAGTCGGGGTTTCAAAGGCATGATGGACGATCGAGTCTGTACGGTTTGACCGCCAGCAATCAAGCTCGACTTTATATGAAATGGGCGCCTTCTAGCGCCGTTGACTAACGTCTGAATCAGCTCCACGCCCTCCAGCAGGTGCTGGTTTGGGCGGGGATATCCTTAGTCCGCAGCACGGATGCCGTCGGCTGAGCTGGGCCCGACCCTGAAGTGTCTATGTGAACAGGCAGCCTGAATGTCGGCTCTAATAAAGCCGGACGCCATCGCCTTTATTGTGCATTTCGGCAGGCTTCCGGACTCGTGGGATGCGCTTGAGCCTCAATCCGGCGCTCCGTCGATCACATCTGCCGTTGCACTGGCCGACACTGGGGACCCGATTACATCGTACTTGCGGTAGTACGAATACATACAACACATACAGCGATCTACTATGTGGTAGGGGGGGGAGCAGCGCGGACGCTAAGCGGCAGGGATGCTAAGTATCGCCGACCGCTGTCGCCTGTCTCGCTCGACGTATAAGTGACCAAACAACCCCGAGGGTTTGGCCGAGTGTGCAGGTTCTGTTCGAAGCGGTCTGGAATAATACTGACCTCGGACTTGGTACGGTACCGATATATCGAGAGGACGCGCACAGGTTGCATCACTCAGCACAAACCCAACCTCTGGGCATTTGCTCCGTGCAGTGCAGCAGTTGTGTCCAATTTCACGTCTTCTTTTATTCTTCCCACTGAGCGGCCCTTGCATGCTATGACGGAACGGCGGAACGGCCTGTGGAGCGCGTGTTCTGGATAGGCGCAAACGTGCGTGCCGCGCGCAACGACGGCCCTGACTGGCGAAAAACCACTGCAGCCCGCTGCGCTCAGGTTCGCTGTCTGATCGTCCACCAGGGCAGCATGGCTGACAGAGACAAGAGAGCGGCAGACGCTGGGCCGTCTCGACACACACACACGACGCCAGCGGCATCATTCCGTGCGCAACCCTCCCCTCCTCCCCTCCCCCTCCCCTTCCCCTTCCCCTTTTGAGTTGTCGAGTCTCCAAGTCGCTGCCTGTGTCACGTCCCAACGGCCACTAAACCCCCCATCTGCAAACCCCACTTCCCGCTATATTTCTGAATGGAACCCTTGAAAGATGCCGCCAAACTGATGGACAACACAGCTACACACAACTCGCCGCGCACCTGGTTCCTCACCTCGTCGCTTTCGCCCCTGTGCATCCGGCTGATCCGGCTGCTGCTGGCGCACGGCGATTACGTCGTGGCCTGTCTGCCGCCCGTCGAGATCGAGGACGACGAGCGCAGCGCCGAGTTCCGCGAGCTCATCAACGAGTGCAAGAGCAGCCGCAAGGACCGCGAGGGCTGGAAGGACCGCATTCGCGGCATCCGCTGCGATGGCCGTGCAATGGGACAGTGCGGCGCCGCTGTTGCCGAGGCCGTGCAGGTGTTTGGTCGCATAGACATTCTGCTGTGTTGCAAGTTTGAGGGTGAGTGAGATCTCTCACAGAGCCACAGGCGTAACGTAAAATATGGACATGGAGCTGATATGCCACGGCGCGCAACAAGCCGTCATCGGCACCGTCGAAGAGCTCGCCGCAACGCCCGCCACACGCAACCTTGTGCGCGACCAGTTCGACACCATCTTCTTCTCGCACGTCAACTTCATCAAGGCCGCCTTGCCCCAGCTACGCGCCCAGCATACGGGGCACATCATCATCCTGACCAGCATCGGCGGCCACATCGCCACACCCTGCATGCCCATGTACTCGGCCGCTACCTGGGCGCTCGAAGGGTACTGCGACTCGCTGGCCTACGAGATCGCCCCCTTCAACATCAAGGTCACCATCGTGCAGCCCAACAAGGAAATCCAGAGCCTGACCAACAAGATCATCTTTGCGCCCCAGCTGCCCTTTTACGACCCCGAAATCAACCCGGTCCCCGGCATGCGCGAGATGCTCGGCAACGTGCTCAACGCCAACGCCGACACGGCCATCGACATGTCCCACGACGAGGTCCAGCACCGCTATCCGCACCTCCCCGCGGCCGCCTACGACAAGCTGGTCATGGAGACGGTGCACGCCCTGACGGCGATTGGCGGCCACGAGAACCCACCGGCAAGGCACATTGTTGGCTTTGAGGGGGCCGTGGCGGTGAAGGAGAAGCTCAAGACGGTCACGGAGGAACTGGAGGATTTCGTCGAGGCCAGTTTGGCCGTGGACATTTTTGAGAGCGAACTCAAGGCCGAGGCAAGGCAAGGGCGGTCGAATATGGACGGCATTGGGTCCGGTAGCGCGTCGAGCATGTGATGCTGGTCGCTCGGATGAGCAAAGATCAGGTTAAAGAATATGTACGAATATCATACAGTGAGTGGGTGTCTGGGGGGATTGGGACTCTAGGCTGAGGTTAACAGCTGGTGGAAAAACTCTGGATAAGGTTAGGCGGCTCCCTTGATACCATATTACTTTTTCGTTGACACACCCTCTCAAAAAAAAATTTACCCGTCAAATGTAGGAGGTTATGTAGATACCTGCTTGAATTTACCCAACTTTGAGGACTCTAGTGTTGAGCTGGAGAAGCGTCTGAGAAGCGTCGACAGGGGGGGTTTCCTGACGCGCCTGAGCTGCAGGAACCACCCCCCTTCCCCCGCCCCGATTCACAGTGGCCATAGCTCCATCTTCATTCCCCTAACCCAACGCTCGGGCCCGCGGGGATGGCAGCGGCTTAGCGTTACCCAACGGACCCAACAGGGGCCTGCATTGGCAGCCATCCATGTCATTACAGTAATTGATCCTAAACACCAAATTTGGGTGCTTGACTTCTCACTTTGCGCATATCACCAACGCACGTGGCATTCGACACCATACTGCCGTGCTCTGCTCTCGACTCGCCTACGCGACACCTACGGCCTCAGTTTTGGCGCGACTCGGGCAGCGGCGCATCGGTGGAAGCTCGCTGCCTGCCGCTCTCTCGACGACATGTCCATCCCCTAAACTTGACGAACCCCCCTACCCCACCGAGTTCCTGCGCTGCGCTGCTTCAACAAAGCATCGGGAATGACTGAGGCCCAAGAATGACTGTCGATCCTCTTCTACCCGTTGCCCCGGCGCGGGTCAAGGCGCTCGTGCTACCTGTCGGCCACATCAAACGCGAGCGTTTCACCGCTTTCGTCGACCGACTCAACGTCGAGAGAGTCGTCTTCCTCCGCGATGTCACCCCCGATGCCCGCCCGCACAGGAGTAGGAGACGCCGCCGCCCCTGCGCAAGCCATGGTTACTGATAGACCCGTCTCCAGACATGTTCTCGCCCCTGGCGTTTCCCGACGGCGCCATGTTCTACGACCTAATAATACACCACCCGCCCGCGTCCCATCTCTCCCTGTCGCCGTTTGACTTGTTTCGCGAACCGCTCGCCGTGGTCGCCGTGGCGGACGGCGCCGAGCTTACCAAGACCGTGTTCAGCAAGAGGCATTCGGGCGGCAGGACCGTCGAGGAGGCGAATATACGGGCGCTCTACCAAGAGCTGGAGGATTTGCGAGATCGGTATCCCAAGGTCCTGGCACACCAGGTGCTCGTGTTTGACTACCTCCCCGCCAAGGAGAAACCGGTGCCGATACCCGAAGGCATAATCACGATACCGCCTGCCGAACAGCTCAAGCGGACCACCATCAAGACCGTCATGTGTGACATCTCGGCGCTGATCCTGGCCGAGATGACCACTCTAGCCAAGTCGTACGAGGGCATGTCGTTTATAGACTCGCCTGGTCACTCATCATCCACCCGGAATATGAATGCCATGGACGATAGCACGACTGTCCCCAGGAGGAACTCGCAGTTTTCGCTGCCCGTAAACCGCTCAAGCTCGACAAGCGGACTGCCCGACAGGAGTCATGTGCGGATGTCCATGCCGCCCGTTCCTTCTACGGGCCAAGCATCCAGCTCAAGTAGTTCAACGCCTATTCGGCCAACCACGCCTGTGGGCAGCAACAAGCCTCTTCCGTCGCCACCCTCCACCTTCGACCACATCATCGGACCCATGGAGCCCAATAGTCCTGAGCAGGTCGGCCTCTCACGCCCGGACACTGCCGAAGGGTTTAGAACCCAAAGCCAGGACCGAGTATCCGTTCAGGGGTACGGCCCGGGCGGCCTCAACGAGAGATGGAGGAGCAAGGGGAGGTGCCGTGTCCAGGTGGTGGTCGGTTCGCTGTATCTCCAGGCTGGCCTGTGGAATAACGCGCTCAAAGAACTCACCGAGGCTGCCACGATAGCCAAGTCGATTAACGATCATCTCTGGCACGGAAAAGCCCTGGAGCTCATTCTCATCAATCTCTTGCTGCTTGGTTGGGCGGGTATCGAATTCAACGTGCCCAGCATCTTGCTCCCGCCCCATGACAAGGCGACTGCTGCCACCGCCGTGGCGCTCCAGGAAGCCGAGGCAAGAGATCCCCACCAGCCTCGGTGGATACGGAAGCTCCAGGTGTACATGCCCGAGTTGCTTGAGCGCATCACCGGGCTGTACTCGAGGATATCGGCCGAGCACTTGCCGCCGTTACCCTTCTCCGAGTCAATCATCAGATTTTGCAGAACGCTCGCCGCCATACACACGACCAACGGCCAGCTCTGTCCGGAGTCGCTAGGGATGATAGTGTTTGGTATTCCGCCCAAGAAACCTTTGACTACCTCGCCCCGCTTCACTATCCAGCCGAACCGGATCCAAATCGCTGCTACACTCTTCAGAGCGTTTCCTGCCTCTGCAACTGAGCTTCTTACCACAGTTGACCGGGTTGTGATCCTCAGCGGGATAGCGTCTGTGCTGGGGCATCTCGGCTTCCAGAGGAAGAAGGCCATGGTTGTCAGAGAGCTTGTCTCCGTTCTGGTGGGCGGCCTGGTCGAGGCGCGCACGCGAGGTGCGGCCGATGTGGGCATTCACCCCGCCGCAGGACTAGTCGGGCTCAATGGCGCAAGTGCCCGGGATGGGGCCGGCGGCGCGTTGGCGCTTGCCGAAGGGGATGTTGAGCACGGCATCGATTCATTCCTAGGCATGTTGCTCAAGACATATGGAGTTGTCGGCGGCAACACCGGGGGAGAGGCAGAAGACCGCTCTGATGCGGCAGTCGTGCAGCGGATCCAGAAACAGTCGGCAGAGAGGTTCTTTGGCATCCAAGGCATCAAGCACAACATACTCCGCGTATGCATAAACTTCTCCGAGGCGCTGCCGGACTTTGCCGGCGTCTTGAAGTACTCGAGCGACCTCCTGCGCACTGCGGGCAGCGGCATTGCCCCCGGGCCCCGGAGAGAGAATGCGTATCCCTCAATAACCCGAGAAGAACAGGTTCGCTTGGTCACCAACGTCCTAAAGACGTCAAGTCTGTCCAAGCGCCTAGGTATCGGCTCCCTAACAGCCGAGTACTGGGATGAGTTTCTCGTCAGGGGAATTGCGCTGGAGGCGTTGCCGCCGATGAGGACGCCCGTGCCACACGAGAAGACAATTCTTCCCGGTATAACGGCGGCGCGAAGCTCACAGGATGTTGACCCATTCATCTACAATCCATCTCTGAAGCGGCCTGACACGGCGACGGTCGACCGCACCCTTGTAGCCGGCGAGCCGGCCAACTTCCGGCTCACTCTCCAGAATCCCTACGAGTTCGAGGTTGAGTTGGAGAGCATCCGGCTCGATACGGAGGGAGCCGAGTTTGAATCAGTGGTGGAAACCACCGCCATTGGGCCGTATCGGACGCAAATCATGAGGATATCGGGCACACCGAAGAGCGCCGGGACGGTGAAGGTCACGGGCGCACTAATCAAGGTCCGTGGGTGTCGGGAAAGGAGGTTCCCCATCTTTGCGGACCCGTGGGCTCCCGAAGATGAGGTCAAAATCAAGGCCATCGGGCTCGATGCCCTTGATGTCAATGCCGCGGCCGTGTCGCCCGCTATTCAGCGGCTCAAGGCAGAGCATATTGAGCTCAACGTCATCGCTCCGCAACCTGTTGTTGTTATCAAGTCATCAACCTTACCCCAGTCCTCGATTATGATCTTGGAGGGGGAGCGGCAACACTTTTCGGTTACTCTACAAAATCTCTCCGCCACGACACCGGTGGACTTCCTCCTCTTCTCCTTTCAGGACTCGACTCAGGAGCCCTTGCAGTTGGCGCTTAGCAACCGCGACGCCACCGCCACGGAGCTGTACGAGTACGAGCTTGTGTTGGCCAAGAAGCAGCCGCTACGGCTGAGGAACCGCAGCGATAGCAAGCGGTTTATTCCACCGGGTCAAACGGCAACGTTTGATTTTGAACTACTCGGGCGGCCGGGCCTCACCCACGGTATCATTCAGGTCGACTACGCACACCTCGGCGTGCCGCACGACGAGGTGGCCGAAAAGTTCTACACGCGCCAGGCCTCGATGGAACTCACCGTCACCGTCAACGCCAGCGTCGAGGTCACACGTGTGGATGTCGTCCCGCTCACCAGCAGCATCCCCGCACCACTATGGTCCCGCGTCTCGGGTGGCCAGACGAGTGACTCCCCGCAGCCAGAACTCACATCCGATACGCACTGCCTCCTTCTCCTCGACCTCCGCAACTCGTGGCCCAGTCTTATGGCCATCCACCTCTCGTCCCCGGACGACGGCGTCCAAGTCGAAGAACAGATCCTCCCAGGCAACACGGTCCGCGTCGTCCTGCCCATCCGGCGTGTCTACCTCGAAGACCCGCACGCCTTCATCCCCGCCCTCAACCCGGCCCGCCAGCGCCAGTTCGTCGTCAGCACCAAGATCTCCCCCGAGGTCGAGCGCGCCAACCGCGAAGCCTTCTGGTACCGCGAGAGAGTGCTCGACGCGCTCAAGGCGACGTGGCGCACGACAACGGGCCACCGCGCCCGCGCGGGCGAGATTGAGCTGCGCGCAGTGCGGTTCACCGCGCGCATGATCGAGGCCATCAGGATCGACGAGATCGACGTCGACATTTCTGTCGTCGACCCGTCCACCACCACCACGACGGCGGACGAAGGAACTCATCATGGCGACTCCGGGTCCGGCAGCGGCAGGTGCCTCGTCGACGTCGACTCCTTCCTCGAGCTGCGCGTGCGCGTCACGAACCGCTCCGCCCGTCCCGTGTACCCGCTGCTTCGCCTCACGCCGGCGCTGTGCCACCGCCCGTTCAATGTCTCGTTGGACTTCACGCGCAAGATGGCCAAGTTTGCGTGGAACGGGAACCTGCAGCAGGCGCTGCCGCTGCTGGGCGGCGGCGGGGAGAGCGTGGAGGTCACGATGGGGGTGACGGCGCTGTGCAGGGGGGAGTTTGAGATTACGGGAAGCGTGGAGGAGGCGAGGCTGTGGGTGGACGAGGAGGAGGAGAAGGAGGAGAAGAAGAAGCGGGAAGGGGGGGAGGCGGATGCCAAGACGACGGGGAAGTCGGAGGCGGAGGCGCAGGTCATTATATTGGGGGCTGCATTGGGGAAGCGGGAGCGGAGGGTGTGGCATGCGCGGAGAGGGTGTCGGTTGGTTGTCCGGGACCCGGGGAGGGGGGCCGGGTAGAGAGGGGCTTTGGTTGTATAGATGGGGGGGTTGGGGGGTTGGGTGTACACAGTATATCATGGAATGAAATGGGAATATACTTATTCATGCCTCTGCCCCCAAAAGTGGGTTCCCGGTCCACTGGCGGGTGTGTGGTGTTGCGAGTTGATGTCCACATAAAAAAGAAATTGGTTAGCCGAGCAAAAATACCATGCTTCCAGTCTAAGTCCAAAAGAATGCTAGGCCTATGTTTGTCTGACCACCCATCTTCCCGTGGTCATCAATAAACGAGCCCTTTCCAGATCACTGATCACTAGAACCGCTCACAAGCAGGCGGTCAGACTGAACTTTCCATAGCGTTTCCGTGACCATTGGCTGCTGTCGGTCCCGACAGGGACGCAAGAAGGGCGAACTATCACGACTTCGGTAGCGAAGCGAAGGGAAACTTGAGGTGGTTTGACCCCGAGCGTCAGGTTGAGGGGGCAGGGAAAGGGTTAGGGTCTAGACCACGGTTAAGACCGGAATATACTTATCAGTCGGGCCTTGTCCAAAGACTTTCTTTTTTGGGTCCTCTCCTTGTCACTTATTTCTGCTGCACCATCTACAAGACAAGGCAACACTTTGTGGTACAACGCTCAATTGACTTACACACGTAATTATCTTCCCTAATTTACCTTTCTTTTTATTTTTTTTATTTTTATTTTTACCTACACCACCGAAAAAGCCCGATCCGAAGTCGGCAAGACGTGTAGCATCATTTCACATCTTACCTTCGTTTGTTGCATGTGAGAGAGTGAGAGAGAGAGTGAGAGAGAGAGAAAGAGACAACACAAAGACTTTTTGCCATTGTCCTCTTGTCTCACTCAATTAGCCAACCAAAACAACAAAACTCAAAACTCAACATTGAACGGACGGCAACCAACCGAGACACCTCTCGCGTCTGTGCCAGAGGTGGAAGAGTCTAGTCTAACAATGCACCGCCCTCGCATCCTCTTCCTCGACGCCTACGACTCCTTCTCCAACAACATCACCTCCCTGCTCACCACCCTTCTTGACGCGGATGTCTTTGTCCTGCCCATCGACGACCCCATTCTCCTTGGTGAGCACCAACACTGCCAAGACCATGACAGCGCCGCTTCCACCGTCACCCCGGCTGGATCATCGTCGTCGTCGCAGGAGAAACGCCGCCAGGCGAGCTTCGTCGCCGAGCTGGCCCGCTATGACGCCCTCGTCTGCGGACCGGGCCCGGGCAACCCCGACAACGAGGCGGACGTCGGGGTCATGAGATATGTCTGGCACCTGGCCGAGGCCGAGATGCTACCCGTTTTGGGGGTATGTCTGGGGTTTCAGAGCCTGGTGGCTGCGCATGGGGGCCGGGTCGGCAGGTTGAGGCGGGGCCTGCACGGGATGGTGAGGGAGATCTCCCACCGCGCTGAGAGCGGCGAGGGCGGGGACGCGCACGGCGATGTCTTTGCGGGCGTTGGGCGGTTCAAGGCGACGCTCTATCATAGTCTGTGCGGGGATATCGGGCAAGGGGAGGTTAGTGAGGGGGAGTGGGAGGCGGCGAGGTGGAGGGTGTTTGAGAGGTGCCCGGATCTTGTGCCGCTGGCTTGGGTGGAGGAGGAGCGTCAGGGAGGGGAGAGGGAGAGGATTCTCATGGGCGTTAAACACAGAACGAACCCTTTCTGGGGTGTGCAGTATCACCCGGAATCGGTGTGTACCGAGGAGGAGGGGAATAAGGTCATTTTGAACTGGTTCCGAGAGGCGCAGAAATGGAATGAGAAGAGCGGGAGGGTGCCTGTGGAGGACGACGGGCACGGCCTAGCCAGGGCTGCCACGAAGCCGAGTCTACTCTCGCGACTGGCTCGATTGTCGGTTGAGCAGGGCCCTCCGCGGCAGTGGTGGGAGGTGCTCGAAGCGAGCCCGGCGCTGCACTTCCTCACGGTGCCGCTGCCGCCCGGCGTGCAGGTCCCCGATATTGCCGACGCCGTCGATCCCCAGTGCTCGGAGCGCATCATCCTCGATTCGGCCAACGCGGCACCAGCCACATCTAGGGCCGATGTGCGCGGGCGATACAGCATCATTGCAGTCGGGTTAGATGAGGCGTTGCGCGTCGAGCATCACGTCGGCGACGACTATGCCACCATCAAGGCTCAACATTTGGGAGGGTCGGCCGTGGGTCTCACAGACCAGGCATCGCTTGCCGAGTACGGCAGCGTCTGGGGTCTGATTGCAGCATTTCATGAGGCGCGGCGTCTACCCGCCGCAGAGCCGTCGAGCACGCCTTTTGTCGGCGGCTTCATGGGCTATATCACCTACGAGCAAGGTCTGAGCGATATTGGCGTCTCTCTGGAACGGCCACGTCCGCATCGGCGGCCTGATGTCTCCCTTGCCTGGGTCACCAAGAGCGTCGTCGTCGACCATTTGCAACAGGTCGTTTACATTCAGCATCTCAGCACAGGGCGCCCAGAGGGAGACGGCTGGGTGGGAAAGACAGCCGACAGGTTGCGGTCGTTGCAGAACACTCCAAAGTGGAGGGCCTCGGTCAACTCGCCAGAAGTTCCATTGCAGTCCCCGCCGCACCTCAAGACGCGGCGTTCCTCGCTAAGCGCAGCAATCCAGCCGCCCCAGACAAAGGAATACGAAGCCAAAGTCAGAGTCTGCCAAGAATACATTGCCGCTGGCGAGTCTTACGAACTCTGCCTGACCGACCAAACCACCCTCACCTGCCCCACGAGCGACGCTGCGCCCCAGCCCGACACCACTCCCTTCCACGCTTCTTCTCCACGCAAGCAGCAGCAGCAGCAGCAGCAACAACAACAGAGTCGTTCCATCTACCCGCATTCCTCGTTGCCGCCCTTCTCCTCCTCCTCCTCCTCCTCCTCATGGACCCTCTTCAAGCGCCTGCGCAAACACCAACCGGCGCCCTTCGCCTCCTACCTCCGCCTCGGCAGCGCAACCCTCGTGAGCGCGTCCCCCGAGCGCTTCCTCACCTACGACCGGGCCGGGCGCTGCTCGATGCGGCCCATGAAAGGCACGGTGCGCAAGTCGGACGCGGTCTCGACCGTCGCGCAGGCCGAGAAGATCCTGCACGTGCCCAAGGAAGAGGCCGAGAATCTCATGATTGTCGACCTCGTCCGGCACGACCTGCACGGCGTGTGCGGCCCCGGGAACGTGACGGTCCCCGAGCTGCTCAAGGTGGAGGAGTACCAGAGCGTCTTCCAGATGATTACCGTTGTGGAGGGCCAGTTACCTCCGCGGGAGCGCGGGGGTGGTGATGGGGAGGGGTATACGGGGCTGGATGTGCTCGCGGCGAGCCTGCCGCCCGGCAGCATGACCGGCGCGCCGAAGAAGAGGAGCTGTGAGATTCTGAGGGAGATTGAGGGCCACAAGGAACGGGGGCTGTACTCGGGTGTGGTCGGGTACATGTGCGCCACGGGCCGGGGAGACTGGAGCGTGACCATCCGGAGTCTGTTTCGGTGGGATGATGAGCAGGCTGCTGTGAACGGGGAGGATGGGCCGGAGACGCATGAGGTGTGGCGGATCGGGGCGGGAGGGGCGGTTACTATCTTGAGTACGCCTGAGGGCGAGAGGGAGGAGATGTTTACCAAGCTCGCCGGGCCGCTGCGGATCTTTGGGGAAGAACCGTGTCGGTGGTAGAGTTGGATCTGGAGTTGGTTGGAATCTCAACATGTGTGGATGTATTAGAAAAGGGCTAACGGGATAGACACTCAACGTGTTATACGGGTGGTGTTTTACAATATCAGGGGCAATGGCGTTCTCCACTCATATCAAGACATAGACGGGCTTGGGCTCTTGGGCTCAACGGCGGTACTCGGAATACAAAGCTTCCACGCGCTGGATATCCTACAACAATCCGAGACTGAGGAGTTAGACCCGGGTTCAGGATAAATGCTCATAAATAAACGTGACAATATGCGCCATGCGCTCAACTCTGCACCTTTCCAACCCAGACTCTTCCAGTGATATAACCTGCTGAAAGTCACCGTCCCTGCCCGCTTATGATGAGCGCCGAATGGAGAGCGCCCTGTTTATTACACCAAATACCGAGAGATGCCGCCAGGAAGAACAACCCCCCCCACCCCCCCCTTTCGTTCCCATTCCATCCGCATGCTTCAAAGCACCCAACCCCAACTCCCCTCCGCCTTTCCCAACCCCCAAGCAGCCGCCGTTAAAACTCTTGCTCTTCTTGGAAGAACATGGTAAAGCTGATAATCGTCCCGTAGATCAACAGCCCACCGATAACCGACATGACCATGGCCGGGATAGAAATGATGCCCGAGTGGGCGAGCAAGACGGGCAGCGCTGTGTGGTGTGGTGCTCATTAGCAAATACGCCTCGAAACCAATTCCCTCAAAAAAAAAACCTCCGCAAGTAACAACGTGTACTCACCGATCCCCATCACCACCATGAAGCCCGTGCAGAACCGGCCCAGGTCCAGCACGGCCGCGCCCGAGCTCTCGACGAAGTCGTCCGGGTTCGCGCAGTGGCTGCATATCCAGTTGGGCACGGGCGCCAGCACGTAGGTGGCTACCACCAGCAGCGGGTAGTACGAGTGCCAGAGCGCGCACGACAGGATGACGAGCAGGAAGCCGACGGCCAGGACGAAGGAGAGGGCGATGATTGTTTTGAGGCCTGCTGTTGGCATTTTGGCTGTTCTTTTTTTCTTTCTTTTTTTCTTTTCTTTTCTTTTTTTTTTTTTTCCTGGTGGTGTGCTTGGACGGCGGTCGCCTTTGTTGCGCCTGCGGCTACGGTGGACAGACGGTCGGGTTGCGTGTGAGCTCGCTCGCTCGGAGGGGGGGTTGGTTGGTGCTTCGCAAGGCTTCGGGTTCGTGAGGGATGAGCCGGGGGGTTCAATCGGCAAAGTCGGGAATGGAAACGGCGGATTTTCGAACGTTAACTGCGGTTTCCGTGGGCCGTGCAGTTCCGCGACTATGGAGTGTCGGTTGTCGTCAAGTCGGCTGTGGTGCGTTGATAGTTGTTGGCGACGGAGCGGCTGGCGATGACGGCGGAGTTGGAGCTAACGCTACCTAGGCCAAGACGTCGTCAGCCTTGGGACCGGCCCCTGTCGGGTTGCGGTTGGTGCGCTAGCCTTGGCTGGAATAGCGAGTTATCGGTAGGCCCGTGCCTCAGCTGAGATGCGGGCCTTACATTCTTCTAAGCGATGTTTTGTGTTATCGGACTAGTAGGGGTACTAACGTACCGGCCGCCTTGCCTGGGCGACGCAGCTTGGAGCTGCCTGGCGGGCAACTGAACAATCGAATGAAGCTCCCGCAATCCAAAGCACCGCGAACCCCCCCCAACATCCCCCCCATCGACGACCTGCACTGTCCATCGGCCAGAACTCCTTCGATTCATACCCGCCTTACCAAAGGGTTACTTACATTCATAATTCGGTTTTGAATTGCAGCCGTCGCCATGTTCAGAAACAACTACGACAACGACTCGGTCACATTGTAAGCTCCAACATTCTTGGCCCGCCATCTCAGCCTTGGGCTGCATTTCTCCTACTCCGGCTAACCACCGCCTCAGCTCCCCGCAAGGGCGGATATTCCAGGTCGAGTATGCGGCCGAGGCAGTCAAGCAGGGCTCAGTGGTGGTGGGGATCGCAAGCAAGACACATGCCGTGCTAGTAGCAATCAAGGTTCGCACCAACCGTCCCGACCCCTCTTCTCTTCTCGCACCGCCCGCCCGCCCGCCCGCCCATTCACATTACCTGACATATATGACACTCCCAGCGCAACGCCGAAGAACTCTCGTCGTACCAAAAGAAGCTCTTCCAAATCGATGAGCACGTCGGCATCGCCATCGCGGGGCTGACATCGGACGCGCGCGTGCTGTCCAACTTCATGAAGCAGCAGTGCCTCGGCCACCGGCTCACCTACGGGCGCAACATGCCGGTGCGGACGCTGGTCGACATGATCGGCTCCAAGGCGCAGATCAACACGCAGCACTACGGCAAGCGGCCCTACGGCGTCGGCCTGCTGGTCGCCGGCGTCGACGAGCAAGGGCCCCACCTGTTCGAGTTCCAGCCCAGCGGCATGACCGAGGAGATGGTGGCGTTTGCGATTGGCGCCCGGTCGCAGATGGCGAGGACCTACCTCGAGAAGAACCTCGACAAGTTTGCCGACTGCGACCGCGAGGAGCTGATCCGCCACGGCCTGCGCGCGCTCAAGGAGAGCCTGGTGCAGGACCGCGAGTTGACGGTGGACAATACGAGTGTGGGTGTCGCCGGCGCCTTCAAACAGGGCGATGGAAGCACCAAGGTCGAGCCGTTCAAGGTCTATGATCAGCAGGATGTGACGGCGTGGATAGAGAGCGTGGCGGATGATAAGGAGGGCGGTGCCGCGGCGGGTGAGGGCGGTGAAGGGGGTGAAGGCATGGACGTTGACTCATAAACATACAATCTCTACCGCCGCGCGCCCAACCAACCAGTGTACAACAAAACTAGAGACATGACCCCGAATACGTACTAGGGTTACCGTTTGCTAGAACTGGGGACTACGACTGAGACTGGGGGACTGGGAGAGCTGAGATTCTCTATTTTTGGCGATCAACGCTTCGATCAAGTCTAAGTCTACTGGTTGCTCCACGAGAGCTTGTATACCGCTTCCGAGACCTTGTATTCCCTCAACGCCTGTATCGCCTCCTCGCCCGTCTTGGCCTCCACCAAGATGCGCTTGTTATCCCCGTGGATGAACCCCTCCTCCACGCTCTTGTTGATCCAGGCCAGGATGCCATCGTAGAACCCGCCGATGTTGAGCAGGCAGATCCCCTTGTTATGGATGCCCAGCTGGTTCCACGTCGCCGTCTCAAACAGCTCCTCGACGGTCCCGTACCCGCCGCTCAGCGCGATGAAGCCGCTCCCCGGCCCGCCCTCAATCACCTCCTGCGCCATTAGGCGCTTGCGCGTGTGCATGTCCTTGACGATGGTCGTCCGCCCGAATATCGCCTCCTCGGGCACCGCCAGGTGCGAGCCCGTGTCGCCGTTCAGCTGTTTCGATGTGTATGTGGGATCCCGCTCGTACCGGACGAGGGCCTCGGGAATGATGCCGTGCACCGCGTCCGGCCCGCACAGCGAGACCAGCGTCTTGGCGACTTCGCCCATCAGCCCGACTGTGCCTCCTCCGTAGACTTTGGATTGTTAGCTTCCCGGGTTGGAATGGGGTGCTTTACCGCGGGGGTGGAGGGCTTTACCGAGCGCGATGTTGTTGGCGGCCATGGCCCGGGCGAGCGCGCGGGCGGCTTCTACATGTTCTGGCTTGGTTCCTGCTGAAGAACCGCAGTAGACACAGATCTTGGTCCGCTTCGGCGCGGCACTCGAGGCGGCGTTGGTTTCCATAATTCCCTTCACCGAAGACTGTAGCGGAAAGATCGAGCAGGCGGTATTGGCGGGTTGTGGGTGTGTGTTTGGTATGCTGATTCCGCGGGGAATGGAGCCGGGCTTTTATAGCGGCGCCTGTGTTGCTTCAATGGCTGCGTCACTGGGTCAGAGCTACGGCAATGCCACGTATCCGACGCTCGGTGGTCAAAGAGCGGCCACGGGCTCCGTGGAAGGTTGGCTGGATTAAGACGGGTCGGACAAGAGTTCTGTGGAGTTTCAGATTGGCGAATCGAGAGGAGCGGCGCCCGTGTGAAGTGTGAACCAGTCCTGCGGTGAGCGGATGGGGACAGAACAAAGCAGAGCGCAAAGCAGAGCGCAAAGGAGAGTGTCACTGGCACGGGGGAAGATGAAATCTCATGTAAGCTCTGCTTTATATACATACACCTGACCGGCTTGACCTCGTTGTGGATGTTTTCTCTTCTCCCGTTGGCGCTGCCGTTCTGAATCAGGATAGTCCCCGTGACCGGCGGAACCCTGATGGGATGGCAGCCAAGGGTATGACATAATGGCGATCCGCTCAACAAATCAATTTCACAAGGTTCCTGTTCGCGGTCGTTCCGGCGTACAAAAGAAAGCCGAGAACTTCCTAGATGGGATATCCGCGGACATGTTGGACAAGTCGAGTACGAGGCAGGATCTGCGATTCGGCGGCCACAAGATTAAACACACGTCCCAATAACAAGCATTGCAGATCGGGAAGCTGCAGGGCCAGTGATGCGGGACAGGGAACCTCGTGGGACTGGTTATTGGTGAGGAATCCGATCGGACGGATCCGGGCGGCGGTGTTAGTCACCTTCAAGCCAAGGCGCGGAACCGGAGACACGTGGGGGTCGCATTCTCAAATAGTCTCGGGACGGGTTTATTAGAGCAAGAAATAAGAGGCGTGCCACTACATACAACGCGGCCCAGCAAAAGGCTGAGGATTTGATGTTTCTAGGCAACTACGGCGGCCAAGGATGCGGGGGGAATAATAAAAATAATGATAATAATAATAGAAAAGTGACAAGTGGACAAAAGAGACGAGTAGATGTGTTGCGAGAAATGCTTGTTTGTAAATGGATAAGAGCGAGCTAAATTATAACTAGCATCCACAACTCGCCAGGTGGGGCCATGTAAGGTAATCAGCACTCAACAAGCCCCCTGTTATTCTTGGCGACTTTATTCCTTCCATCGCATCCGAGGCATTGCAGTTGGTCCTCGAAGCAACGGCAGGCACCAACACAACAACTCAGAGCGACGAGGAAGACAACGAAGAATCGTTCCACTAGCCTGAAATTCCTGAACAACAACGCCAAAATGCCCGAGGCGACTGGGCAAGCGGGCGGCGAGCCTGCGCAACAGCAGGGCCAAGGAGAAGGAGTACGTCGACTTTTGTGATCCAGCCAGATCAACGGCGTCCGCAGAAATGGCTGACTTCTGCCCAGAAATCCATGTTCAGGACAGTGATCCAGGGCGTGGCTATGTACATGGCGATGCAGTTCGTCTTCAAGCAGTTCATGGGAGGCCCCAAAACCACGACAGTCCGCGACGCCAACGGAAACACTGTCCAGGTCGCGACCTCGACCCAAGTGCCGCCGTACAGCGAACGGCCCACCCAATTGAACGCGGGCGCCTCCTATAATCAGATACCGCAGCTCGTTGCGCCGATTTGGCCCGACAACAGCGCAGTCGACATTGTCGTGACCGTCTCGCCGTCGTTCGGGCTCACCCCGCTCAAGGAGCTTCCCAAAGATGCGATTGTATTCGAAGAGAAGCAGTTTCGGATAGGCAACTGGACCGACAAGCGCACCGCAGAGAGCACCATACACATCCCGAACCCCGTGCAGCACAATGGCACGCTCTGGGGCCATTTTTACGTCGGGTTGTCCGGGGCTCTACTGGACCCCACGCAGCGAGGCTACGACCCGGGCTCGGCTTACCATTTCGTCTACCCGCTTACCCAGTACATTCCCAAGAAGAAGGAAGCAAAGACGAGGAGCCTTTTGGGAGATGCACCGGAGGAGGCTGAGGAGCCAGCCAAGGAGGAGCTGGAGCAACCCGGGCCCATCATTGCGAACTATTACCACCCGAACGTGTCGCTGTCCTTCATCCCCAACTCTGGTGTCATCACTCTGGCTCAAACGGCTCCGGCAACCCGTCAGTTTCTCCGCCTCGAGGCAACCGGTGCGCGGGACGGGACCGGCCAGAACTCGTGGTACTATCCAATCCTCTTCGTCAATACTTTCTGGCAACTCAAGTCTCAGATGACGCTGCTGAACGACACCGTCAAGAGCTTGCCGATCCGCATTGACCTCAACAACCTGGCCGACTGGAAGTTCAAGACGATGGCGTCCATCGATATGAGCGGCAAGGAGTCCGCTCGCCAGGCCGCTTATGGCAACTCATTGCCCGGCGGTGGCGACGGCAGTGAGATTGAGATGATCAAGGAAATCTTTATTGACACCAATCCGATTCTGCTGGGCGTGACAATTGTCGTCAGCATCGCCCACATGATTCTCGAGACGCTGGCGTTTGGCTCCGACATTGCGCACTACCGCAAGAAGAAGGACAATGTGGGCATCTCGGTACGCTCCATCCTCGCCAACGTCTTTATGCAGACCGTCATCTTCCTCTACCTGATCGACCAGTCCCAGAACACCAGCTGGATGATTCTGGGCGGGCAGGCCGTCGGCATCATCATCGAGCTCTGGAAGATTACGACAGTGGTCAATGTCAGGGTGCGCCCGGCGCCAGGGTCCGTGATACCGTACCGGATCTCCTTCGAGGACACGCACAAGCTCAGCGAGACCGAGGAGAAGACCAAGGAGTACGACGAAATTGCCTTCAAGTACATGTACATGGCCGGCGTCCCGCTGCTCATTGCGTACGCCGTCTACTCGCTCATCTACGAGACGCACAAGTCGTGGTACTCGTACGTCATTGCGACGCTCGTCGGCTCGGTGTATGCCTACGGCTTCCTCATGATGGTGCCCTCGCTCTACATCAACTACCGTCTCAAGAGCGTGGCGCACATGCCGGCCAAGGCCATGATGTACAAGTTTCTCAACACCTTCATCGACGACCTGTTTGCCTTCACCATCAAGATGCCGTTCCTCCACCGCCTCGCGACGCTCCGCGACGACGTCATCTTCTTTGTCTATCTCTACCAGAGGTGGGCGTACAAGGTTGATTACACACGCGTCAACGAGTTTGGACAGGGCGGCGAGGACGAGGTAGAGGATGAGAAGGAGGCAGAGAAGAAGGGGAAAGAGAAGAAGGGGCAAAAGGCTCTGTCTGCTGGCTCTACAGAGAACACTGCCAAGGCCACGGGGGCGGATGCACCCAAAGCGACCAAGGCGACCAAGAGGAAATAGGGGCAGAGTCGGTAGACAGTCAAAGGGGGTTGCTACTGTATAAATTCGGTTAAAATACGAGTTGATAGACTACAAATCCACCCGGCATAGCCTTCCATTCCATGCACCAGTCAGAGAAGAAGGGACAGCCAACGTAGAGCCGCTGTTTGTTGTTGACGAAATGGTTGTCGGTGGCTCTTTCGCTTGACCGAGGGTGGTGGATGCATCCGTCTGCTCCGAAATGAGCCGGTGTTGCACAGGCACGAGACCACGTCAACCACCCCCCCCAGTCGCCCGCACGCGACTCGCGAGAACGCCTCGTAGGGCTGAGCGGCACAGTGCCCGGCCAGCAGAATTAGGCTTCCCATTGGGCCGTCTGCCGCCCTCTTGCCATCCCACGGCTTTGCAGATTGCTACTGTACATACATAGTACTTCGGCAGAGGTTAAATCTAACGCGGATTAGAAGTGGGTTCGTTTTTCAACGAGTGAAGTTTGGATCTGATGCAACTTAAAAAGTTGACTGCCTCTACTGCGGCCGGGTCGATCTGCATAGCAACCAAACCGGGAGGTTGACATGTGGCCCTGCCACCTAACTTGGGCAAGCACCCCGCGGCACAAATCTACAGTCAGGTCAACGCCCGCACCCTGCAGTCTGAGAAGTGTTCCCTTGGTTGTCCAGAACTGGTCGTGCTGCGGCAGTCATACGATGGCGGTAGCCATCCGGCAATTTCCGTCGGGGAAAACAAGAAGGTTCTGCTCGCATGTACGAATACATACCTACCTATCTTGCTTACATCGTAGGACTATACTTGGCATGTATGCAAGTTGGAGAATTGTCCAAACTCCCGCCTCCATTTCCCCCTTCAGGTGGTTACCGCCTGGAGAAGCCGCGTAACCGCCCCCCCCTGCCGCGTGTCTTAGCGCCCCGAGGCCGCCCAGAGTCAATCGTGGGCCCTCTGTTCTGGGGTCTTCGCCAAGACAACCTTATCCCCAAGGACCCTCGTGTTAGGCCCCGTTGATCGACATCAACGCTCGAGCTCAAACTCGAACCAAACTGTACTACACTGTCTACACACGTCGGCAGCAATTGATACAATAATACGGCTCCGAGTGTGCGTTTTGGATAACAGCAGGACATAATACGCATGCAGGAGCACTAACGACATCAAATATTTGCATTCACCTAAACAACGCCAAAAAGTTGTTTGCTCGACAGCCCAAGGCCCCAAGAGAGCCTCTTGAAACGCCAGAACAACCCGTTCCAAAAATCAAAACCACCCTAGAAAGACCGACAAAGCACACCCGACAGGAGAAGAAGAAAAGTGAGTGAGCAATGAGCAGCGGCGCCGGCCGCGCCAGCTGGAAGGACAGTGCCGGCAGCGCCAGCGGCAGCAGCAGCGACAGCGAGGCGCAAACAGTCGGCACCCTCCTGGCGGCCATCGCAACATGCATGACGGAAGCCCTGCGCATTCTCATGTTCGCCGACAAGCGGCAATGGGGTCCCGACGAGTTCGAGCAGACCCGCGTGCTCGAGGAAGCCCTCGATGAAGCCAAAAAGGACTTCCAAGAGATGGCACCGCTAGTCCACGGACAGTTTTACTACGAAAACGACCGAACCCGTTCGTCCCACCAATCCCTCCCTTCTACCCACTAATAATCCAACCAACCGTGTGTTTAGCTGAATCCCTCCAATCCCTAAAAGCCCTCCTCACCAAATTCCAGTTCCACACCCAAAACTTCAAAGACTGGGCCCGCCAGGGCGGCCCCATCAACCCGGTCTGGGCGCGCGAGACGGCACAGCTGCGCGGGGCACTCCACCGCGCCCAATGCCGTGCCGCCAGCCGCATCTTTGCCGCCGAGCAGGAGGGCACCCGGTGTCTGGGCGCCTTCCAGGTGCACCGGCAGCAGAAGCGGCTCGACGGCGAGCGGGCGCGCCGGGCGAGGGAGCGGGAGGGGTTGCCGGCCTGGCAGCGGGAGCAGCAGGAGCAGCAGGAGCAGGGGCTGCCTGTTGCAGAGGAGCGCGGGGCGTCGACGGCCGGGGCGGAGGGCGCCGCGCGAGGGAGGAGGGCCAGTCTCGAAGCGCTCGTGCCGAGCTGTAATGCCGTTGGGAGGTTTCAGCGGCTGGGAGGGGAGGAGGAGGGGGGGGGGGAGGAGGAAGGGGCCGGGGCCGGGGCCGGGGCGTCGCACGACGCGGCGTTTGTGTGCGACTTCTGCGAAGGGTACATTGTCTGGCCGGATTTGCACAGCATGCCGTCTGAGCGGACGCCGCTGCCGCCGACGGCGGTGTCGGGGTACCCGCATTGGCAGGCGAAAGGGGTAAGCGTCGAGACCGGGGAGGAGAAGATGGTTGTGTTTGCGCCGCTGGCCATCGCCAACCATATGCCGCCCGAACCCGGTGATTGGCAGGCCGGGCTGATTTGTCCGTACTGCGAGGAGGATACCTACGTTGACGAGGGCGAGGACAGTTCGGAGCTGAAATATGTCCAGGATGAAGGGGGCTTTCCGGATCTGGAGACGTTCCGAGCACACCTGGAATGGTATCACACCGCGTTGCCGGTACCGCCGATATCATCTCTGGCTGCCGCATTGCCGTCGACAGCGTCTAACTGCAGGGTTATGTAGCGGCGTTTAGTGTTGGTTTGTTTCTCGGGGCGGGGGCAGATAATCATGGGATTCAAGCGTGGAGTTTTTGGATGGGTAATCTCAAAAGCGTTAGATGAGATTGTTTAGCATACATCATCATGAATCAGCGTTCTTTAGTCTGACTACGCCTGACAAGGACCTTTTGACTTTTTTTTGATCCCATGTGGCTGTACTCTTTATCATGAAGTCGTCCGGTATTAGCTACGGTACATACATACACATCAGGCAAACATACACAACTGACGGCGGAACCCCGCTGAATTACATGTCCCCAACTCCGATGCTGAGCCCGAAAACCAAGCAATAAATGCAGCCAACCGTTTCTTAAAAGAACCTCCACCACATAAACACGAGTATAATCAACCCCAGCGCCCCAAATGGCCCATATTGCTTCAGCATCAAGTCCCAGTTGATCTTGACCGCTGCCTTCCTGTACTTCTTGCTGTCGTCCCGCAACCTGCTGCTCAGCTCCCCCATGCGCTCCAGGCTGTCCCCGCGATACAACAGATCCTCGATATTCTTGGTCATGACCTTGGTCACGTCCCGCAGCTCGTCGTTCAGCTTGTCTAGGTTCTGCGTCGCCCTCGCGTCGCTGTACGTCGCCTTGGTCCGGCTGATGAAGGTGTCGAACTCCATAAACGCGTACGGCCGCAGCACGGGGCTCATGAGCTGCTGCGCCGGGTAGGTGGTGGAGAACTCGGTCGCCAGGTCCGACAGGTAGGTGAAAGCGAGCTTGCGCGGGTAGGCGCGCTCGGTGATGGCCACGTAGACGATGTCGGCGGCGATCAGGTAGTGCAGCGTGTAGGCGCCGGACTCGATCGACGCTTGCGGCTCCGCGGTGCGGCTAAGCCGCCGGAGGATGAGCTTGACTTGGGACTTTACTTCGGAGAGGGCCTGCTCGGTTTCCGAGTCGTCTACCGAGGCGCAGAGCGGGAGGCCTGGAGGGGGAGGTGTTGTGTCAGCGCAGAACCGAGGGACGCGGGTCATTCGTCATTCTTGTTTTTGTTGATCAGAGACGCAGAGGGGAAACACACCATCGAGCCTCGCAATTTGTGTTGAGCGGATCATGTTGGCTGGTTGTGAGGTTTGTTCACACGTCTTGCAGTGTTCGGGAATCGGCTTTGCTCGTCTATAGGTAGCTGTCTTTTGAGAGGTTTGTTGTTGGTGGCTGCCACCTGGAGCTGGGAGTGCAGTAATAACGTCAATAACGTTAAACGTGGCTTTTCAGACTTGCGAAGGTGTCGTCATCCAAAAGCGTCCGCAGCTTGGCATTCGGGAGTGCCTGACTCAAATTGATTCAGAGATGTAGTCCTGCTAGACACTTCAGGCACAAGCTATATAGGCGCAAATTCAACAGCAAAAGAGCTTGGCAATGGAAGTCTTTGGGGCGGTTCTCTGATAATAATGGGAGTGGTGACGAGACCAGGTCCCCCTGAAAAAAGAAGCACAGGCCTGCAGTGCCTTAACAAGGCTGGCCAATCTCGTGGCCTGTCTTGCAGGTTACAATCCAGGGTTCACTTACAACAGGTCAATTGCAAACACCACCCCCGCATCCCCTCAGCCTTGTAAATCAAGCCTGACAACCCGGGAACCCCCCTTCCTCCATAAGGCCCATATCAATCTCCCCGGATGTATCGTTGATCTTGTTTGTGCTCCGCTTTTACGCACCCATTCTGTTGTTGAATGAAAATACTTTCACAAAATCTCACCCTCCCGCGGCATACATTCGCACTCTTCGTCTCGCAACTCTCCATTCCTCCCTCAAGTTCTGCCACTCACCGCGGTTCCGCTAGTTGGGGTTGATGGTTCGGATGCCACTCCATCTTTGGTTTTCCTCCCTGTCAATCCTCATATTCGCTCCTCTTTTGACGTCTCCTCATTGAAACCCAAATCCCGCAGCCAAAATGGCGGATGACCCACCGAGCAGTCCGCTCTCCTCGCCTCCGTTGAGCGTCATCAATGTGGCCATCAACAGTCCGACCGGAAACGAACATAAAATGCCTCTCTCAAGCCCTCTCCCGGACCCGACCGCTGAGACCATTGAGGGAACCGCGAACCTTTCGCTCGCCGGGCCTGGTAAAAATGGTGAAGCAGAGGAAGAGGTCCATACCTCTGACGAGACCGGCCAACCCAGTTCTCAAAAACGCAAGGCCAGCATTTCTCGCAAACTGATTCCGGCAAAAAAGCCTAGGGGGGTAGTCTTTTCTGCCAGCAAAAAACTGGCCAAAGACAGGAAGTGGGAGGCTCCGTTTGTCTACACAGACACCAAATCCCCCCTTGCGAAGGCCGACTTGAGAGTGTGTATTCCCTCATCTTTCTCGCTTCCCTTGCAGTCTGCTGACCCCGATATCAGGCGATTCTGCTCCACCCAGACGCGTGGGACGTTCTGACCCAAGAGGAGAAGCAAGATGTCCTCGCAAAGTTTCCAGACGAGACACATATTCTCGCTGCAGGCACCCCCGGTGCTCGCCCAAACCCCGTCTCGCTGCGTAATGACGACAACTTTAGACATGACTGTGCTCGCTACTGCGAGAATATCGAGCTTGGCCACCACGACGATGAGTGGCTGACCCAGGCATGGACGGCCCACGAGAAGCACAAACGCGGCGGTTATGATGAGTTTCTTCGAGAGCAATTCGAGGAGACCTGGGAGATTCAGTTGCCTCGCGAGAGCGAAGCTGAGGATGTTGAGTCGGATTGCGCTTCGGGGACCGAGCCGACCGGCTCAAAGCAGGACGTGATGGAGCCAGCTGCGTCGTCCCATCCCCAAGCCTCGGAGACCCCCACGGAGAATCTCAACTCGAGGCGGTCCTCGCAATTAGCCACTGGGGACCCCTCGTCTCAGCACCCGCACAGCAGCGGAGAAGTCAATGAACAAGGCGACAATGCGGCTATGACACGAGATAAGACAATGCAGCCTACCAACCCAACGGGCATCGGTTCGAACAACCCGTCTACGGCTTCACAACAGGAAGAAGTCACGTCCATCGTCGGCACTCAGTCGGATTAGGAATCGAACGAGCCGACCACAAAGGACACGTTGGAGAAGACTCTTGCAGAAGGCCAAAAGCCGTTGAAGAATCGTGGCCCGGAGGTGGCAAGATATATTCTCCGGAGCAAACCAAGGATGGATAAGGAGAATACCGGCAATAGATCGGTATCGGATTCCCCTGCTGGAGCTCCTGGGCAACCCGTCGTTGAACTGAAAAGCCGCCGGCGGTCGCGACGGAGTTGGGGTTGAAATGGTTAGAGGTCGCCCTTGCTGGGTCATTTTGCCGGTGGCTGGGCGAAAACCAACCCATCTGCCATTGTACGCCGCCGTCATTTTGGCTTCGGATGCACAGTTGGGTCAGGGGCAGCATGTGGATTGGTATGGCATGGCATAATACGGGGCATTACACTCATTGGGGCATGAGAGCGGTTATGGGTTAATGGGAGGACCCGGGGTTTGTCAGGAATAAGTTGTACGAGATACCCGTTTGCGGAATGCGACTCAGAGACTAGCGTCAAGAAATGCGAAGCTCAATGGCCATTGTTGAGTCAATAATCATCATACAAATAACAACTTTACTCTTTTGTGAGGTTGTTGCCAGATACTGTACATTTGAGATGTTCTTCAGTGGGGACGAATTGCCGCAGCGCATTGATGCGTCACACTTCTCTGCTGTCGAATACTTAGTCAATGAATTTATTCCCCGACAACCTTCAACAACACCCAACAATCTCACCGTGTGTACTGACTTCACACACATTTACTTTCGTGTCATCCACCAGAGTATTGAGCCCACCTACTGCCTACAGCAACGCCAGATAAATTATGGCGCCGTCGGCTCAGGCGCATAAGCGGGCTCACAGCCTGCTCCTTTTTGAGAAGCTCCTCAACCTGCGAGACAGTGCCAGCCCGCTCACCCTCATTCTTGACAGCCTAGAACAGAGCGCTCAACCTCTGACACATGAATTTATGAGAAGGGCAAAGGTGGGTTTAGAACCCCATGCCCGCTGCGGACTTCAAGTTGGCTAGGCACTGACTGGAACTCAATCAAAAATAGACGGAACGTGCAAAAATCGTCTTCGTCTCCTTCGCCACAATAAAGAAGCCCGCCAACGCAGACATCTTCATCGAAGCCGAAGGCAAAACCCTCAAGGTGCTCGCAGCAGAGATAGCCTCACACGTCGCACCTCCACGAACGACGACGACCACCACCACCACCAACAACAATGACACCGCTCCCCTCACCAAACAGAGTCCGTTCCCTCCTTTCCCCACCCTCGTTCTCCCTTCCATCCATTTATTTATTTTTTTATTTATGTATTACACAAACCCGCCCAAACTGACCAAAACCACCCGTACTTACAGAATTCCTCATCCTCCTCGACACCCTCAACCCGCCGGCCTCTCAAACCCCGCACCTCCTCCCGGCCTTCTTCTCCTCCATCATCACCCCCTCCGCCTCGCTCGTCGCAGTCTACCACGCCGACGTCCCCACCCTGCCGTGCCCTACCGCCGCCGCCGCCGCCGCCGCCGCCGAGTATGCGCCCGACCCACTGACCCTGCTCACCCACCTCGCGACGACCGTCTTCCGCGTCTCCAGCCTGCACCACGCCGTCGAGGCCCGCCGCGCCCGCGAGCGCAGTCTGGCCGAGCCGGAGTGGGGGCTGCGGGAGGGGCGGGAGGGCGTGTTGGTTGGGCTGAAGAACGCGACGGGTTCGCAGCGGCGCGGCGAGGGGGGAGAGGATGTGGTTGTGGAGATGGAGATGCGGAGGCGGAGTGGGCGGTCGGTGGTGGAGAAGTTCGTTCTGATGACGAGGAGGAAAGGGGAGGGAGCCGGTGTGGCTGTGGTGGTGGTGGTGATGCGGGATCATCCCGAGTTTAGAACAGTGCCGGGCGGAGGCTCCGGGGAGGGGGGTCCGGCCGAAGGGGGAGAGATGGAGGCGACGTTTGATCTGGGGTTGACGGAGAAGCAGAGGCGGGATCGGGAGGGGGTGGTGCTGCCGTATTTTGACGCGCAGGTGGACGTTGGTGGCGGGGAGGGCGGGAGAATTCTGTATGAGATGGGGAGGGAAGATGATTTTGATGAGGAGGAAGATGAGATCTAGACTTTGTTCAAGGAAAAGGCACTACGTTGGGTATGGCCATCTCTGGTATAATCGGGCTGTTTGGCGTGCTTCTCGTTACGGCATATCACCCATCGCAATCATACTATGAGCCTGATCTCAAAATTCTCAAAATTCCATAGCAAATGGTAGTTTTGCACAGCGTAACAGATTTCAACAAAATTGAAATTTGAAACGAATTCACCAAACTTGATTGTATCCTACTTTGAAGAACATTCAGATACTTTTCGTGGACTTTCGATTGCAAGACCTAATCCAGCCAGCGCCCCCGCAAACTTACAGGGGCCTGCCGCCACCGAACACGCGCCTGTGGACCCCTGCACGCGCCTTATTTTCAGCCGCCGCCTTGCCTGGAAATTTCCCCTTGCAGACGTCATCTTTCTGACTTTGAATGAACCACCGGCCCAACCCATTCATTCACCTGCTCCACCCACTGCCCCTTCCGACAACAACAACAACAACAACAACACCCACACAAGCAACCATGGCTGACCGACGAGACGGGAACCCCCGTCGCGGTGGTGACAGATCTTATTACGACAACAAAGACAGACGGCGCGATCGCGACGGGCCCAGAGATCGCGACGACAATAACAGACGGCACAACGGCGGCCGAGACCGGGCCGGGGACAGGGACAGGGATAGGGATAGGGACAGAGATAGAGACAACCGGAGGTACCGTTCGCGCTCCAGAGACAGAGGCGACCGCCGACGCTCGCGCTCTCCCGGTCGCGAGCGGGGCTACGACCGGCGCGAGGCAGACAGGGACCGCGGCCACCGACGGAGAGACGAGGGCCGACCAGCGGAGCCCCAGCGGGATCGCGGAGACAGGAGCGCGCGCCCGGACAAGCCCGGCCACGACCGAGACGGCCGCACCATCACGACAGACTCCCCCCGCCGCTCAGCCAGCCCCAAGCGCATCCCTGAACAGGCCGCCGACGAACACGCGCACCTCCCCACACGCTCAAAACCCAGCCACACCAACTCCCCCGTTCCAGCTCCAGCAGCACCCGTCTCCTTCAAAGTCAAAAGCCAAAGCCGAGACGGCAGCCACGGACCCGAAGCCCGTCCTCACCCGACACGCGACAACCACCATCACGAGCAACAGCACCACGAAGACGGAGGAGACAGGCACCCGCAGCAATCCCGAGGCCGGTTCGACGCAGAACCCATGGACGAGGACGACGACGAGGAAGTTGAGGTCGAGGACGGGGGCCTGGACGGCATGGCGGCCATGATGGGGTTCGGCGGGTTCGGGACCACCAAGGGGAAGAAGGTGCTGGGCAACAATGTCGGCGCGGCGAGAAAGGAGAAGAAGACTGAGTATCGGCAGTATATGAACCGGGTTGGCGGGTTCAATCGGCCGCTTAGTCCGAGCAGGTGAGGTGTGGAAAAGAGTTGTTGGCGACGGCGAGAGGTGAGGGTGCGAGGAGGTGTGCTTGTAGATTGGTACGTAGTGATACCCAGGTTACCTATACGAATAAATAGCAAGAGTGGTAGGATTTCAAGGCCTCTGACTGATCTGTTGAACTGCTCCCGAGAGGCTTCATGGCCTGGCAAGGGGGAGTTCCGCAAGGACGGGGTGCGGAGAGCCAGCTGGGCTTGCTTTTTTTTCACAAGAGATTCAAATGTTCCGTCAGTAACTTTCAGGTTTCCCACTACGGACCCAGCGGTCGAATATCACATCCTGTTGTGTTTGGTTGTTGTCAACTATCAAGGGTTAGGGTTTAAATCAATTGTGTCTGGGGTGAAGTTTATTTTCATCATGAGCACCTCGACTTACACCACTTTTTTCCTTGAACCCGCAAAATTCTGGTCGCCTGGGATCCGGCCTAAAACAGTTGCAAGTCCCAAACCTTATAGTTTCAGTCACATTTAACCCACAACATCATATCCGCACGTCTCTCACTCGTCAATCTGATCCACTCATTCATACCTTGGACAGGATGGGCGACAAGGACAAGAAGAAGGCGAAGAAACCCAAGGGGGAAGCCGCTACCATTACAATGACTACAGACGTAAGCGCCAAAGAGAAGAAAAAGAAGTCCAAGAAATCCAAGACCGGCCAATTGGCTCCTCAAGAGGCCGACGGTCCTGCAGTGTCGGAGACAGAGGAGCAGGTGAAGAGCGACGAGAAAAAATCCAAGAAGGAGAAGAAGAAGAAAGATGGCAAGCGAAAACGGAATGATATCGATGTGCCGGCCGAGACTAAGGAGGCGAAGAAGGTGAAACAGATGGAGGCGGAGGCTGAGGCGGAGGAGGAGGTGGTGGAGGAAGCCGAGCCACCGACAAAGAAGAAGAAGGTTACCAAGTCAAAGAAAACGAGGAAGGATGACAAGAAAGTGAAACCTGCGATGGGACGTGAGCTGGCCACTCCCGTCGACAGCGACTCTGAGCAGGATGCTGCTGAACCAACCAGCAAGATGACCAAAATGGACAAGGAGAAGAAGACGAAGAAGAAGAGGAAGGGAAAGGAGCCCAAGGAAACCGCTGGACCAGCAGCGGCTCACGTTGACGAGCCCGTCGAAGCGGTGCACAAGTCTGAGAAGAAGGAAAAGAAGGAGAAGCGCAAGCACAAGGACCTTGATGGGGATGTGGAGATGGTCGATGTTGCTGCGGCGGAGGAGACCGGGCCTGAGATCAAGGAAGATGAACCGAAACAGAAGAAAAAGAAGAAAGACAAGTCGGCCAAGAAGGACAAATCCAAGAAGCGGAGGGCGTCTGAATTATTGGAGGAGGGCACGAACGAGGAGGCCCCAGCCCTAGCTCCCGCTGGCGCTGGCGTTCCTGCTGCCGATCTTGCAGAGCGGTGGAATGTCCAGGACCTCGGCGGCGGTGCGTCCCGGCAGTCCAAGTTCATGCGGTTGCTGGGCGGGAAGAAGCATGGCGCTACCGCCACGGGCACCGGTGAACCCAAAGACGGCCCTCGCAAACGGTTCGACATTGGCCAGGTGTCCCAGGAGCTAGAGAAACAGTTCGATGCCGGAATCCAGCTGAAGTTCGGGGCTGGTGGCCAGCGCAAGGGTCTGGGTGCTTGAAGCTCAAACACGACCATGTAGCTTTATCATGTTGCTGCAAGTTTGCCAAAATGATACTATCTTATACGAGTATGAACGGCAAGAATAGTCTCAAACCCCCGACCGCCGCCGTCTGCGGATTTTCGGCCTGATGGTATACGCTAGTAAAAATTGGCCCTGCTCCCTTCCGGGCAGGGCCCAATAATAGTAGTACATGTGCACAAGCGACGAGCTCGCTGCCACTTCCTAGAACCCCAACTCGGTGTTGAAGGGCAATTCAGCCTCGTGCCATGCTCTCATCCTCCGCCTAAACGCGGGACGAGTCGCGCTTAAACAATCCTTTATTTTGTATAGCCTCCCGTGTTGTGTATCCTCCTGCTTCGCGGGCATTGGCCGATCATCGGGTGAAAATGCGCGAGAGAACCTCGAAGAAGAGACCGCCGAAGATGATGAATCCGAGGACGACTGGAGGGTTTCTTAGAGTCAGTCGACATTGCTCTCGCACGAGAAGTGATGAATATCCGCAACGGTAGACGCACCGAACCAAATTGGCGAGATGGGAGACTTGGGCGCATCCTTGGCCCGCTTCTTGATCTGGTCCTCGGACTTGCCCATGCGCGCCTCGTTCTCCTTGGCGAACTTGAGGTTTGCCCTCCTTTGCTGCGGTGTTTGGGCCTGCCGTCGTAAAACCGTCAATAAAAAGGGGCGAGGCGCGTTGGGGGATAACGCGCGCGTACCATTGTGTGAAGATGTGTAAGTGAGGATCGGTAGGGAGGGGGGAGGGGGTGGAACTGGCGATTCAGGGGATGGCCTTTGTCCGGGTCAGTGGTGATCAAGCGGGAAAGGCTGCTGCAAAGCTGCTCGACGAGAAGTGAAAGTCGTGGGACACGGAAGACAACGAATTGTTTGTTGGGCTTAGGACTGTGCTGGATATAAGAAATTTGGTTGTGCCGGGTGGAAGTTCCCGTGTAAGTTGTTAATTCCAGAGAAATGGGACAGATTGCAAGCTATCGACTTCTGGCCATCTGTCGTCGACCGACATGCAGCTGAGGTGGGTCGCCCGCTGGGCGGATGCAGGGGTGCCACGGGGGTGGGGTGGGTCGGCAGGCGATCCAATCACCAGCGCGTCTGAACTTGTAGGTCATGGTTCTTCGTCTCTCTCATCGCCATCGCATCTCACTTGGTTCAGTCACTTTATGTGAGTTGAGCCGGCTCCAACCTCAGCCAGCCACAAGAGACCTAGATCGCCCATCGACGACACTTTGAGATACCCAATTCTTCAACCAATCGTTCGAATTTCTGGAAAAATAAAAAATAAAAATAATAATCCAGCACCGCTTTAGTCCGCATCATCAACCACACACAGCCCACACACAATGCTTCCGCCCTTGAGAACTGCCTTGACCAGGGCAACCCGATCAACACGGCCATCCGCTCACACTCAACTCAGAAAATACTCTCAGCACCAACAACAGCCATCAGCCACGGTATCACTACCCCACCTCAACGCACCCAACCCTCACTTGATTCCGTCCCATCCCAAGTCAACACAGTCTATTCCTCGTCCCAGCAAAAAAACCTGGACTAACAACAACAAAAACACAGGGGGCCTTCTACAAAACCTTCACCCGCCCCGTAGCAAAGTGCGCGCTCCTCGCCGTTTTTGTCTATCAACTCGTCTACTTTGGCTGGACCAAGCTGGAGACGGATGAGATCAAGCTGGAGCGACAGGGTGAGTGCCCAGTCTCGCATGTCTCTCTTGTTTGACTGATGACTAAGTAGCGCGGGGAGTCAACAGCGGAGATAAGAAGTCTTGAGGTTCAGGCTATGGGTTTGAAGGCTGCTGCCGATGCGGCTGCCGATGCTGCTGCTGCTGCTACTGCTAGTGCCCGGGGAAGTGCCGGTGCAGGCGGCGAGGGCAGTGGCGGTGAGGTGAAGGGGAAAGGCAGTTCGTGGTTGCCATGGAAATAGCGTGGCTCGGGTAGGGGATGGGTGGTTTCTGAAGTATCGGCTGAGGGGATCAGACTGCGCCCGAATGATGGTATAAGAGCCAATACATCGGCGAGCCGAGCGGAGAATAGCAGAAGATTGCAGAGGCACATCTGTATCAACACAATTTGTAATGTTCAAGAGACAGGAACCGAACGTCAATCAGTTCCATCTAGAGTATGATTCGACCAACAGGTAAATCTATCCCTTCACGCTGCCATCCGTCATCCGTAATGTGATAATGTACACGACGCGCCCAAGTCTCAAACGAAACGCTCAACACACAAGTCTGTGTTTTGTCTAGGATAACCTCCGTCAACGATAACCGATGCAACCAAAACCCCCAACGCCGAACCCAGCTAAAAGTACTCTTGCCAGCCACCCGCCCATTATCATAGCCGCTCATAACCACCGAATAATCCGCCCTCATACCACCATTAACCCAACCACCGCCACCACCGCCGCCATCACCAACCCCCGGTTCATCGACACCGTCCTCCCACCGCCCGACCGAAAGTGCGCCGACCCGGGAAAATTACATGTCAACCCCCCCGAGGGATCATGCCTCGCGTAGTTCCCCTTGAACCCGACCTGACCGGGCAACGGGCAACCAAACCCCATCGACGCCGGACAGCTCTGCACAAGCTTGTAGCAGAGGTCATCGCACGGCAGCAACTCCTTGTAGGGCCCGGGCTTCACAAACTCGTCGATCAGGGGGTTCCGGCTCGAGTTGAACGACGTCGTGTTCCGCACGTTGGCCTTCTCCAGCGTCTCGGCGTCCAGCACCGTGCCGTCGGGGAACGGCTGGCCGATGGCGCGCGGCTGGAGGTACGGGGCCGTGCTGGAGAAGTCCTCGCACCGCGGGATGGCGACGGAGCAGAGCCAGTCCTTGTAGGCGGCCTCGCAGTCAGTGCAGTTGCGCGCGAGGGAGTAGCGCTGGCTGGAGGGCGCCTCGCAGGCGATTTGGGCGAGGGATTTCTTGAAGTTGGAGAAGACGGACGAGGCATAATTGTCGTAGAACTGGGCGAGTTGGCTTGAGTTGCCAAAGTTGGGGTTGCTGGGGACCGAGTAGGCGACTTGGTCGCAGAAGGGGAGGTCGATGATCAGGGCGCAGTTGCCGTGGTCTGGTAGGATGGGGTGAGTATGAAGGGTGTCTGCGGAGGACGGGGTTGTTGCACCACTTACTTGATTTGGTGATGAAGGTCGTTGCCCTGAATACTCGCGGCCCTCGTTCTTCGGCAGTCTGCCTCTTGCCCAAGCCGCCGCCGTCCCAGCCATCGCTTGCCAGAATACCAAAATACTCTGCGCTCGAGTTGAGCCCGCTGAAAAAGAATTGTTGCTTTGGGAGACTCCCTGGCCCTCTCGTTGTCATGCCCGTCGTGACCATGTTTGTCTGTCGCCCGTTCTTGGTGGCTGCAATCTGCGCGTAGTTCAGGAGCCCGCAGTATGAGTACTTCAGGCCGTTGATGGCCCTGTCATTTTTGTTGTGTGCAAATAATACGTATGGTTGTGTACTCATGATTTGTTGCTCCACGACGGGATCGGCTTTGTCGGTCAGGTTGTGCGTCATCAGCAAGGCTCCTTGCGAGTCGCTGTCGACCCAAATCAAGTCGGCATCGTCTTTCTCATTGTAGCTGTAGTAGTAGCTGTCTATCGACGCGGCGACTCGAAAGTTGTACGTGCCCGAGAAGGCTTCCGGAACGTCCGGCGCATGTATGCCGATGTAAACTTCCTGATCCGTGGTGAAGTTGTACATAACGGCGCCCTCTTTGAAGACCACCATGGTCTGGGTCCCGACGTCCGCGAGGGGTCCCGGAACCTGGTTCGCTGGGGTCGTCGAGATGAATAGGGTGAGCTGGGGCGCATCGCTTGTCGTCTTCGACGGGTCGACCGGCTGGGGTTGCTGACAGGTATTCGCTGATATGTAGACTCTCTGCGCTGCTTGCTTCCTAGCAAGCTTTGGTTCCTCCTGCTTCCTAGCCACATGATGTTCCACGGCGCCAGCGCCAGCACTCCGTTCCCCAGACACATTGTGGTCGCTCCTCAGTTCTAGCCGGTCCTCTTCCCCTCCTCCCCGCCTAGACACCTTGGGCAATACAAACACAAAGCGTTGCGTTGTCCCCCCATCCACGTTCATGGGCATCGGCTCATCGTTCGTAAGTGATGAAACACCTTCCGGCGCACGCCCGATAATGCTTCGGTCGAATGGCGAGAACTCGGGCTCGTATGTCGGGTCGAGTAGGCTGCGCGGCACCGGGCTCGTCGGGAAATCGAAGTCATCGAAGACGACAGGTAGTGCTTCGGTCAGGTCGGCGGCGAGGGCGAAGCGTGGCGAGCACAGGACGAGGAAGAGCAGAATCGGCAGGCATGAGGCGACAAGGGACGCCGCCAGCCGCGATTGTAAAGGGCTGGACTGCATTGTGCGGATATGCCCCCGCGGGGGTCTTGAGAGATGTTGTTGTCGATGCCGTGGTGTTTGATCTTAGAGCCTGGGTAAGTTATTATCGGCGGCCGGAGAGCCCCAGTCCTCTGTGTCTCGTCGTCCCCTGTTCCTGTCGATCGCTCAGCCGCTGGAACCCCCTGTAGTTGACCACTGAGAGGCCGCCCGCTTATGGCACCATGGTAGTGGGTTGCAGTGTCCCACACGCTGGCTTCCTGACGTCGACGGGGCTGCACTCGTACGTACTGTAGTGTTGGGTTGATCCCCGATCTTGGACTCGTATTTACCCCTACACTACGAATACGTATGTACGTGAATTGACTAAAATCGCTGCAGATCGAGATTCTTCGCTGGTGGCTGAAGCGCGGGATTGCCGAGCGAGCTGAAGCAGCCGCGCTTGTTCCGCATCAGCAAGGGTAACGCTGTCGGCGGGCCGTGGCTGATGTCCCTTGCAGTGGGGCTCTCTGCCAAGATTCGAGGTTGCACATGAAACAACCGACGGCACAGATCTGAGGTGCAGCACACCGCGGTGAGGCGGGAAAAGAGAACGAAGTACGAATAGCATGTATCAACAAAGAACTTGTCCATAACCCCCCCACACCTACACACCTGAGGATCCGAACCCAAGTGCCATACACACACGACATCGTCACATACAAAATCACCTTTAACTACTCCAAGGAAATCGACCTGTCCGAGGCGTCCAAAGAAAATCCACGCCAAGCATACATCCCATATCCCCTTGACCCTGTAGTAAGAAAAGAACCCTCCAAGTCAGTTCAGTTGTCCGACCAGTCTCCATCCTTGCTGTCAGGTTGCGCGATCAAGTCATGATTCACGTCCAACGAGACAGAGGGAAACCCGCTTCCACCTATCATCCACCATTCTTCGCCCGCCCCGGACGGACCGCACTAAAAGCCATGGGCTTTTGTATTTCACTGGCTGCGGCTCGGGACTGGGGGGCCCGGGCATCGTTTACTCGGTGTGAAGAGAATCGGCCTTCGCGCGGAGGCCACTGGCAGTGGAGCCAGAGGTCTGATGGAAGTACCGCCCAAGGGTGGGAGCCAGGAAGGAACGGAAAATGATCTCGGCACCCCTAAACCACCGTCAGTTTCGGCACGGAACGGAACGGGGGGCGCCAAAAGTGAACGACTTACTTGAAGGCAGGGAGAGACAGCCACAGGAGGAAGACAAACTTGAACGTATAGTAGAAGGGGAACCAGTACACAACGCTAACAAGGCTCTCGATGACGCTATTGTGCAGTTAGTGTGTAGCCCACCCAAGGTGACGCGATCACTGGTGGTTCTTACGTGAAGAGAGAAAAGACAACCCAATACTATAAAACCTGTCAGCACAAGTCTTGCACAACAAACGACGGATTGTGCTGTGGCCACTCACAGTCAGCCACTGCGTGTCATCCGCCTTATTCGCAGTGAAGAGCGCATTGAGCGAGTAGTATCCCGGGATGACGAAGCCCGCGAGGTTGGTCAGGAGCTGACCGCCGAGGTTGAAGATGATCAAGAAGAAGTAGAGAGCGCCCAGACCAAGCACAGCGTAGGCCTTGGGAACCGACGTCTGCCTCTCGAGGTTGTTGAGGGCCGGGTACTTGGAGAGCTGCAACATCGTTTAATCAACACAAAGCCCGAATCGGCGGGAGTCGAATCCGGCGCCTGGTACGCACCTCTTTGTCGAGTTGGGAGACATAGTGCTGAACGCGGTCCTGAGGAGAAGACATGATTGCGGAGGTGAACTAGGGGAGACGCTGTGAGAGCAATCTTGGACCTGTCAGTAGAGGTATCGGGAAAATCTCGAAGATACTGATTGTGTGCGCTCCAAAGCTTTCGGCAGCTTCGGCGGGGGGATCGACTAGCTCCTTGCGCTAGCAGCTTTGCAGACAAGCCAGGCAAAGAATCGAGGGATCTCTTTCCGACAACTTACAGCAGAAAGCGTTAATGTGCGAGATGTTTGAAATGGCGAAGTTAGGAGGTTTTGCCAGGGAGAATTGGTTGAAATAGGGTACGGAGCTCGGTCTGTGTGTGGCAGGGGAAAGTGGAAGGAGGTGTGAGGTAATGACGACTGCTACGTGTGCGAAACCCCCCGGTCACATAACCCCGGTCACAAGCTCAACCCCGGCAGCTCCTGTTTCTCGCGCATGACGCAAAGCGGAAGAAAGGGGCAAGTCACGTGCAAGACCCTTCTTTCGCACGCACAAAGTACCACAACTCTCCGCCTGAGACCATCGCCAAGGGATTGTTAGGCAAGGTCCGATGGTGTAGTTGGTTATCACGTCAGTCTAACACACTGAAGGTCTCCAGTTCGAGCCTGGATCGGATCAACCTAAACTTTTGCTGGCATCTGCCAGCCTTTTTGTCCTACCAGCGACATATCGAGAAGAGTGTAAACATGCGTATCTGCCACTTGTCTTCTGCGGCTTTCTCTTTTGCGGTAACTACGAATACCATATCTACCTATGTATGCAGCAGAGCTTGGGCTAATGCTTCTGCATGTGACAGGCCACAAACAGGTGACCATTCGTCACAGGACAAGTCGCGGAAATACAGAGTGATTCAAAACCCGGCCTAATGCAAACATTGTCAGCAATGTTGAACAGTTGCTACCGATGGACAAGAGTTTGGCAAAACTCATTAAATATAAGAATAGAATATGACAAAACACTGGGCGGACATGACAATAACTAGGTAGGTAATGCTGCACGATTTTTGGTTGTTGTTTCACCATGACCCGTTGTTGACGGTAAACAGCAGCCGAAAAAGGCTGGAAGCACAGCCGTCAATATGGCACGGGCAAATCATCCAGCCTTAGAACAATACATGCAGCCAAATCTCAGAACAGGTACCTTATCCAAGCGGCGCATACCGCGTACGCAGTAATACATGAATACATGGACAGGTGTGATGTTGTGTAGAATACAGTACCTGAGTTTTGATGATGACCGACCCAAACTCTCTCTCACAGGCGCATAGCCAAGCGAGCCAATCGTTTCGCGACTCCGGCAGAGTGGGGCCGCTTGGTGCGTGCGGGGGTTGAAGCTGGCCACAGCAGCGCATTGCCCCGGTACCGCCTGGCATGTTTGTTGATTTCTTCCTCCTCCTCCCCCCAGAGACAAGTGCGGAATTGAGCACGTCCAGCGGGCAAACAGCGCAACACCACGCTCTCGCGCACCCTCGCTCATGCATCGTCTCAACTGGCTGTGGGTCATATATTTTAACCGTTGAACGTGTTTCCTATTTGCTTTTTGCGTCGCTGGGAGCCTTTTCGTCGTCTGCAACCCCCCGTCGTCATCTCTGTTTTGGTTTTGGGGAAGGCGCTGTTTGTCATGGCTGGCATAGCAATGGACTCGACCCACGGTAAGGCGGCCGCATCCCCACCACCGCAAACGTCCCTTCTTTCATACACGGCCAACTCTGCCTTGACCGGCCTCGTTCGCGTCGAGTCTTCGGAATACTCATTGTTTCATAGATGCACTCGGCCTTGGCAAGCCCAGGAAGCGTCCTCGGTCGCGCGGCTCGACGACCTCCATTCACAGCGCCACCACGCAGGCCAACGTGGAACACAGCTTTGCCGAATCTGCAGATGTGTATTCTTCACAATGGTTGCCCAACAACGCCAGCCATCCGCGAGAGCTCCCCAACGGATCGACCCAAATGACCCCCGAAGACTTGCTGCTGGCGTCCCAACTGCAGGCAAGCCGCGACTTCGGACAGGATCCCCCGATGAATGCACCCATGCAAAGTGTTTCCTTCCACCACCATAGCCACAGCATAAGCCGGCAGTCTCTATCGGCCGACTCGTTCGCCGGAAACACGAGCTTCGCAGACGACAGCCAGATGCTGGACCGGGAGGTCAACGACGATGGAGACTCTTTCCACGGAATGGCCGGGCCAACCAAGTCCGCCTCACGCTCCAACGCGAATAACGAAATTGAGATGCGACAGCTGTTCCATACCAACAAAGACCGTACTCTTGAGGATGTTGCCCATGAGTTGCTCGGCAATGACCGCGGTCCAAACTCAGAGCGAGCGCGCCAGGTTTTTGCGATGCTCTGGTGCGCCTCATACCCCTTACGTCCCGTAGTGCCATCGTCCTGCTGACTGAACTGTAGGATAAACCAGGTGTGCTCAACAGGCAAGGGATCAGTACCGAGGGGCCGAGTCTATGCCAACTATGCCTCCCGATGTGCCACCGAGCGTATCACCGTATTGAACCCCGCGAGCTTCGGCAAGCTGGTGCGGGTGCTCTTTCCCGGCCTGAAAACACGGCGGCTGGGTGTCCGTGGGGAGTCGAAGTACCATTACGTGAATTTTCAGTTGAGGGAAGAGCAACCCGACCTCCGTGATAGCCCCAGCCGAACAACGGTGCCTCTTGGGGAAAATCCCTCTCTGGCACAGAACTTCAAGTAGGCGCAAGAATCTCTGTCTATCTCAAGCTACATGCTAACGTTTTCTTCAGCACTCTCCCTGCCACCTCTGCGTCGATGCGGTCCGACAGAACCCCCTTTTCTGCGCCTCCTGCCACACGCCAATCAGGCCCCAAAGTCCTGAGATCGCACGAATTCCACCACAGTCTATACAACCAACCCCAGGTGGCCAACTTCGACCAGTTACAGTCGACAATGGGCAAGACGCCTCAGCAGCTTCGCTTCTCAACCGAAACCGGCGAGACATTCAAGCAGTCAGACCCGATCGTCCTCCCCCGGATCGAACCTTACCTTCCCAATGGCACGGATCCTGATGCAGCCAAGTCCCTCATGGCTCTCTACCGGTCGTATTGTACGTCTCTGGTTGAGTGTATCCGGTACTGCAAAGAGAAGGCCTTTTTCCACCTCTTCACTTCGTTTCAGGGCACTCTCACCATGCCGGTACAGAAATTGTTTGCCAACCCGGCCATTGCTCCCTGGATTGAGGAATGCGATTTTGTTCTTTATCATCGGATGATGCGCATTGTTTCGGGCCTCACCCTCCAGGTCGTGCCCAAACCGGTTCTCGACACGCTGCGCAGCATTTCAGAGCGGCTCGTGCCCCATATCCGGGAATCATTCCAAGGGCAGCCTCTCCATGTGGTAAGAGCCAAAGAGGCTCCCGCTACCATTTTTGCTGGGTTGCTCGACCGGGCATTGCGAGTAAATCTCACTGCTCACGCGGCCGCAAATATGTTATCGAACCCGGCGAACCGTGACCTGATGTACATGGAGTGGATCTCCATGATCAACGTGCGGAAACTTGCCGAGAGCATCCCGTCCCGCGGCATGGACGAAGTGGTGAACCTTCTTCTCAACGAGATGCGGGATTTGCTCAACCCTGTCAACGTTCCATGGGAGATGGAGTGCTTGACGGTACAGGGTGAGATTGCCATGCGGAACGGCAGGCCACCGCAGGAGGGGAGCAGCGATGAATCCGATTCGTCTAATGTGCTGGATCGCTGGGTCAATTTGCTGCGTTCCCTCCCCAATCGGTTCCCCTATGCTTCAGATACAGACCTTGTCTGGTGTGTTCAGAGGCTGAGCACGGCTCTGATGAGGGACCTCACCATCGGGCAGGGAAAAAGCTTCGGATCCTGGTGGGTCACAAAATGCTGGGTCGACGAAATGATCCAGTTCATGGCAGAGCAAGGCGGCTTCTTGCAGCAGAAGTCGAGCCAGAGCCCCGTCGCGGTTCCAAAGCGGCAGCCAGCAAACCGGGAGTTGAGCAACCAGGGGTCTCGGTATAGCAGCGCAAGCGATGATTTCAACATGTCACGCATGCCAGAGCCACAGCCAGATCGGGCGCCATTTCCCTCGGGTCCTGCGGCAAACAGCCAGCAGACGACGCATGACGACAGTGGAATCGGCATCAGGACGCCTGATGAGGAGCTACCGGGCGAGAAGTTTAGTCTCACTCCAACCACGACTCAAGATTTGTTTGCCGGAACAGAGCTGCAGGATGACCTAGCGGATATATAACATGTTTTGCCTACCCAGCCGATTAGGTTGTCACCGGTATCTTCGAGATTGTTTTACTAGGGATGGAGTTATTTGGCGTTATACACTGGCGAGGGACGTCCCTGATGTCACGATTGGACGATTGGGATGACAGAGCTAAACTGCTCTTGATGGCGATCTGGGTTAAAGGGGAGTTGGGTCATGTTGGTTAATGTCTTTCACGTTGATGTGTCTGGAAAAGGGGGTATTGCTGTGTTTACTGGATGTGTTGGTTGGCTGTTTTGCCTATAGGCAGGGCGAGGCGTGGGCGGGAGTGTACTGTACCTCAACACGGAGCATCTTTATCTTACAGCGCTTTGCACGGATGGCATGCCAGTAGTGTCAGTAAATTTCAGGTTCATGCCGACTACACTTGTGTATATATGTTGTGGAGAATCGTGTTCCGGGAGATCCACGTTGGGGTGCTGTTGGTTGGCACGTGAACCACCAGGCATTCTGGTAGGCCCCACATTGTGCTCCGAAGGCTGAGGGTACTGTACATGGACAGTACCTCTTCCTCCTGGCAATTATTGCCTTGGACTCGGTGTTATTCGGTTCCTACCATACACGTTTTTTCTTTTATTTTATTTTTTTTGTATTTTTCTTTTTTTTAGACAGAACCTTGACAGAGTGTATTAGTGGGACCAGATCTATCTGCCTTGATCCAATTAGAAGATTGAGAGCCAAGGGGCTGATACCGAGACGCCCCGTTTATTAGTTCTCTTGTTAGAGACCGGTGTGCCGAGGCTCCTGCACCCACTGTGCTTACTTGGACTTCACCGTCTAGTCTTTATCACAACATCATAGTTTCTCGCACAATCCCCCCATCCATCTCCTTCCCGCCCCAAACAGCAAACCTGTCGATAGCACAAACAAGATGGTCGTCGAAAAAGAAGGCAGCTTTGAAGCTAACGGGCACAGCTTCTACACCAAGTCATGGCTAGTACGTCAATCATCACGAACCTGATACAATCCACTCCATCCTTATTATGCCCTACATGCCTCGTCTTCCCCCCTCATACAGACCCACCTTTGACATACCATCATCACCTAACATCGAACCCCAGCCCGATGGCCTCACCAAAGCCAAACTCATCTTCATCCACGGCTTCAGCGACCACCTCGGCCGATACTCTGCCTTCTTCTCTACCCTTGCCAGTCGCGGCATCGCTGTTCACGGCCTTGACCAGCGCGGCTGGGGCCGCTCGGTGCGCAAGCCCGCCGACAAGGGCAATACGGGCCCCACCACCCAGGTCCTCGCCGACATGGCCGCCTTCATCACCCCGCACCTGCCCGCCTCTCCCTCAGACCCGCCCGTGTTCGTCATGGGTCATTCCATGGGCGGTGGCCGTACGTCAAACCCAAGCTCTCTTTAAAGCTGCATCGGGAATTCACTACGCTCTTCGAAACGGCGCGGCTTCCCTCGCCCCCAAAATACTCCCGAAGCAGAAACACACCCTAATGAGGAAGTATGTGGCTGACGTTTTTGTTTGTTATGCAGAGGTGCTCACACTCGCCTGCGGCCCGGACTATCAGGAGTCCGTAGTGCGCCAGGTGCGGGGCTGGCTGCTGGAGAGCCCGTTCATCAGCTTCTCGCCTGAGGAGCAGCCCTCGGCGATCAAGGTGTTTGCGGGGAGACTGGCGGGGAAGCTGCTTCCGCACCACCAGCTAAAGCACGAGATCATGCCGAAGCACCTGAGTCGCGACCCGGCGGTGCAGAAGAGCATCCTTGAGGACGAGTTGATGCATAACACGGGCACGCTGGAGGGGCTGGCGGGGCTGTTGGATCGGACTACCGCGCTGGCGAGCGGGCTGGTGAGGCCGCAGAAGGGCGGCGCAATGAGGAGTTTGTGGGTGGGCCATGGGACGGAGGATAAGACGACGTGGTTTGAAGCGAGTAAGAAGTACTTTGATGAGTGTACCGTGGAGGTCAAGGATCGGGTGTTTAAGGCGTACGAGGGTTGGTATCACCAGTTGCATGCGGATGGGCCGGATAGTGAAGAGTTTTATAAGGATGTGGGAGATTGGATTCTGGCGAGGTGTGATGAGGAGAAGGCCGAGGCGAAGCTGTAGGGAGTTTGGGAGCTGAGTCTGCTCACGCGCTTGCTTGTCTATCTGAGTATTTATGCCGTCTCTATTTTCCTGTCAACGACCCGGTGGCCTGGAACGCTTAATACACCCTGTTTTGGAGTCTTAAATATACAATGTTGCCAGCGGTAGTGTAATAAGGCTGAAGCAAGGTGGACCCGGTCGTGAGCCTAGACTCGGATCGATTTCTGGCTCGCTTCGGCTGGAGATCCAGAACTTGCCCACTTGATCGAAGAAACATTCCGAAAGCCCCCGAAGTATGGGTTACACCCCACCGGAAAGCCCAACTAGACCCGAAAAAAGGTTCGAATACTGCGTATAAAGACACCCTGATCGACCCTCGGGAATCTGCTTTGACCCCTCTATTTTTTTGGGTTCTGGGCCCCAGCTCGAAACAGCCGCTACCACTACCCCGAGTTGGACGATGGCGATGATGGCGCTGCCAGAGCACTGCCACGCCCATGTTCAAGCACCACAACCCACAACATAGCCCCTGAAGCCGATCGCCAAGGTGACACTAAAGCCGCCGTCGACTGCCATGGAGTGGATCCCAACTCAACGCTCGGCCGTCGAAATCCGACACCATGGCGGACTGTCGCCCGGATAGGACAACAACAAAGGAAAACCCAGCGAAGAGCACGCATATACACAGTACTGCGTAGTTATGGCGGAATGCAGGTTTGCAACGCCTCGAGCCAACTGCCGGCGTTCCCAATTATCCGGGGCGCCGACCACGGAGTTCTATGTATGTATGTAGGTAGTCCTTCCACCCCGGTCCCGTGCCGAAACCGCGGTCGCTGGTTGGATGCGACGACCCCGAACCCTAGCCCGGCCACCTCGGTTTGCAGCCAGGAGCTCCCAGCTGTTTGAGGATCACGACTCCTGCAGGCGTGTGCGACGGTACGCTCAGGCTACTAGGGAACTCCTGAAAACTCTTGCTTCAGAGACGCGACACGCGCTGCGCCTCGAGGGAGAACTTGGAAATCCCTTTCTCCATTGTCGGCCATCCAAAGGCAAGGGTCATTCAAAAAGGTGGGTGCTTGTAATCTTATTCCTGCCCGCTTTTCTCTGGAGTCCCCATCGCATCCCATCTTTAATTCTTTATCAATCGGGGTTACGATTGGCCAACCACACCTTCATCCCATCCACACCCACGCAAGACACCAGATTGACGGTGAAAGTTGAAGCCCGACGAGCCCTCTGCAGGTTGTTACGAAGGAACTGCGCAGCCAGCACACACAAACCTAACAACACCCCGCCATGGACCAGCCGGATCTTTCCAACAGCATTTCGCTGCACCCGCATCCATTCAAGACCCAGTCAGACTCGGCAAGCCGCCTGGCGCGCTCACAATCTCCGCGTCCTTCCATGTCAAGAGAAGGCGCGAGCACTGCGGTCGAGGCCATGGCAGGCGGTGGCGATACGACAGTAGCACGGCATCCTACAGGTACAACAGCAGGCGACGTTGAAGTCGAGAGCCAGAGAGCCGGCCGCTTCCCTCTCGTCGGCGCCGGCAATGACCCCTACGGCCTGTCCCAGCGTTACAAGACGGCGTCGGAACTGGCGGAGATCAAAGCAAACACGTCTAGGAAACGAGATGCTGCTCAACAATCCAACTCTGCTGCCAGCTCCACTAAGCCCTCGACAACCAGCAATTTGGCGCGGTACATGAAGCCGTTTGGGCGCAAGGCGACCACGGCCCGGCGCCTCGAAGGCTTCTACCAGGCCCAAAACGAGACAATCGAGCGACTGCTCAAGAGCGTCGAAGAGCATTGCGCCGAAGCGCGCCAGGAGCAGGGCGAGGACCACCTTAAATTCAAGATTGCCGTATGGGGATCCCTCGTCGCCAACGTGGTCTTGGCGGGCCTCCAACTCTACGCCGCCATCAGTTCCGGCTCCCTCTCCCTCTTCACCACCATGGCCGACGCCATCTTCGACCCAATGTCCAACGTCACGCTCATCCTCACCAACCGCGCCGTCCGCCGCGTTGACCCGGCCCGCTTTCCCTCGGGCAAAGCCCGCCTCGAAACGGTCGGCAACATTGTCTTCTGCTTCCTCATGACGGCCGTCTCGCTCATCATCATCGCCTTTGCGGCGAGGGAACTCTCGGAGCACACCGGCGAGCTCAAGCCGTTCTTCCTACCGTCCATCATCTCGGTCTGCGTCGCCTTCGGCACCAAGCTCAGCCTCTTCCTCTACACGTGGTCCATCAAGGACAAGTACAGCCAGGTGGGCATCCTCTGGCAGGACCATCGCAACGACCTGCTCGTCAACGGCTTCGGTATCCTCACCTCGGTCGGCGGCAGCAAGCTCGTCTGGTGGCTCGACCCGGCCGGCGCCATCTTCCTGTCGGTCGTCATCTCGTCGCTGTGGCTGCGCACCGCGTTTACCGAGTTCCTCCTACTCGTGGGCGTCGTCGCTCCCGTCGAGATCCAGCAGCTCATCACCTACGTCTGCCTGACGCACTCGCCGGCCATCAAGCAGATTGACACGGTCCGCGCGTACCACTCGGGCCCGAGGCTGATTGCCGAGGTCGACGTCGTCATGGACCCGGACGCCACGCTCCAGGAGACGCACGATATCGCCGAGGAGCTGCAGATGAAACTGGAGCGGCTGCCGGATGTTGAGCGGGCCTATGTGCATGTGGATTACGAGACGACGCACAAGCCGGAGCATGCGTTTAAGAAGGATATGTGAGGGGACTGGTGATCATTTATTCAACGGATTCATTTGTTCAACGGAGTGGGTGGTTAGCTGGGTGCTGCTGTATTTGGTGTTGAACCTGTTTGGGGAGGTGGTCTGATTCGGAACCGGGCGGGGACGGCGTTGTGAAGAGGGTGTGCGGTGCTGTATGATAGTACTTGGCCTGGACAGTGCCTGTCATGATCTATATTCTACTTGCAGCGGAATTTTCTCATTTGATACGGCTTTTTTCCCTCGACTGGTGCTGCCCTTAGATGGTGTCTTGTTACGTATCTTCTCGCGTTTGCCCTACTGCGTCCGTGTTTAAAACTCGCCTGGTGCCTCAACCCCACCAAAAACCGGCACCCTGCGCGACGACCTCGTGATATTGAAGTCTAAGAGCTCTTCTTCTATGTAGGGTAGTAGCCCGCGAGACGTCTGATTGTGATGTCATTGCGGGAAGGCGACAAGCTATAGCGCATCTGCTCGGGGGTCAGGCGGACAGATCGACGACCCAATGTCCTTGGTTTTCAGTGTCCAGATCGTCGTAAAGTGTCCTATTTACTTTACTGGCGGTCATACGTAAGAAAAATTCAAGGAAACCGTGGCATCGTAAGGTTGTTGTAGCAGAGCGAGTGGTTTGTTAACTTTGTTTTGCCTCGAGCTTGGACGAACAGAGAGACGACACATCTCGACAATTGGAGAGAGACAATAGGTCTTGTAGGTAGCTTTTTGCAGTTCGTTTTGAATAATAATAAGGGGCCTCAATTGACCAAGAAACCGGATTTCAGGGTCCTTCCCCAGAATCACAATGCAGGATCAGGACATCCCAAAGGTCGATGTCCGATTGCTGGATAGGCGCGGGGCATTGCGGGGCAGCACGAAGACGACGGTTGATGATGCAATGGCCCCGCTCTCAACGCGAAAATCGGAAGGCCCCACACAGCGCAAATGCGGCGCTAACGGTTGCAGGGTTGGGCCGGCGCGTTCTGTCAGGGCCTTGCAGAAGCTGGACCCGACTCCACTGCCCTGAACTTCAATTTCCTTTCACCTCGAGTGGCTTGCAAGCTGACTGCAGGCTCGAGGGTCTCTACTCGGGTTTTTTTTATTTTCTTTGTCTCTTTTGGCCGTGCTGTAATGCGGTCGAGATTCTTCTTAACTGTAGAGCTCTTGGAGCTTCTCAAGGTACGAATACTCGTGGCTTTTTGTAAACCGGGAAAATCGAGATTGCATTGGCATCAATATCCGACAGTGCCATTGTGGTTTTCCGCATCTGCATCTGCAAGGCCCAGGTCAAGCAAGCCATGTCTTCAAACGAAACCATCGAAGGCTCGAACGCACTTCCAGAGCTTGGCAATAGCGCTGATCCATCATTTCCACTGGCCGGCAGGGATTTCATCAGTGCTTATCTGGGAGAGGTGGCCAGGGGGTCAGGCAGGCAGGCGACATGGCACAACACGAACCTAACGACGACTTCATGATGCGAACTGATCGATGGCGGTTTTCTGTGCTACCACGGCGGCTGCCGGCGAATGCACGCCGTTCCCGTTTCTCTCATACTATTAGCCTGCTGCTGCACACCTTCCCTATCTCAGCCGTGCATGCTGCGAGAAGGGAAGAAGTAGTTATTAATGTGCCCCGCAACCCGCAACCCGTAGCCCGCAGTCCGCAGCTCGCAGGGGAACATGGATCTGGTGCAGCCCCCCCCAGCTCTCCCTGCAACTGACAGGAATCCTTGTTCAACAGCCAACTTGCGTCCCACCGTTGTCCGTCGCACAGAAAATGCTTGACGGCTCTCTGCGATAGCGACCTGTGCAGTGTAAACACTGGCTTCCGACCAGGGTCAGTCACGTCGAGGGAACATGCGCTGATTTAGCGCGGCACAAACTTTCCGATCTCGCCTACTACCTGGTACCTACCTGCCTACCTACCTACCCTTCCCTCTTGCCCACCTTCCCTACCAAGAACTGCTCTTCCGTTGAGCTGATCTTCCCTCCGCCTTGCCTGAACTTTTTTGCGTTTCTTCTTTTGTCACGGACACCTTGGTTGCTACTCCCTGTGCCTCTTGCCCAACGTCCGATTTGACGTCGCTAGTGAAGAGCCTTTGCGCACCATGGCTGTGCAAGAGGGGGAGGATGTCTATGCCAGCGTGAGTGTCCTGCTCCGGTGTTCATGCGTCGACGCGCTTGGGTGCTGCGCCATCCAAGAGAGCTCTTGTCATCCCTGCACCCAGCTCTGGATACACCATAAATGCTAAGACATGTGCTGGAACAGCTTCTTCTGACAGATACATATCTTCCCGGTACGTTCGGGGTACCAATTGCATTTTCTGCGTGATTTGCGGGAGCTGACGCTGCCGTCAAGGTGCCCTGGTGCTGGCGCACTCGCTTCGCGATGCGGGCACGACTAAGAAGCTGGCCATTCTGGTCACCCTCGACACAGTCTCTGCCGGCGTTCTCACACAACTCAAGGCAAGATGTTCCCCCGGTTATCGCGGGTTCTTTGTGGAGCACTGGCTGACTGTTGACTAGGCCGTGTATGATCATGTCATTCCCGTCAGTCGCATTCGAAATGAACATCCCTCAAACCTTGACCTCATGAACCGCCGGGACCTCCACTCTGCCTTCACCAAGATCAACCTCTGGAAACAAACCCAATTCCGCAAGATTGTGTATGTGGATGCCGACATCGTGGCCTACAGAGCGCCCGATGAGCTCTTCGACCTTCCCCATGCTTTCTCAGCGGCGCCCGACATTGGCTGGCCGGACCTGTTCAACACCGGTCTCATGGTCTTGACACCCAATATCGGCGACTATTACGCCATGATGGCCATGGCTCAGAGAGGCATTTCCTTTGACGGCGCCGACCAGGGCCTCCTGAACATGTACTTCAAGAACAACTTCAACCGCCTCAGCTTCGCCTATAACGTGACGCCTTCGGCCCATTATCAATATGTTCCTGCCTACAAGCACTTCCAGTCCAGTATCACCATGGTTCACTTCATCGGGCCCGAGAAACCATGGGTGCAGGGGAGAGATAGGTCCACTGGAAGCTCGCCGTTTGACCAAATGGTAGGCCGGTGGTGGGCTGTCTATGACCGCCATTACCGCAAAGAGGTGCGTTCCTTAGGCTCTTGGCTGAGTGGAAGGCTGGTGCTAACCTGCTGTTGTAGACAACCCGAACCGAACCATCTCAGCCAGGAGAACCGGTCCCCGAGATCGTGCAGTATTTTGTAAAGGGCGAATATCAGCCCACAGTCCGTTATGTAGTTCCTGTCGGCGAGCCTCCTAGCGATGAATCCGGCAAATTCTACGGTCAGCATCATCAACAACCACTAGCCCCTACACCTGCCGATATGCAATATCCCCAACAGCAGCAGCAGCAACATCTTCATCAAGTTCATCCCCCTCCTGAGCAATATTCTCACCAGCATGGCCATCAATATCATCATCAAGAGCACCCTCACCACCATCACCACCACCACCACCATCATGATTCTCAATCGCATTTATCTCATTCTCACCCTCCACCACCACACCCAGCCGAGCCGTCTTCGCATTCTATTTCTCACCCGAGCGTGTCTTCTGGCTTTCAAGAAGGGACACATACTGAGGCTCGAGAAGACCAGGCATCGGACCGCCAGCGACGGGGTCCTCCACCGCCGAGCCGGCCGGAGCATAAGCCGGAGCCTCAGCCCCAACCCGAGATGGCACCGAGTTGGGATGCTCAACGGTTAGTTGCCTCGATGAAAATAAAATAAACCGCTGGAGACAGGGCAAAAAAAAGCTAACAGGACGCGTCAGACACCCTCCGCCACCCGACTCAAGGCCTGAAGCGATGAACTTTCCGCAGACGCACTACGAAATGTCGTCTGACACAGCGCAATTCGTTCCGCCAGAGCGGTATCCGAGCCCTCCAAAGAATATGTGGTACGAAGTGCCAAAGGCCCCGCCGGCGAAGCCCCAAGAGAAGCCCAAGCCACTCTTCCCCTGGGAGACTCACCAGCCAAAGCCGACTCGAGTGTTTGCGTACCCAGTGCAACCAGAGCCGCCCGCAGCCGAACCGGCGCCCATGAGTTTTGGCGGGGCCGAGACCTCGCCCGGCCCGCAAACACAAGTCGGGTCGGGTACGGCCGAGCACACGGGCGAGGCACACACGCCGCCGGCTCCAGCTAGTCGTACTGCGCTCTCTGCTCCCATAGATATTTGGTCCTCATTCCCGCGGACCAATGCGTGGGACAGCGTGCCGGAGATCAACCGCTACGTCGACCGCACGCTGCAGAAGCATCGCCGTACGCGGAGTCGGAACCTAGGCCTGAGTGGCGGGAAGGCTCCGTCGGGAGAGGCCGACTTTGGAAGGCGGGGCTCCAAGGTGACCGACTTCCCGAGTGAGGACGACCGTCCGAGTCTCCCCGTGACTCCCGCACCGATCCGCAGGCCGAGACGCTGGGGCAGTGGTGGCCCCGGCGCCGGCGGAGGCGGCGGCGAGGAGGAGGAACAGCTGCCGGCCGCGGAGGGCGTGCCCGGGCAGGCTGATTGGGTATGTGTGCATGGAATCTGGTGGACTCCTGCAGACTGCCTGTGTGAACTGACTAACATCCTTCGTTACTACAAGGATCCTGCGGCGCAGCTGCAGAAGCTGGCCAAGGAGCAGTCTGAGCTGTTGTTTCAGAAGCTGGGTGGAGAAGGTGATCTGGAAGAGGAGCGAGAAATCCCGTCGCGTCCTCTGCCGTTTGGGTCCGAGAGCGTCGCGTCCCCGACTTATGTTGCTTCGGGGCCACCGGTCATCAGCCCCAAGCCGGTCAAACCGCATACGGCGGCGAGCCCAGTGAATAAGATCCTGGCCGCTGCGCCTGAGATAATGCCCTCGTTGAAAACCGAGCCGACGACGGGGGTAGAGGCCCACATCAACATGATTCCTGCGCCGAGTTATCAGGGTCCCGGCGCGGCGTTCGAGAAGGGCGAGGATATCCCCACCTTTGAGACACCGGCGTTGCCGACCGAGGAAGACCGAGACGTTCTTGACACCTAGGTGGTGAGCTTGTGCGTTGTGGTTTAACAGCTAATTTGCAGGAACAACAAACGTCATCAAGGAAAGCGGAGTGTAGGATAAGCAGCAAGATTGGGCGGCATGCTTGGGATCTGCTGGAGACTGGCCGGGAACAATGGAAATGGAGGAATACTAGTCTCAAGTCTCGAGGGGAACAGAGGGAGACATTAATATTGTATTTAGGACGGGAGAAGGATTAACTGGGCCTATGTGTCCTCAGCATCACGGCATCTTTCTCAAATGGGATATTCATTCGATTACTTCTTCGTGCCAGGTTTATGTCAGTTTCCTCGCATTGCATCAACGCATTGTAATCGGGGACATGTTCTTGTCCACGGCGGAGAAAGGGTACGAATGAAGGAAATCCAATGACCGAAGGGACGTGAGTGGGGGAGGGGAGTAACTTCCCAGGCTAGAGGAGCGAGGTTGATGGGCATAACACGTAGTTACCGGCGATTGGAGAACCGTAGCTCCGCGATGGTCATCTTGGCCGCGTCACCGGTTCACAATCTTGTCCATGTGTTTAGATTGCCGCGGGTTGGACGGGGAGAACCATTGTTCTGAGCTTCGAAGGGAAATTTTTTAAATAAAAAAATTAGCACAATAGACAATAGATACCCTCATAAACAATAGAGGGCTGGCGGTATTGTTGATAGCGATTGAAGCTGTAGCGCCTTTTATTTTGCTTTCGCCTGGTTTCTTGGGCTGCCAACCCAAGACCAAAAAACTGCAACAAGAGGAATTTAACTCTCTTCCAAACTCTTTTGACAATTTCCAACACCACAAAAATACCATCGCAGCTCTCGATTCCACCTCACGTTTCGGTCCGACGGAAACTCCTCTCAAAAGGACGCAAGGCCTTGTTTGACGTTATCTACCCTCGGCTGGCCTGATTGTCCCGCCCGAAAGGCTGACCAATTAGCGGTACGCTAGATGTCAGGGTCATGCGAGGCGGGTGAACTTGTGGCCTTGTGGCTAACCGTGTCAGTGCTTTCGGCTCGCGATAGCTCGGAGAGGAACGCGTCTACGCCGTCGGTGTTCCCCCCCCTCCCTCCCGCGAGCTTGCCATACTCCTCGGAGGAGACTCGCTCTACATGAGCGCGATTCTAGGCACGGAACCGGACCTGCCCGCTGTGACATCCTTGCGGGCGCATCGCAGCGACTTGCACAGGTAATTGCAGCAGCAAACTGCCGTGTCAATGACCAAGCAGTTCGCTCCACAACCGACCAAATCCAAACGCCGGAAATCGGCTGCACCGAAGCCCAAAATTCGGGAACCGACTCCCGACGAGGTGCTCTATGAGATCAGAGACATAATCGACGAGAAAGTTGTAAAGGGAAAGTTACTGTACAAAGTAGATTGGGCCGATAACCCCACCACCGGCGAGCAATACGATCCCACTTGGGTACATAACTATACTCTCCTTTCCCGTCCATTCCCTGCCAACCATCCGCTCACCACGTTGTCGTCTGTCTATAGGAACCAGCCGAGAACGTCACCGAGGCCGCAGCTGACGACTGGGAAAGCGAGAAGCGCCGACGACGGCCTGTTGGCACCGAGAGTTCCCACCCCAGCGCTGAGAGCGACAGCCAACCCGTGCTGCCCCCGAACTCGAGAGCGAAGCGCAGAAGGGAGCTGTCGCCCACCGCCGAAGGAGAAGAAGAAGAGCAAGAAGAGGAGGGCAGGGCACCGAAGAGGCCCAGGAGATCCATCGACTCGGGTTACACGTCTACGGACGGCGACGTCGAAAGCAGCTGGGCGCACGTGCACTCAACCCCGGAGAACAAAGACACCAAAATTGTCCTCGACATCACACGCCGCCCTGGATTCGACCCGTCCGAATATCGATTGATTACCTCCTCCCAATCCGCCGCACCTTCTCAAACTGCAGAGTCGGCTATCCTGCAGGGGAACAACAGCCAGCGGGCCTTCGGCCAAATCAGCCAGCGAACTATCCCTGATTCGCAGGACGGTTTTGACTCTTTGCGCACGCAGTCCACGGCCCAGTCAGCTGCTGTTGTTGAGAGCCAAGTCAACCGCTCCGAGTTGGATATACCGTCTCGTCAACCCGACAGCTTACACCACGGGCCTGGACACGCATCAGACCTGCTCGAAACACACCAGTCGGTGCAGGCCACTTTCTGCGAATCACCCAACGTAATAGAAGGTCAACTCGCGGGCCAAGAGTTTCCCTCAGAAGACAACCCTTGGGGCGAAGGCTTCTTGACACAACCCGAGTTCCGGTTTCCTTCCTTGACCGAAACTGAGGTTGCGTCGTCTCAAACTGGACAAGTAATCTCAGGCAATCCGAGTCTGGAGCAAGATCAGGAGGAACACCAGCTCAACGACCAAGGCAATTCCGCAGGAAGATATCCCTTTCTCAGCCCATCCGAGACCCATCCCAACTTGCAGGCTGCACAGGAGGTTCCGCAACTTGACACCCATCTAGGTCTTCTTACCCAAGTCTCCGAGGGCATTGGACAGAGTTTGGAGGACATAGTTCCCGAAACCGTCCGGAGAGCTAAGAGAAGGTCGGTTACACCAAGTCGAAACATGGAAAGCCAAGCGGAATCCACTCCGCGACTTTCGGCGGCAGAGATGATGCGCCAGTTACATGCGCAGGTATTCGGCGAATCAGCCGATCCTCCGCCCGCAGAAAACAAACCGGGCCCTGCGCCTACCTTGGTCTCACCATCGGCGGTGTTCCCGCCAATGGAGAACTTTGCAGAACATCTAGAAGCGTCCGCCGTGCCGGAAAGCTCGTCCGCAGAGCTAGATCAGCGCGCCGCCGTAGATTTTGATGTTTCCTCCGAGATCCCGATCGTCGGGGGACACAGCATGGAATTCGAGCAGCCACCAGCAACGGTTGCGCCGGCGGATCTGACGACTGCTGTCGAACACATCGCTAGCGTCGACCGCGATGATCAGGTTCTCGACGAGGATTTGGAGGAGCCCGGCCCCGAATCCCCACCTGCCGAGCCTGATCAGTTTCCCCTGCATATGGGCGCCGATGAACAAGACGACCACAGCAGGCATTTCACTGTGACGCTTCCAATGGCAGCCAACACCCGGGCGACCTACCTTGAGACCATTTCGGAAAACAAGGCCACGATGATCAAGTTCGGAGAGGTCTTTGCCGACTCATATCCGAGTGTTCCAGAGCCATCGCTGGTCGCAAAGATTGACAGCATCTTCGAGCGGCTGTTGAACCTCTGCGACCTGCCTGCGTACGACGACGACCTTCCGGAGCTAAGCAAAGGGGAAATGATGAAGCATGCTACCAATTCAAACAGCAAGTTCTCATTTGTTTACGAGTTCTTATACGGCCTGTGGGACATCAACGCCCGTATCCTTGTCCTTTCAAAGCCAGGCCGCGTTTTTGAGTACCTGGAAGCGCTCGTCTCTACTACAGATTGTCCTTACACGGTTCTCTCGCAAGGCGGAGAGGACCTGTCAGGGCAGCCCACGGAAGGCACCGCCGTTATTCTGGCTGTGGCTGGCCAGGACTTGTCCAAGGTTCAAGCCGTTGACGTTGTGATTGCCTTTGACCACACGGCAAGGTCAGTGGAGCTGCCTGCGACGTTGGGGTACGAATCTATGGCGCCAATCGTTCTGTCATTAGTCGCCACATACTCGCTGGATCACATTGACCAGCAAATGATCGAGCAGGACTTGGACAGCTTCGAAAGGCGGAATGCCCTGAATTTAGCGATCGACACTGCGATGGAGTACTTGAGGAACCCCGAGCGTCAGTACGTCGAGCCGCATGAAGCGGCCAAGACGTTTGCCAGCTTCTTGAGGAGCCCGGAAATAGGGTTGGATTGGGAGCCTCACCCGCTCCCAGCCGATATCTTTGAGATCTGGCTCAGCTCGCTCGGTTCGCAAGAGCGCACCCAGGAGTCTCAGGCCCCGGCCCATGAGGGAGACCCTCCGAATGGGCCCGGCGGTCGGAAGCGCCCTTTGGTAAGCGCACTCTCCGACACTGTAGACACTGTAGGGCGCCGCTAACCGTGTGATGGCAGGACAATGTTGATGAGGGAACTCCCAAACGGCTGAGAATTCTGGAATCTCAACAGCCCTCCCGGCACGCCACACCGGCAAGGATGAGTGACCTTTTGAAGCAGACACTCGCGAACCATGCAGTTGAAGCGACCACTGCTCAGGTTGTCGAGGTGCCTGTGGAGCAGCTCGAGCGGATGTCGGGCAAGATCGCTGAACTGGAAGCTCGGCTCGCATCGCAAAGCGTCATTGAGGCGAAGACCCGCGAACATTGCATGAGCCTTGAGGCACAACTTCGGTCCTACGAGCGCACCATCCAGTCCCTCGAGCCGAAGTACATGGATGCCCTTCGCGATCGCAGTGCTTTCGAGAAGCAATGCAAGAAGGCCGTTGAGCGTCTTGAAGCCCAGACGGCCGAACTGGAGGTTGTCAAACAAAAGAACAAGCTTCTTGAGACCAAGCTCGCCGAAGCCAACGACGCGCTCGCGAACTCATCCAACCCCGACGTCGCGAAGCTCGCCACGGTAGACAGGCTGGAGAAGAAAGTCCTCAGCCTGCAAAACGAGGTCGACTACAGCCGCAAGGCGTACCAGGATGCGTCCAATGCGTATACCGAGCTCAATCAGGCGAACAAGGAGCTCCAGACCAAGGTCACCGAGCTCACGAGGCGGGCAAGCGAGAACCTCCGCATGATCCACCGGATCCACGCGCAGAATGAGATGACGGATGTCAATAGACAAATTGACGAGCTGGAAGCGACGCTGGAGAACCGGGAGCGGGAGCTGGAACGCGCCAAGGAAGAACTCAAGTTCATCAAGAACGGCCGCCGCGAGACACGCCAGGGTAGTGTCCCTCGCAGCCCGCGGACGAGTGTCATGAGCCCACGGCCAGCCCGCGGCATGGGAGGCGGGGCCGGTAGTAGGGGTACCAGTCCTGCACCGCTCATGAGCTCGGATGGACCGAGCGGCGGCGGCGGCGGCGGTGGTGGTGGTGCGCCAGTGCCGGGCATGACTTTCTTTCCACCGGCGGGGAACAGCGGCCGCTGGGGACATCTTCGTGATTAGGAGCGCGGGAATGTTGTCAACGGTAGCGGGACTGGTAGCCCGTCGCCACCTAAGAAGTCGGGCAGTAGACGGCGAGCGGGGGAAAGGCCGACTAGAGCGAGGACCAGGCGGACTTGAGCCGCCGTCTTTGCTCGTTGAAGACCGTGGAACTACCCAACATCATCGTGCACGGCCGAGCAAGTCAAGCAAGTCAAGCAAGCACATCGACAGATCGTCTTCCAGCTCCAATTTGATGGCCGGAAACTCCCAATTTGGCATCCACGTCTAACTTTAACACCGACTGCGTGGGTGAGTGAGTCGAGTCGGACAGCTGGGTCCAAGACTCAAGGAGTGATCGGGACAGACCGATAGACGGTCATGCGGGGTGATGGTAGCGATGACGACGGCGGCGGATCATGGATGGATAACACGAGGTTGGGAACATGCGGACAACCGGCGATCGAGGGGCAACGTATCTATATCAAGGGGGGAAGGGACAACGGCAACTGGCAACTGACATGGCATCTTCTTTGCTTATTTTTTTTCGCTTTCTTTTTCTTTCTTCTTCAACTGGTTTTTTTTGTGGCGCGACGGCGCAAGGAAGAGACGCACCGGAGGTCTGGGTAGGTGCTTTGATATTCCAATTGCATCGGGCATTGGGCATCGGACAGCGATCATCATGATTTAATGGGGGGTGGAATTGGGAGCGGATTTAACCTGACGGGCGCGTTAGAGATGAATGAGGTGGATTGCCGACCGACCGTCTAAAGCTGAACAAGAGGGTTGCTTTGAACTGCTCCTTACGAATGAATAGAGGGAACTTGAAACATGTCTCCCGCTTTTGGTCCATATCCCATTGAGTTTTGCTGTTTTGCCTGTTGGATGCATCGTGTGATAATTGCCCGGCCATGCAGGGGAAAAGAGACATGGTACGGAAGGAAGGTGAGCGATAAGACAAACTGATGTCCAAGACGGCAAGGGAGGCCTTGCGGAAGATGAGGTATGTGCTTGGAACACAGTGTATGGAGGAGGTAGGACACCAGTGAAACATATCCAAGCGATGATGTACCGTGAACAACACACGACGACGGTTTGAATAATGGTTCACAGTTGAAGGGGACAAACATGCGGTCTCTTCACACGAGTCAACTTCAGTTCTTACATCCACGCTCCCCTTTCCCCCCAGTCTAACACACCCAAGCTAATTCATCTCATCCCAGCTCACCCGCGGCCCGGGCATCTTCCTTGGCAGGCGGTAAAAGAAGTCTAGGAGAACATATACAGATTGATTTTTGGCGCCCTCTCTACAACCCATCAAGGAGGGGTGGCTATGGTATCATCCACAGGGTTGTCGGGAAAGCGGTTTTTCGCGCCAAGCAAAACCGGGAACCTAGTTGGCCTCCTCCGGGTACAGATCCTCCTTCAGCACGATGCCGAGCTCCTCGCGCAGGGGCTTGAGCTCGTTCAGGTACTGCTCGTACTGGCCCTTGTTCTCGACCTTGGCCTTGATGCCTATTTGGGGGATATCAGCCAGTGTTAGTCCGATATAGTATTTATCCCGCATGGGGGTGGGATGATCGTACCCTCGAAGACCCGGACGGCGGTGGGGAAGTCGTTGACTCTCCGGGCAGCCCGGAGGGCGGCGGATAGGACGGAAGGGGAGGGGACGAGATCGTATGCGAAGGCGTTGTTCAGGTTGCGCTGTGGCAGTGGAAAGGTTTTGAGTTAGCGCGAGGGATGACGGGATGACGGGATACGCGGGACGGGTCGGCGAGCAGTTCGGCGGCATACCTGGAGCTCAAAAACGTCCTGGACGCCGTCAAACTCCTTCTCGTAGCTATTCGGAATTGGAACATCAGCAATTGGGTCGATCGAGATAGCTGTGGCTGATGTGACAGAGTCGGTGTGGGTGGACCGCGAACGAGTCACGTCATGGGAGCGAAGCTCGCAGCGGAGCTCGGGAAAGCTCTGTTTCCCTCTTCACACACAGCAGGAATGCTGGGCCGGCGACTCACCGAGCGGAAAACTCCTCAAAGGTCTCCTCCTGGTGCTCGGAGCGCAGGCGGGCCGATGTGCTGAAGCTGGGGACGGCAAGGCCGGCGCGCGCCGCCATGGGCTGAGGCCGGGCAGCGATGAGGTTGGCGCGGAGGAAGCTGGAGGGGCCGCGAGCGGCAACGCGGAACAAGGAGGCCGACATTTTTTTTTGGTTGTTGTCTTTTGTTCGGAAAAGAGCTGAGAAATTGAATCCCGAGCCGGGACGAGTCGTGAGGCGGGCAATTGGCGAGGCGGCGGAGCTCGGCAACGATGGGCTGGCCCGGGAGAGCTTGGTTTGTTAGCAGCAATTGAATTGGGTGCAGTCAAGGCCAGTGCAGTGTGCGTGCATTTGGTGTTGATCCTTGGTAGTCACGGATATTGGCATCGAATGATCTTTCGGCTATGCGAGCCTCGCTATTCGCTTAATCGACTAGCGGCTGCATTTTCCTTGCTGTGCTCCCGCCAACCCCGCCATTGGCCAATGAGACTTCTTGCATTATGTTGGGCAACAGTTTTTCGCCGGCATGTGGCTGTTTTGACTGTGGCCCAGCAACAGTGTGGCTTAGTCCAGCCTCTGCTGAGCAAAGGAAATTTACTCGGCATCAGGTCTCTCCTGCCAAGCAAACCACTTGCAGCTGAGAGAAGACAGCGAGAGCGTTTGAGGCTTTGCGGTCACGGTTGGGGATGATGACGGCAAACATGGTGGAAGGATACGTCCGCTACGTAGTAGACAATTGACCTCGAGAAATGAACACTTATTTTATCACCGTGTCCTTGATGCCCGTCCGTCATTGTACAGGTACAGTACTAGTAGTTATGTACCGTGTTGTAAGAACGTTTTCATAGGTATCGCGCGGCCGCGGAACCCGGGGGCCGCGGCGGTGCTAGCTCCAGAGCGCTAGGGTTCCCGGGCTAGACATTTTTAACGCCTGAACAGGTGACGCCAGAACGCGGGTGCCCCTTGCCCCTATCTCTGTGTATTCCCGAGGACCGCGATCCAACGGGCAGCGAGTGGGTTCCAGCTGAGCTGCCACCGAGTGAAAAGGGAACAGCCGAACGAGCCGACTCAAGCACCCCCCCCGTATACTGTAAGTTGCTCGTTGACTTTATGCGGCATTCAATCAAGCCTGGGGCATGACGCAGCGACAGCCGCGGTCTGTCTCGCCGTTGACAAGCAGTCCGCTGCTTTCCAGCCCTGTGCGCGGCGCCCACATACTGTGTACTGTACATAGTATGCCAGGCCCCATTTACTACGGTATGTATGTACTGTAGTCTGTAGGGCCGTAGGCTGCCTGCAAAACAAGCAACGAAGGAGAGATCCGAGGCCCCGGGGTTTCCCTGTGGGGCAGATCTGACAGTGCCGCAGCGGTGCGTTGATTGGATGGCAAAAATTCACATGCAGGAACCAGGAAATGAGGCCCCAAGGCGTTTGCGGCTAGCCTGCTTGTGGCTCGCTCTCCTTTTCGGGGTGGACTTGCTGAGAAAAATATTTGGCCGGCTTGTGTCCGCAAACCTTCCATTGGAATCGCGATCCCTCCGCTGCGACACCTTCCTTCTGTCCTTCCGTTGGCAACTCTTTCTCTAGCTCTCGTCTCCAGTCTCCGGCCGCGAGGGTGTTGCCTTGATCCTCCTTTCTTCTTCGCTTCGTTGTTTTTTGGGGGGGTTCTTAATACTCAGCCGTCGTCATTTTCTTTCATTGGCGGCTGACCCCGGCTGAGTTGCCTTAAATACTGTAGCCACGGTTTCTTCCCGACGTGTCTCGCGTCAAATCCTGCATCGCTAGGTCAGTGTGCCTGCCACGAAAGATGCCCGAGCATCCGCCATGGCCCGCTTCGTGTACTGCCAACACGTACTGACATCTTGAGCACGCAGATCACGAACAATGGCGACCGCGTCTCCCCTGGCTCTCTTGGAGAAGCTGCCGATCCCGACGCTGGACCGGCCCTTCGGCATCCATCTCTGGCCCATCTTCAACAAGGCTTTCGAGTATGTCGTAGGCTACCCGGCCGATGAGTTCCGATTCCAGCCGGGCGTGACGCCCATGTCGACGCTCAAGGAGACGAGCATCTTCATCGTCATCTACTACACAGTCATTTTCGGCGGCCGGGAACTGATGCGCAACCGCGAGCCCTTCAAGCTGCGCACGCTCTTTTTGATCCATAACTTCTACCTCACGGCCATCAGTGCCATCTTGCTCGCCCTCTTCATTGAGCAGGTCTTGCCCACTGTGGTCCGCCATGGCATCTTCCACGCTATCTGTGCCACCGAGGGCGGTTGGACCCAGCCCATGGTGGTTCTCTATTACGTGAGTTGCATGATCGCTACGCTGCCAGTCCACGCGGTACTAACGCGCATCAGTTGAACTACCTTACCAAGTACCTCGAACTTCTGGATACCTGCTTCCTTTTCCTCAAGAAGAAGCCCCTGACATTCCTCCACTGCTACCATCACGGCGCAACGGCTCTTCTCTGCTACACTCAGCTCATTGGCTCGACGTCGGTATCATGGGTTGTCATCTCGCTGAACTTGATGGTGCACGTGGTCATGTACTGGTACTACTTCCAGAGCGCACGCGGCGTCAAGATCTGGTGGAAGGAGTGGATCACCCGTCTCCAGATTATTCAGTTCGTCATCGATCTCGGTAAGCGCACCATACTCCCCATCTATGATGGTTCGGCGATTCTGACCAACCCGTGTGCAGGTTTCGTGTACTTCGCATCTTGGACCTATTTCACCTCGACCTACTGGCCGTGGCTCCCCAACTATGGCAAGTGCGCCGGTGAAGAGTTTGCTGCCATCTCTGGCATTGCGATCCTCAGCTCGTACCTCTTCCTCTTCATCTCGTTCTACTTCGCCACATACAAGAAGGAAGGCAAGCGGCCTAGCGGGCGCAAGGCTGTGCGGAGGATGAGCCAGGCGCCGCTGCCGGACCCGATCCACGGTACGGCTGCAAACGCCCACGGCTACGCGAACGGCCTCAATGGTGATGCCAAGGCGACGGGTGTCAAGACCAACGGCACCGCGACTCGCTCTAGGAGAGCCTAAGCTTGCCCATGACGAAAACGTGCTGTGGTGATCTAGGCACAGGGCCGTTTGAAAGAAGAAGAAAAACGCTACAAGCATCTCACTTTTGCCACAGAAAGATGTCGATGGGCACCTGCGCTCATGCTCGGCGCAATAGCTAGGATATTAATGAGTGGATTTGTACAGCACGGGCAATCGCGGTACAGTGGATGGATGTGTCTTTGGGAAGGTTGGGCACATTTCCTCGACACCATAACGGCATCTTGGTATTCATCACGGAGTCAAAGAAGGGGGGGAAAAAACTCATTTTTACGGGGGGGGTCGGGCTTCTCATGGCGACATATGGGCGATCCGCCTAATATGGAAAGGGGTGTGGTCGTATCATGATGGCGGGCGAAGGCGCATGTATGAAGGATGACTGAAATAGGGGCTGGCATCACGGGCGGCATCAACCGGATCACCAGACGGGGCTGGCGAAGGAGGGTTGCAGGCCTGTTCGCGGGGATGGAGACGGCGGTTCGTCCCCGGACAGCGCTCAATCTCTGGTTCGGGTCTTTCGATTTTATGCTTTTCGTTTCGTTATGTGTATACGTTTGTCCTTGTACTACTGGCCTGAGCGGATCGAAGCGTGGCACACACCATAAGCAGTCTTAATAACATTTGAGTTGAACATCAGGGCGGGCTGGGCACGGGGTGACGTCTATCCGCTATCATCATCCTCGGGCAGAGTTCCCCGGAAGCGTGGTTGGGTTTGCCGTCCTCCGTCGTCGCAGATGCCCGCCGTGCGTTTAGATGACCGTGATTCTGTCACACCCAAGCTACTACTTGGTGTGCCAGCAGACAGATGACGAGACGGCTCTGTTGTCGGGGAAATGCCGTTCCCTCTTTCCAACTGTGCCCGGTGAGGACATAGTTTGCTCGTGCCGCCGCTGACGCGCTGTCATGCTCGCGTCTCAACAAGATTTTCACACGTCAGAGAACCCGTGGTAACATCATTGCTACACCAGCGCCAGGCAGAGGGCCGGGATTCCTGGCGCCCAAGATGAGAAATCCACTACGCCTTTTTGACTGCCCCGTCGTTGATGCAACACGATCGCGGCGGTGAGACAGCTCGGCGTCATGAGAATACCGGCTTCGGTGCTTTGGATATCCCCATGGGTGTGCTGAACAAGTCGAAGAGGGTCCCCGATGCAGGAGGTGAGGGGGGCAACAGGTTAACTTCAGCTCACGATGCTACTATGGTACAGCCGCCGGCGGCTCTGCCGAAACAAAAACCAAGTGGAAACACTCCACCAGGGAGATCTCCACCCCAAGAACATGACTGGAACGGATCACGATGAACACAAGCCGTCGGAACCAGCTGACCGGAGCCAGGCGGGACACCGGAGTTCGGACCGATGCCGTCTCAGGGTGGCAGCGAGATTTGGCAGTACCACGCACACTCGAGGCGCTTCAGGGATGGTTGGTGTTGCGTTGGGTTGAGCTGGGCCGCCTTGTGGGGGGGCTGCCACCCTTCCAATCTCGTCAAATCCGGGTTCGTGGGCGCCGTTTGTGGCTGCAAGGAGAGCGAAATCCGGGGAACCAGGGGGGGGAGCATGATCAGGATGGAGCCGCAATGCCCACACACACACGCCCGCCCCAGTCCTCGCGCTCAATGGCGGCGCATGGACGTGCCAAGCCGATCCAGGTTGCTTCCGTCAAGGAGCCAACTTCCGCTTCCTTTTTGAGAAGTTGCAAAACCCGGGTGACAGACGCCGCCAGCCCCACGACGATGCGAGCCTACGAGGGAGGCGAGATGTATAAACAGGCGTCGTCTGGGACGCCATGGGAGATTCACGAGTCCGCTCTGTTCTTCATCCGCTCCTCCTTTGACCTGAGTTTGTGACAGTCACTGCACTGCACACCTACCACACCCACACCCACACACAACACACCATACACACAAGATGAAGCCCTTCTCGCTTGTCGCTCTGGCGACCGCGGTCAGCGGCCACGCCATCTTCCAGAGGGTGTCGGTCAACGGTGTCGATCAGGGCCAGCTCAAGGGTGTTCGTGCCCCATACAGCAACAGCCCCATCCAAGACGTCAACCACGCCGACATCGCCTGCAACTCCAACCTTGTGCTCCGCGACAGCACCGTCATCAAGGTCCCAGCGGGTGCCAGGGTCGGCGCGTGGTGGCAGCACGAGATCGGTGGGCCCTCGGGCCCCAACGACGCGGACAACCCGATCGCCGCCTCGCACAAGGGTATGTCCTCCTCCCTTCTCCGTCCCCTAGTTATCCCGTACCCCCCCTTTCCGCCACCTACCCGGCCGTACAGCAACACTAACTCTCCTGCCCAGGCCCCATCTCCGTCTACCTCGCCAAGGTTGACAACGCCGCCAGCGCGTCCACCTCAGGCCAGAAGTGGTTCAAGGTGGCCGAGCGCGGCCTCAACAACGGCAAGTGGGCCGTGGACGAGATGATTGCCAACAACGGCTGGCACTACTTTGACATGCCGTCGTGCGTGGCGCCCGGCCAGTACCTGATGCGCGTGGAGCTGCTCGCGCTGCACGGCGCCTCGTCGCCCGGCGGCGCCCAGTTCTACATGGAGTGCGCCCAGATCGAGGTGACGGGCTCGGGCTCCAACACGGGCTCCAACTTTGTCAGCTTCCCCGGCGCGTACCCGGCCAACCACCCGGGCATCGTCGTCAGCATCTACGGCACCAGCGGCAGCCCGGACAACGGCGGCCGCGCCTACACCATCCCCGGCCCGGCCCCCATCACCTGCTCCGGCGGCAACAACGGCGGCGGCTCCAACCCCAACCCCACTCCCTCGTCAAGCTCATCCACCCCGACCCCGACCGGCGGCAACGGCGGCAGCGGTGGCACCGTCCCTCTGTACGGACAGTGCGGTGGCCAGGGATATACCGGCCCGACCGGGTGTGCGCAGGGCACGTGCAAGGTGTCCAACCAGTGGTATAGCCAGTGCCTGCCTTGAGAGTTTGCTGTGAGAGCAGAGCGGGGAGGGGAAGGGGTGGGGGGGGGGGGGGGGGAGAGACCTGATGGTGGTGACGATTCTCTGTACATAGTTGACTTTGACTTCGTTGTCTATAACTTTTATCTTGTGAATCAAGTACATACACACACACACATACACATATCACATGAGTGCCCAGTTGGGATTGATACTAGGGACTGAGGGTTAGTTAGTCTATACTAATCCGCCGTTTTTGTAGACACCATGTGTCTTCCTAGAAGAGGGTTTCTACTGGCGGTTTTTACATACTTAATACTACTGGAGCAAGGAGACGTGGCTTGGTCTTGGGATGTACTTAGTTGTGAGGTAGGAGAACCAATTAAAGACACAATATGCATTCCGTGGTCTGTTTGTCGCTAGACGCAGGGTACGAAAAATTGAGTTTGCCAGCGTTGAACTCGCGAGGAAAGGAGGTACGTACTGAGGTGATGCAGATTTCAGTGCGTTGTAGTTTGTCTCGGGGGACAATTCTGTCTTGTAAGGCTGCGAGGTCACTCTCACCCTCACTATACTTTTACGGTATGCTTTTAAGAGTGGACTGTCAGGGACGATGGCGATAGCGGTCTGGGCAGCACATCCATCTCATCCGTGCATCCCACCGCCACCAACAAGATTAAAATAGAACTCTAATACTGTACTGATGTTAGTATGTAAGGCCCCCCAGCCATGGTTGAGATGGCTGGCTTTCCCAAAAAATCATCCGGCCTGTCTGCCTAGGTGTCTCGGCGGTCCCGGCGGCCTGGCCAGTGATGGTCAGGTCGGGTCGGGTCGAAGGCCCGGTCGAGGCCGGGTGTCGGGCCGGCCCAACTTGGATGTTTCGGTGCTCTTCCGGTCGGCTGCAGGGATCTGTCCAACACAATCGTGACCATAAAAACAAACCGCGAATCAGGGAAGAATATTTGCGCATGTTGATCGGGTCGCCTCTGATTGCACTCTGCATTGTGCTTGACCGTCAAGCGAGGGCGCCGACGAGTTTATGCTGGGTTCGGGACACCAACTCTGGAGTCTGGACCGTCTTGGCCTATGCGACGGGCCGGCCTGGTGGGTGTGATAACAGTCAGTAGTCAGTAGTTAACTTATCGGCCACTCTCCAGGCAGACGGCGCGGAGGTATGGTCTGTTGCACACACACAATACCTACCCGTTATTTCTGGTTATGTCTTCTCGCATGAACGAGTATACGCAAACCACACCCAAACCAACACGGTCCTTACCAAAGCGGGCATGCCCGGATGCATACTACTGTAACAGTGTAACTGAGCCAGCCGCGTACCCAGCCCGTCGGGAAGGCCGTCGGTCGCTTTGGTGCAGCAGCGCGGTATACTTGGCAGGGTAGGCTATAACTACAGTACAGTAGTTAGTAGAGAGGGGGTTTTATCACCAGGGATGTATACATCGGAGCACCCTGGTTAAGAAAAAAAAGTAAAAAAAAGAAAAGAAAACGGCGAAAGTCACCGTTACGGTCCCAGGGCAGGGAGGTGCTGGGTGCTTCGGTCACCAGCGCCTGAAACCGCGATCGCCGTTGGCCGTCACCGGCATCCGCCCTGCCGACCGGGTCCGGATTTGCAATTGTTTCAATCCTCCCGTGCTCCTCTTTATGCTTGTGATCTGGTGGTAGGGATGCAGTTGAGCAATGGCAGTGGAGGACATACATACTATGTAGTAGAGAACCCTGGGAGCGAGACATGTGCCGCCGTGGCGGTTGGTGATGCCGCCCTGCGTATCTGTGGCACGTCTCATGCCGGGCCTTGACTGACTACCTAAGGTAGGTAACTAGGTAGGTACAGTATGTACGAAGTACATAGTTAGCTATGTACTACCCCTCTGCTCAGTCCCGTCTGTGTGCAGAGTCTCGCGGATTCGATATCGCCGAGTGGTGCACAATGCACATACATAGGTAGTAACACTTGTTGAGACAGGGACCAGTCGAATCTCAAGTTCCATGCTCGAATGGATGGGCACCCCAAGTCCCTTGATGTAACACGCCTCAACCCCACCCCCAGAAACCGCGAGACGACGTCTAAGCCAACCAACTCCTTCCTTGAGCCGAGTGACTTCCCTTTTCGTGTGCCGCTATCCCCCACGACACAAGAAGCAGAAAGAGCAGGCCCGAACCAATCCAGTGGCCACGGGCCATTGCCACAATCGGCCAGTCTGGAAAATCCCCGCCATGTGTTGGTCAGGGGCGCGATTGGGGGGACGTGGAGTGGACAACCTTGAATGCAGACGAAATGGAAGGGATCGAGGAGCGTGTCTGACAAGGCGGGGTAGCCTACCCTCTCGAGTCGCTCTCTCGCCTGTTGCCCCTGACTATCCCCTCCACTAGCTACCTAGGCAAAATCCCATCGCATTGGCATGGATGTACCCTCCTGATACAACCCACGCCGAATTCCTTTTCTTATTTTTCTACCTTCTTTTATGTACATACATAGGCAGTAGGGGTGATGCCCTTGTAGATAGGGAAGGTAACGCTCAAACAAACAAACGCCCAGGGCAGCGGTCCCAGTTGCACCCGTGCTGTATGTATGTACATACATACATGCATACCTGCTGTGCATGCATGCATCCGCAGTGGAGCTGCACGCCGAGGACGCTGCAAGAAACCTTGAGACGAAGCGAGGCGATACCCGATATTTGTATCGCACGGTTTGTGGATTGATCGCTTACAAAAAAAATCCACCCTTTCACTCGTATCGACACATTCCGAGTCTTTGAGTCCCCAATTTGGAGGCAGAATGGACAGCAAGGGTAAAGAGAGATGGATGGAGGAGAGGAGGTATGGGCATTGGGCAAGAAGAAACAAAATGCCACCTCCCGGACCTGGCAATCCCTTCGCTTCAGCAGGGCACGGCGCTCAATTGAAACATCATCCCCCTCCTGCCCAGCCCAGCCCTGGTGTACAGTACAGTACGATACATAGCAAGCAAGGGACAAGGCCCTAGAAAACGGAGGACACAAGGTCATGGTATGGTATGGTTCAGAGAGAAGAAGATAAAACAGCCTTCTAGAACAAAAGTTTTGCAAGACATGCATGGCCCATGGGACAGACGAAAGCAGGGCGATGCGCCGGTGCAACCTGGCACTGCACGTCTTGGAAGGTGATGAGCAGTCTCACCCGGACGGCATCCGCGCGGGCTCAAACCGGGATATCGTCAGTGCCCTGTCTCGAGCGCCCGGGTGGTGCATAACCAGAAACGGCCGACGAAACACGACAAGTCCGAGTCACGCTGTGTGTGAGGCCTCTTGACATCTCATCACGAAAACTTTCCAAAGTAGGTAATCAAGTGTATGTGTGCAGTGCAGTGTATGTTGAATTGAGTCTCATTGTGTTTTGGCTTGCTCAAAAAGGAAAAGGAAAAGGAAAAGGAAATGGAAAGAGAAATGGCTAGTAACTACAGTAGTAACCAGTCTGCGCTGTGCTGTGCTGTGCTGTGTGGTATCATCATTGCGAGAAATCCGCCCAAGTCATGTCATGCCGATCCGCCCCAGGCCAAAAAGCATCATCATCATTTCCCCAAACGCCAGCTTTCCCTGCCCAGTAGTAGGTATGCCTTGATGAACGCCGTAAGATCCCCCTCACCACAAAGAAAAAGGAAGTAAAACGCCGTAAAAAATGCAGAGTCAAAGATTCCTCCGTTTCAAGCCCTCCCGGTCAATTTCACACTTCTCCTCCGCGCTGAAAGTCCGCTCAGGATCCCCCTCCTAGTCGTCGCCGCCGCCGGACCGCCCGGTGAGGTGGGCGACATAACATCGCTCGGCGACGATGTAGCGCCCATGATGGTGGCGTTCTTCTTGACGGCCCGTAGTATGTCGTTGTACGTGACCGGAGTCATGGGTGTCTTGGGCCGCTGCTCGTGCTTTTGTTGCGGTTGCTGCTGAGGTTGTTCCTGTTCCGTGTTGCTCTGTTGCTGCTGCTGCTGCTGCTGCTGCTGTTGTTGTTGCTCCTGCTGCTGCTGAGCGGCTAGCACGACCGTGACCTCGGGCGAGTGTACCGAGTGCCTGTTCGGATTGGAAGCGAAGGAGGTGTCAAGTCGGGGGACAGCAGCCTGGGGTGAGGCCAGGTTGGGCCTGCTCCGCTTCCGAACCAGGCTGAAGGACCTTGTCACGCCTTTGAGCAGGGCCGTGGGTGTCCGCGGCGTCTTGGCCGACTGGGTCTCGCCCTCGAGGCTGTCGAGTGCCTTGGGAATGTCCAGAGCATAGGTGCTGCCGTTGGCGTACGGGTCAATGCTGAGAAAGGGCGGCTTCTTTTTGATTAGAATCTCGGACAGGAGGATGCTCCTCCGGTTGTGTGTGCTATCTCTGTTTGCGCGGTGCTGCGAATGCCGCGACGAAGTGGTGCTCGCCGGAGTGACGGGCCGGTCGTCTGTTGTGACTGGCGCCAGAGTTGCGGATGGCCTGGCCGACGAGTCGGTGCTTGACCGTGTCCTGGTAGTGCTCAGGGAGCTACGCGAGATGCGTTTTCTTGTCGCCGGTAGATCCACAATCGACGGCTTCCCGGCGAAGACCACAGACACCACCCTGGCTGTGTCCTCGTGGCTGCTCGTCCTAGTTGGCGACATCGGGTCCTCCACGCTCGAGTCGTAATCGTAGTCGGAAAAATCGTCTGCGTCTGACGAGGCGTCCTCCTCGGACGACAGATAGATATCATGCGGAGTGGTCGCCTGGGCCATTTCCGCTGCTTCGACGGCGCCGCCTAGCTTTAGGCCGTGGTTGTCAAGCAGCCTCGAGGCTCGGAGGGCGCTCTTGGGTGGGAGCTCCGGGATAGTGTTGGACCGAACTCGATCCGGGCTCGGCGCCATGGTGTCCTGGTTGTCCATGTCGTAGAACTTGTCAAAGATGGGCTCGTCGAAAGTCGCTGCTTGGGACGAGAGAGAAAAGTCGGGTTTGCTGTCAAGCGCCCGGGTATTTGTCCTGTCCGTCGGGCGACCCGCCTCCCCGGCGGGAAGGGGTTGGTCCACCAGAGACATGGGCTCGAGGGAGAATGTTCGGTCAGTTCTAGAGGCTGGCAGAGCAATGGCCAAGGGAGAGAGAGATGGTAGAGCTCGGCGTCGGTGTCTCAGTCTCCTGGACTGGGAGTTTTTGGAGCAATGGCGGAATGGCGGAATAGCGCGGCTGGCATGGAGGAATGCGTCCCGAAAGGTTGGGGGGTGCGAGAAGGTTTTAATCTGGAGACGATGCCCAAGGCGGGCATACCCCCCCCGGAGCTGCTACGTAAAAAGCGTCGAGTGCCAAGAGAAGCCATAACGGTCTGCAGTGACTGGGCCCGCCGTCTCTGTCGGCCGCGGTTGCTGGGTGGGTGTGTTGGTGTGGGTGCCGGGTGGTGTGAGTGGGTGGGCAGGAAGAGCATGTACCTCCGTCCTGCAAGAAGCAGGTCCGTTTACGTACCAAGCGAGGAGACGGATGAATGGCCTGCCTTCGCATGACAGGGCTTTGCATGCCAACCCCTACCCCTGCCCCTGCCACCGGCAATCCCTGCTCCCGCCTCCACAGCGAGGATCGCGGGGGCTGCCAGTGGCTGCGAGCTTCGGTCGTCTACTCATCTTTTTTTTTCGCTGTCAACACCAGCGTCTCCGACCCCGAGTCAGGAGACGGTTGGGAGAAACGCATGCAGCGCTTATGGAAACCGAGTCTTTGATGCCCCACCGAGATGGCCCGGCGAGCTGTCAGAGCTAAACGGGAGGGTTGGCTGCGGTTTGGGCTTTCTATCGAGGGCTATCGGAATGGCGAGCCCTGGTTGGCCATGGCCGATGTTTCAGGTAGAACCGGGCCCTCGACCTTCAACGTGGACCGCAAACACCAGCCGACGACGAAGAAAGTCTCCGCCAAGACTGCGATTCTCTACATACTGGCGTGACTAGGAAGCACATTAATTTTCGCATCTGTTTGGAATCCCAAAACGACTTTCTCGCCGTAGGCTGGTGAGCATTCCGAAGACGGGATTCTCGCTTTCCGCTTCACAGCCACCAGCTTCTCGTAAGCCGGTTTGCCAATCCATCCCAGGGGATGTGCGCAGTCAGTCAGTCAGTCCTTTCGTCATCAGCCCCAGCCCGGTTTTTCCAAGGGCCTCCGATCTGTCGACAATCAACAACGTGACCACTGCATGCAATTCTCCAATCAGCCGTGGTTCGCTGTTTGCCGCCGCCCTGAGTTGGGGATCCGAGTCTTCGTGCCAATCGCCGTCGCCTAGGCACATGCCCCTCACGAACCGTTGCTGCCAATGAACATTCGCGTGGGAAACCCCTCGGGAGGCTGTATGTCACCCACGGCGGTCTGAAGGCGAAACAAGTTTACCTCCATGTCGGAGCTCGCAGCGGCTGGAATGTTGGTGTGCACCACCATATCTGCAAATGCACACACACCACACACACACACAGAGCGCTTCCGTTCGGTATAGTGGGAGGGCTCCGAATCGGGGTGTGCTCTTATTTTTTCCGTCCTGCCCGGCCTGTGTCCGCCCGATCACCCAGCCTGTCGACCTGTTGAAATGCAACCGAGCCTGACCGACCCGACGACCCGCCCGTGTCGGCCGCCTTGCTTGCCCTGCCCGTCCAGCTCGTCCCAGCTCAGGAACGGGAATGCAAACCAGGATGCTATTTTATCCTCATGCGATGCCTAGTAGGTAGCTAGAAGGCGCCCGCTGTGGGCCTCCGTCGGCCGTTCGTCCGGTTGCCTTTTCGTTGAGACCCTGGCGGCATGAACTCGCAGATTGGTGCTGGGAGCGGGCGCGGCTCTGAATCCCGCGCCCGGCCGCGAACCAAAACGGAAGGGAGCCGAGCAAGTCCGCTGCTTTTCCCCATTCTAGTCACAGCACGAGAGAACTCCAACGGGTCGGCTTCGCAAACGAGGCCGTAGAGGCCCGGCCCATGCTGGTGGCTGCAGGGAAAATAAAAATAATCCTAACCTAGAGATGATAGTTATGTAACTTCCGTCTCGCTGACTCTAACAAGAGATAAGCAGTAACGACTGGAAGTGGACCCTGGCTCTCATCATAATCTCCATCTTACGCTCAACTTCCGATCACCATCACTAGAACTTATGTGTGCACATCTCGAAGCAGGGGACACCCGGGCCGTCGCCGTTTCACAGCACGTATCCGTAAAATAAACACTGCCACTTCCTCTTCAATAGAGCGTGCATGTGAGTGTTCCCAATCCGTTCTGCAGGCGTCGGCATTGGGGATTGTGGCGGCGCCTCGTGGCTGCTGTTGGCTGCAAATCGCCGGCGAGCAACGCGCTTCCAAACTTCAGCCGCGATTGACCGACTTCTTGATCCCGCTCGCAAATGGCTGATTCCTCAGCCCGTTGTTGGTGACTAACGTTATCCAATGGCTTTGGTTGACGACAACAACAGGGGGATTGCCCCGCCAGACAGACGGGAGTGACGCCGGCTACCGGATGTCACAATACCGTCTCCATACATATCCGTAGTAAGCTACTTGTCCCATGGAAGACCAGGACACGAGCTTTGAAATTATCCCAGCGCCACACAATACCCATGGTATTGCTGCGATGTGCGTACTGTACTGTACGAATACGTATGTCGCGAAACTCGGGGGGATCGCATGCCTTTCCCCTGGCCTCTGTTTCGTTTCATTCATCTGGTTTCGACGGCCCCTGGCGATCTTAAGATGACCATTCATTTGCCGTCCAGCCTCCAGGCCAACGCTTCTCGTGATCGCAGCGCTGCACGGGACATTTCTTTTACTCCGTAGGACCCTGCAGTTTCCTTGGGGTTGAACGCACGAAACACGACTTGACATGGGAAGCGCTTCAGACGCAGGGTCAGCCCGCGTCAGAGCGCAGAGGGATGCCGTGCTCCGTTTTTGCGTGGGATGGCTGCATCATCGCACCCGCGGCAGCGGTTTAATCCACTGCTCCCGTGTATTCAAGGTACTGTATGTACATCCGGATTTTATTGTACCATCCGGCCTGACTGCTCGCACGCTTATCCGGTTTATCATGCTGGTCGATGACCTCAACCATGGAGGTGGGATCAACATCGTCTGATGTTGATTGTTGACGGGTGCAGCGAACCCTAATTCTGGCATTGCGTCATGCGAATAAGGGTTGCAACGGACTGCTGGCCCAAGCTCCACCGCAACCACTTGGCCAATCAGCAGCGTCTTCTTTTTCGTCCCGCTTGCGGGATCTGTTCTGTTTCTAAAATTGTTTCAAACCTGTGATTTAAGCTCTCCGCATCCACCACTGCCGAGTCCAGGTCTGTTGTGTCACCTGGGGTCCCTATAGTTATAGTTAGGTCTCCGTCGAATGGATCCTACGCAGCGGCGACCAGAACATTAGAACCACAACCGTTTTCTCACCAAACCCAACGTTATGATACCTTTTCTCAGATGCCAACAGATTCGATTATGTACTCGGTCAAAGTGGCTTGCGCAGTCAAGGAGCTAAAATGCCCCCGCGATGGCTCAGCGGCACGGAAATAGACTGCTTCGGCGAGCAACGGCACCCACCAACAGCTCGGCTTTTGTGCATCGAGATGGGGGCTGACCGGGCTAAGCAACGTCAGAGGACGAATCATTGCGCCGTCTGCACTGCAAGGCCGACAGCAAACTGTCGTCGTGGGCGCCGTCGATGCCAGGCTGAGGCTGGGGTTTCCCGGCTGCGTTCAGCTGGATTGCATTCCACATTTGGCACCGCCGCCCTGGTTCGCGATTCTGACCCGGAGCCGGGGGACGCTCTGCTGGACAGACGTGCATGATGCTTACCACACGGTACGCGGCCGACAGTCAGGAACGGCGCAGCCGGCAAGCTTGCACAACAAACCCTTTATTTCGCGTTTCTCCTGACTCGGTGAACTGGTTTTGATGGTCTGTTCTTAGCTTCCTCTTCCTCGCCTCCATCCCCTCCCGCATCGTGTGGACGCCAGCGCAACAAGACGGCACGGAACCAATGGTCCCGTAGGAAAGGAAAAGAGCGAGTCGGTTTCTTCTTTCAATCAAGCCGTCGTCACTAGCGGAGCAATCTGTTTGAGACACACACCGACACTCCGCGTCAGTCGGCCCCCTGCTGCTACCCACCCCCAATAGCCTTCGATGTTCGACGGCCGCGGCGAGGCCGGGCTCGCGATGTCCGGCCTTGCTCCGACCCACGACCCGACTCCTCTGTAGGTAGTTTATTAGCGTAAACCCATAGTTAAACCTGCTCTGGTCAGAACGAACTCGAGCCCCATAAGCAGGGCGGAAGATCGACCTACTGTGCCGCATCGCCTGGCTTACCGTTCCCAACCGGCTGCGCCGCTGCCATGCACAGTTGTTTTTAAACGTCTTACAGTATATGTATGTGTTGTATGCAGGCAGGGCTAGTAGTAGCTCATGCGCTGTCGGTGCTCAGACCGCCGACGATAAAAAAGAAAAGTAAAAACAGCAACACCTCCCCGCATCTTCCACTACCTCGGTACAATCCCGTAAAAGATCAACTATCCACAACCCGGTTAGTTATTGTTGTTGTTATTGTCCCCCGTCCCGCCGATTGGGTGAACCCGGGTTGTATGTAAACTCGGAAGTTCGACTCAGATTTATGGACTCAGCCTTCTTTTCCCCCCTTGCCAACATCCAAAAACGAGAGCGGTGAGTCGGCCACGTATTTTTTTGAAGGATTGCTTGAATGCAGGCCTCGAAGAGGGCCGGTCTGCACATAGCCACTTTATGGATCCATTGCACGCGGTTTGTTTTTCTGACTAGTTGTCAATGTTTACCGTGTTTTGCGTGTAATAAGAGTTTCTCTTATTCTGCCTCAACATGTATGATGTGTGCCTATCAATGTTCGCCGTGTCGTAGCTGACGGGTCTCCAATGAGGCTGCGAACCTCTCATTTGTACTTGGTGATAGGAAAGGGACATTTTGAGAGGAGGCAATAGTTCAATGGGTGATTTATTTGCCAGAGAAGAAAAGAAGGAAAGCAAAGTTATATGACCAAGGTTCGCAGTGTCGTTCAGAGTCGATGCTGTCTTGCAACTCCTCTTGAAATTCCTGGATAGGCAAGATGACCGTATCGCCGTCCGAAACTCTTCATGTCGTGGTCGATAGAACGATATCGGCTAAGGAAACCCGAGCCTTGGAATTGGGTTGATCGGCTTGTTTTCTTGACAAGGGGATCGTCGAAGCATCGAGTCCGTAGAAGTTTGCCAGTATGTGCTTACTGCAGTAGGGGTCGTCGATATGGTTCAGCCGGATAATACCGAACGTCGCCGTGACATCCGGGAGTTGAGATGCTGCAACCTGACGGATCTAGTGAAGCTGTAGCATTCGGCTATGCGCCCTGCAGGTTGGGCTACTGTGGTTGAGGGGGGGAAAAAAAGGTTGGCATAGAGCCGTGGTAGCGATTCTTTTATTCCCGGGTTTGCCCCTGAATATGGAAGAATAGGAGAGTCTGCATTTGGTGGTGTTGTAATGTTGCTCTGTGGGGGTTAAGTTGTTCTCGTGGCATCTGTGCCGTACTTTTGGAGATAGGATCAGCGCTTCTTGGAGCAGGTAACTTGGCAAGTACTGCCTATCGCTGTCGGTTGTGGCGGCAAGAGGTGACGAAGGTTCTCTCTGAATTTTGATAGACTGCAGGCTGGTTTTGAAAGGAAAGGGGGGATCATTAGGAAAAAGTTTGCTGCATATTTCCTGCAGGTTCGATATCTCAAGAGCATCAGACATGAGGAGAAGAAACGGTGGTAAGATAAGGCCCACTGCGTTTCGGGCAAGGGCCTTCCCGTTGCATCTACATAGCATAGCTCACAATGTCTGGTGAAAGGCAGGAGTAGCAGCCTACCGCGCAAGAACTTCGTCAGATACTATGTAGCTAGGCCACAAGTAAGCAGCTGTCCGGAACTCAGACGAACCTATTGAAGCACCAATACCCCTCAGCCAGTTACCCCAGCGTTAGGCACTCAAGGGATACAATATTCAACGTATCGGATGTAGCCAGCAGACTGGAGCCTACATCGTCCTCCGCCCGAGCACTTTGAACACAAACGAATTGTAAATATAGAACCCAGGGGGTATAGTACATCCAGCAACATACCCTACTTGAAAAGAACGATAGGCCCAAGTCTCCCCACCAACAAGCAGAGTAAACATTAAGGACACAGATTCCCAGCTCCTTTCTCGCCTGTCCCAGACTCACTCCAACCGACGCCCCGCACACCAAACCCCCTTATTCGCAATAACCCACCCCAGTCACCAAGCCAACACTCAAGGTTTTCCCAAGTTCCCTACCAACCGAACGACCAAAGCACCGTCCGATTCCTTCCCCTCCACGGGCAAGAGAAATAGCGCCATCGATCACCGCCACAAATCCAATCTCTCCCTCTTCGTCTCACCCGCACTACTCTTCGGCCTAGGCCACTCATCCTCCCCTCCATTACCATTATTACCACCACCAAACCCGCCAACCGACAAACCCCCGCCCCCAAGAGAACCACCAGCACCAGCACCCACCCCACCAACAGAAAGATTCTCCCTCCTCCCCCGTCTCTGGGCCCCTCCCAAACCCTCACTGGGCACGGCCAGAAACCCACCCCCCGCCGCGCCCCCCATCCCACTGACAAGCACACTCCGCCTCGCGCCGGCCCCGCTACTCCACCCCGCCGTGCTCCCCCCTAGGACGTCGGCGCCCAAGCCATAGCTACTGAGCGGCCGCTCCGGCCGCTCCGCACCCCCTCCTCTTCCGTACCCGCCGCCGCCGCCGACCTGGACAAAAGACCAGCCCAGCTGGTCATCATCGCCCTTGGTAAACACCTCCAGCTTGGCGGGGAGGTTCATGAAGCCGCCCCCACCAGGCGGGGATGTTGCGAGGGCGGCGAAGGGGTTGTTGCTGCTGAAGCGCGGGTTTTGGGTGCCCGTACCCGTGGCGACGCCGAGTCCCGAGGCAGGGTTGAAGGCGCCGTTCAGCGAGGAGAGCGAGCCCTGCGGGCGGTGGCCTAGACCACCGCCGCCGCCGGAGAAGGGAGCTGTGGGGGGCAATAAGGGGGGGAGGCCGCCGTGGGAGAGGGAGTTGCCGGGCGAGGAGAAGGGCGAGCCCGAGCCGCTGCTTGCTGGGCGGGCGGCGCGGCCTTCGGCGAAGGCTGGGGCGGGCGGGGGCAGGCCGAGGAGGAGGTCGGGGAAGTTGGGGTCGCGAACGTAGACTGCGTTGAGGTTTGGCAGGCCACCGGAGAGGAGCGAGCCGGCGAGGTAGTTGTAGTAGCTCGCGGTGACGCCCGAGTACTTGGGTGTTGACGGTGCCGCTGTGATCTCAAAGTGGAGCGACTCGAGGCTTGAGGAGGAGAGCGGTGGGATGTTGTGGGAGCCGGCGGCAGCTGGCAGGGCGGCCGATACGCTGTCGATGATGGAAAGGTGTTTGAGCACGGGAGTGTAAGCCATGAGCTCCTGCAACGCCCATGCGCGCACGCCCGTCCCGTTCAATGTGAGAACTTTCAACGCCTGCCGGGCCTCGGGCAGGACCAACCATGCCTTGAGGCCCTCGGACGTGACGTTGGGAATGTCGGTGAGAATGAACTCCTCCACCGGCGGCAATGGCGGCAGCATGTCGTTCCATGCCAGTGTTTCGTCGGTAAAGGATGTCGACTGGCTGATCTTGAGTGCGCGAAGGTTGCCCAGGTAGCCCAGCACCTGGCGCATCATGCTAGGCTCCATATCTATCCGAACAAGATCCAGCACCTCCAGCTTGGTCCATACCCTCCCTGTCGCCAGTGCCTGCAGACTGTTCTCCGAACCTCCCATGTATGTCATCTTGCGCAACTCGAGGCAGCGCGCCTGCACTTCCAGGCGGAGGGTCAGGAATGCCGGCTCATCGGTAAAGAGACCCTCCGGAAGGTCGACGTAGTGTAGGTTCGGGGTTACGGCTATCGTTCGGGCCAGGTCTGCTTGGCAGGATTCGCGCAACATGTATGGCATCTTGAGGAACTGGACAAGCCGGCCGCGGCGCACGGGGTCTTCGCGGAGGGCGCGGCAGAGCAACTTCAGGCGGGCTTGCGCGGGGTCTTCGGGCTCGCCATTGCGGTCGAAGAAGGACCGCCGTTTCCGCCGCTCCGCGAGAATGGCCTCGAGATCGCAGTAGTGGACACTGTCGATACGGATGCTGTGGTATCTGTAGCAAGGAAAGGCTGGTCAGCCACGTTGTCTGTCACCCGGGCGAGGGACATGGTGTTCGCTAGGGACGAACGTGGGAGCCCGAGACATCGGGAAAGTTGCGATTCGACATACAATAGCTTGACGGCCTCCGTCTTCCACCTCCTGCAGACGGCAACGCAATGTGCCAGGTCGCGCAGGTCGCACAGCATACAGCCATCGTCGACCGAGCTCTGCTCGCACATCACGTAAGTTTCGTCGCGGCTATGAGGGCAGACAAAGGTAAAGATGCGGTCGAAGATGTGTGCCGGAAACTGGGTGAGCGCGGCGGCGGATGCGCGGGTCGGCCTGGGCTGGAAATGTGTAGACTGCGAGTACGTCCGTGGGTCGTAGGGGCCGGACGGCGGGGAGCCGAAGGGCCGATAGCTATCGGGCCGGGAGTCGCCGGGGCCGTACCCGCTGTAGGCCGGGGCCGATTGCTTGCCATTCGTCTTGCTCCCGAAGCCCGGCATGCGGCCGTGGCCGTGGCCGCTGTCACCGTCGCCCTTCCGCTTGTCTTTCCTTCTCCAGAACTTCATTGTGCCCAGGACGGTAATGGCAAGTCCCAGGGCAAAGGGAGGTCGAAGGTTGGAATGCGCGTGTGGAGGCTGCAAGAGGTGGGGTCCAGCGGGATCCCGCACGACTAATATGTGAGCCTGGCGTGCCTGGCTCTTTCTCCTGTTACTCCGTAGGCAGCGCTCGCTGCGCCGCGAAACCGACCCCAGGCGACCCCTGCAGACGCGGTCCAGCAATCGATAGGCCAGCAACTGCCAACTGCCAACCGCTAACGTTCCCGTCGTTGCGATGGCCCAGTTAGAAGAAGAATGCTTGAATTACACGTAGGTACGAATATACCGCGCGCCCTCTTGTTGAAGCTGTTCGCACGATAGGCATCCAGCAGCAGGGTAGCGATGTCGACAGTCGAAGATCGTTGCCGTCTTTGCCCTTGTCCTACAACTAGGGCTGAATGTATCGCCGAAGCAGGAAAGAAAGACCAAGAACAAAGGGCTGTTACACGGTCGAGATTGAGAAGCCACCCATCGACGTTTGCGCCCCATGATATTGGTAGAGGGGTTCGGCTTGGATTGCTGTGCGGGGTAATTTAGGTACAGTACAATGTACATACATAGAGTACATACAGCACAAGCAAGGCATGGGCGGCGCACAGAATCTGCCCTCAACAAGTCTCTGTTAGATTCAGTAAACCGGCAATGGGGCCAAAGGAAGGCAAGAGGGCTGGTGTCCATCCCTGAAACAGAAGACAGGCAACGGCAGTCTTAATGCAAAACTTTTGCGAGTCAATTTTACAAGTGGCACATTAGATACACAAACACCTGGCTCACCAGCCAGTAATTACCACGCCCAATGCTTCATCCCATGTCGCCCCATCTTCGTGTGGGTGCACATGCCTCTTCAAGCCTCGTACAATCTGGGCCTTGCGCCCTCAGCCAACCCCTCACAAACACGTTAATAAGGGCACTATATACGAATGCTGGGAATACTACTGTACTTGAGTCGCTAAGCCGAGAACTCATATGCTTCCATGACAATGCAATCTGATGTTGCGAAAGAGTATCAAAGGGACTGATCTCCCCCATGCGGACCTATTAGTTGCCGTTGATTGGGAGACCATCAGGGGGGCTTCCCGCTGCTGCAGCCTTCGTCCTCAGCGTAAGCGGGAAGGGATACTCGTCGGGGTCTTCCTCCTCTCTGTGTAACCTATCAATCAGAATTCTGTAAATGGAGAGGGTGTCTGTGGCACTTACGGAAGCTTCCATGCGACGTAGTCCTCGGTGCTCAGCCCTTCGCGGCCCTCCTGAAGGCTTGCAAAATCGCCTGGGGTCATCATGCCGGTCCGGTCCCGGGGAGAGCCAGGAACTGAGAACGGCCTCGAGATCTTTTGGTCGACGCCCGGGATAAAGTCCTCCTCTTCCTCGCCATTGAAAGATGTCGGATACGCCCGTCTCAGGGCGAGCTGGCGGGCCTTGACATACTCCATGCCCATCCGCTTCCAGTCAAGCAGGTCGCTCAGTCGCTCGGTTCGGTTCCGCTGGTTGATCCGTTGCCGGCGGCTCTTCTGGGCAAAGTCAAACATGTGAGACGTGAGTTGGTTGACCGAATCGTCAACACCCTTGGTACGGCGGTCCACAATGTAGATACCATAATCGCTCGAGTTCTCAATCAGCTCCTCCATGTAGCAACCGAACCCGGAAAGGTTGGTCGTGATGCTCGGCACACCCATAACAGTGCACTCAGCGGGCGTGTAGCCCCACGGTTCGTAGTAGGACGGGAACACGCCCAAGTGCGTGCCTCTAACAAAGTCGTCATAGTCGAGCGGCAGCACCGGGTTGGCAGAGTTCAGGAACTCGGGGTGGAAAACGATCTTGACTCGGTCGCTGGGATGGTTGAACAGCTGCACCCGGCGGATTTGGTTCAGAATTGGATCGTCGTTGTCGTTGACCATATTGTGTGTGACAATCGGCGGCAGTCCGTGCCTCTTCATCGCAAACAGACGCCGGCGGAGCAGGACGCGATCCTGGCTGGAAATCAGTTCCTTCTCCTCCGGCATCGGGTCGCCATCGTGCCACTTGAGGGACCGCTCAAAGATGCGCCGGCCGATATTCCTCTCAATCGTATCCACCGTGTCTCTGAGAGACTTGATCACAGCCTGGCCCTTCAGCGCCTCAACCGTCAGCGACGAGGTCTGAGCGGGCATGATGACGAAGGCGACGACCGTCGTCTTGCTGCCGACGGCCTTGAGCCGGTGGTTCAGGCGAGCCAGCGACTCAATGAACATGTCGACACCCTTATTCCTGAACTCGTAGCGCCCAGCCGTGAAGAAGTAAACCGTATTCTCGGGGTCGAAATCATAGTGGCCATAGAAATGGCCCCGCACAAAGTCGTGGATCTTCTCCTTGGACTGCTGGTGCAAGTTCTGGAACTCGTGAACGGCGGCGAACTTTGTGACGTTGAGCCCATTTGGGAGCACCCCGTCGGGCTTTCGCTTGAGCAGATGCTCGCTCTCGTAGGCCGTGATGTGCGAGACGGTGGTAAAGACGTCGCAGGAATGCGCGGCAGCTCGCTCGATGCAGTACCGGTGATAGATGCCGCGCTTACCCGCTTCGGCATCGACGTCAAAGTGCTGCAGGTTATTGTAGAAGTCAACCGAGCCGGCGCACAGATATCGACCGAGCAACGTTGCATGAGTCGTGAAGATGGTGGTCACGTCGATTTGTCGCTTCCTGGTCAGGGGGAGTGCGACGCCTGCGAGCCACTCGTGGAAGTGCGCGATAACCGCCTTCTTCTTCTCGTGGCACACATACTGCAGTGGCGTCAGTCAGCCTGGTTGTCTTCGGATATGCACGGTGCCGACTACTGACCTCCCCAAGAAACCATGCCACGAGGTAACCAAAGACCACGGCCTCGTTGGTCTCGTCGTCGTTATCCGGCGACGGAATCGAGGCAACGTTCCACAGATCTGCCTTCCACTCGTTCATGTAACTGTATGCTGTCTTGGTATCGAAGAGAAGAACCCGAGGTGCGCCCTCAATCAGCCAGCGGCCATACAGAATGCCGATGCCGCGGTCCTTCATGGACTGGATTGTCGCAGCGAGTTCGGGATTAGTGGGCTCCATAGCCTCGACCTCAACGGCCGCCTGAGCCAGAGTTAGCGCTCCCCAAGACACAATAGTCAAGCCTGATCGGGCTTCGCAGAGCAAGCACATACGGAGTGGTGGTTGAGGGGCCCAATGAGCGTGTATCGGTCGCCATACTCAGCGGTAGTTACCGGGGCCTTGGATTTAATGACGGAGTAGATGCCGCCGACTGAGAGCCACGTTAGAGGGGCTGTCAACTTGTCCGAGGGGCCCAGGCAAGCATACCTCTGTGTGCGACTTCTGTCGCAATCTCGAATAGCACATGGTTTTTGACCTCGCGCGGCGCGCGGTCTATCTCTTCGCTTGCCATTGTGAACAGACTGGGCACGACTCGAAAGAGATTCTTCGCTCGAGACAGCCGGTGTCAGTACGGAATACGATGCCGCAGGCAGAGAATGTTTGAATCAATGATGGTCTGATCGGCGCGCCTGCGGAGAAGGGGCGGGGGGGAGCGGGCCGCCAACTGACTGATAAGGAAGCTTACACGGCGGGATTATTTGAATGGAGCTCGATATGCCGCGAATACGCACACCGGAAGAGAATTTTCTTGGGAATTCTCGCAAGGAATGGACGGAGCGAGCCGAGATTGAGGCTGGACGAAGGCGGGTCACTGAGTGTTTATAAAACGGCCGGATGCAGCACACCGGGGCGGGGTGACGTCGGATCCAGGCGCTGAGTCGCAGGTACTGTGAGCGCGGCAAAGCACGTTGGCGGCAGGGCGAAACTGGATTGGGAAAGGCGTCGAAAATAGGATCCCAGCGAGGGGGCCTTGAAGGGAAGGAGGAGGCGTTTGCCGCAGATGGTGGGTTGGTGAGAGCTGACGGTCGGTTCGTGTTGGTTGGCGGCAGGGCAATGATGCGAGAGACAAGTGGGGAGCAGCAGCAGGAGCTTGGTTTGCAGCGACACTAATTAATCGGCCAGGGTGAGCTTTTTTGGAGCTAGCGAAGTCTAGGTTGCAACCAAGTTGTAGAATGCCTGCCGGTTGCCACACTTGTGAATCAACAAGGTTCTCACAGCGGAACGACATTTTTCAAACTTTTCATCGTGCTTCATCATCAACCAGCCACCCACCAGGCTCGTTCGGCCTTTTTCATCGGCTTTACCGCCTTTGCGGACTTCCGATGAGCTCAATTGCCGTCTTCATCATCCTGTTGAGGCTTTTTAGTTATGTATTTGAAGAGACTTCCCATGGTGCCATCTCGCATTTTGTGCCGCAACGGGGCTCCAGAGCAAAGCGTTATCAGTTGTAAATTACATCCATACATCCATGCATCCATGCAGGACCAAGCTGAAAGCATCATGATGCAGTTCTGGTGGATCGACTAGGGTGGGTGGGTCCGAGCCCACCAGGGTCCCAATATTTCAGTGCGGATGACGACATTGGGCCCTACCCGTCGCGGGGGTCCCGCGAGATCGGCGAACGGCCAAATGGGATGTTGGACTTGCGAGGCTGCACCTTACACAGTTGAGCACACAGTATCTTGCTCTTCTGCTCACTTGGCGTGACCGTGTACTCCTCCTACTCGTATCTACCCAGTTGGTTTGAAGGAAATTTGTCTGGCGATCTGTGGAACGCAGTTTTACGGCGGTTCAACAATCAACAATCGCCAAGAAAGATTCCAACCTAGCGCCGCTAACGACGGAAATCATTACGTTGAAGTCCCATCATCAACAACAAGCGACTACACCCTTCATCCACCATAACCTTGCCGAGGAGGTCAATCGTTAACTCTCAAATGCTGCTACATCATATCTTGCCGCTTCTCTGGCAAGTGCTCGTTCTCGCCTCCAATGATCACCGGGCCGACGCCGGGGGCCTCTGACTTCTTTCTCTTTGTTCTGTCCGCTTTGGGATTTGCAGTTGACAATACTATTTTCGGCCGTGGCCCGCTAGCCGTTCTACGGTACAACAACGGAATTGTTCCAAAGAACAAAGAGACCTACAAGGTAAGAGTATTGTCTGAGCAGTCTGGTGAGGTCTAACAAAAGTGCCAGCTGGCCCGGACACTCCCCTTTCCGCTGTTCTTTCAGCGGCCTGAATTCACCCTTGTGCGGTCTTTTGTTGCTGGCAGGAACAACATGGAGAACAAAGGGAACACTAAAGCATATCTAACACCGTCCCGCGGCCAGCGAGCGTGGCGCGCAGATCACTAGATGAAATAAGCATACTCATATTGAGGACTCACCGCGCATTTCTTGTTTTAAGAGGACGTCAGTTCATTCAGCAATCATGCCAGGACGAAGGAGGGGCCATGAGGGCCGCGGACGCGGCGGCGGCGACAGCAACGACCATGGTGGGAACCACAACGACCGTCGAGATTCGAGTTACAGACGCGACGGGCGGGACGGGGGACGCGACGGTCGGAGAGGAGAGAGGAGTGGAAAGTGGGATACCGATGATAGACGCAGTGGGGGGAGAAGTGGAAGATGGGATAACGGCGACAGGCACCGAAACAACTACGGCAACAGCGATGACAAGGGCAAGCACCGAAACAACAAGAAATCCAACCGCAGAGACAACGACGAGAACTGCCATCGGCCGCCCTGGGCTGACTACATCCTGAAGCTCTTGAAGGGGGATGGTGTTGACCTTGCAACCCTCAGGTCCTTGGTCTCGGCGGCTGCCGTGATGCTCGACTTAGTCTGGGGTCAGTACCAGAGGCGTGGCATGACCGATGTGGAAATCGCCCAAGAACTGCAGCTCCCATTGCAAGCATGTTTGCAGCTCAGCAACCTGACTCGGAAGTCTATAGAAGGAGCCTTTGGGCCCGATGCCGAGGGAGACATCCCAATGTTTGACGCCGACGGCACCGTCGCCAACAGGCACAGCATCAATGCTAGCCTCGCCGTGCCCGAACTGTTCATCTGGGAGCTCATCACGAGCAACCTGAAGAATGATCGTAGGGTTGCGCTCTAAACCGCCATGGGCTGGGCCTACTGCACCCAGCCGAAACTGACTGATCCCAGAACCACCCGCTACCGGTGATACTGACTGGGACTACTGGGCACGGTGACGGCCCAATGCCTAGCTGAAGAACGGTAGGTTCTCGTAGACGTGGAAGACATAGCGGTTCATCGCTGGATAGGGTTCACACGACCCATGGGATACATAGTACAGGCTCACTGTGAGAGGTAAAAATAGCACGCCATACATCCGCGGAGACAAAGCGGCACGGGGTTGGCTCATAATAGACTCGCTATAGGCTCTTTAGCTTTCCTGTCTTCCTTTTCCTTTTCTTCTTTCCTCTTTTCTTTCCTTCAATAAGGGGAACGCCTATTCCGGGAAGCAAGCAACTACTTGCTGAATAGAGTTTTCTATTCGAAATTTCTTGTATCTGTTATTCATTGCAAGTAGTTCGGTTCCGGATGATGATGCTACGGACTCACGGAGTAGCGGCAGAGAGCAAGCCAGTCTCCTGCTGAACCACGTGATCAAAACCGGGTCTGTGCTTGTCTCTCCCAAACTTCGATTTGCGATCGGGTGCTAGCTCAACTCTCCGCCTCCAATTCGATTCGATTCCCACCGCCGCAACATGATGATCCCCTCGCTTGATCAAGCGCCTTCCCGTTCGCCTGCGATAACCCAAATGCCCGCCAGCCAAGCGCCAACACGGTTTTGACATAGCGCACCTTTTTTCGTTATCTTCTCACAAAAAGCCGTCGATTGTCGAACGCGATGGGTCCTTTCCGACTGCCGCCAGATGCGGGGCTTAACATGACCAGCAACGGAGCGGTCAGGAGGCAGCGCGCTCTGCTGAGACAACGTCAGCGCAGCCTTACCGCGATGGAAACTCAAGGCCAAGGAAGGGTTCGTGGTGTTTCCGGCGACGAGCTATTGGATAGAGTAACATCAGGTCCCCAACCCGGTCACCTCCGCCCCGGTGGCCTGTGCATGCGCCGGCAGAGCCACATCGGGACTTTCGCAACGCCATCAAATGTGCGTCGCCAGATATCGCCCGGGTTCTCGGTCCATCACACACATATCGGATAGTTCAACAATAACGGATGCTCCGGTATGGGAGGTTGGATGCCTGCGCTTTCGCTTGCTCTTAAGGCCGCGGACTCTACATTCCAATCCCCTTCTCCGTGACGTTCACCCGTCATTCACCGACATCCCGTACTAATGGCGATGTCGGTCCGTACACTGAGGAGGATGCCCAGGGGGTTAATGCCTCCGCGATCCAGAAGCCGGCGTTCAAGGGAGACTTGGGAATGAGAGGTCTGCGGCTACTGCTTTGTTCGACACTGACTTGTGGCCCGCCGAATGACTGCATCCTCGACCACAATGCCGACCGTACGGCAACAGAGGCTCACGGCCATCCAAAGGCTATCTCATCAGACAAGCGAGTCTCGGTAGTTAACAACGCCGTGACTTTCGCCCTCTGCTAGGATGGGTTGTGGTGGGAACATCGCGAACGGCAAGGCAAGGCGGAGTCAATTAGTTGACTACACTAACTTTGAGCAGCACACACGCGATGTGGACATGCTGGCTTTTTCTGCCAGGTGGGTTGGAATCCGGGCTGCATTCGTAAAGCATAAGTTGTCGTCGTATATAGTCTCCTGCTCTGGTGATCAACTGCTTGCAAGCTCCTGGCCCATTCAGGTTTGGGCTTGCAAAGCGGGTTGGATAATGTGTGGGAGGGCTGGGGGGCTTTGGTGGACGAGCTGGCCCTGGCATCTACTTTTTTGTGGTTGGAAGGGCTAGTTGTCCCTCGTACATCGAGGCGCAGTGGGCCAGCCAAGCGACTGATCTGATGATGACGGGCGGATGGGACATGGCCAAATGGTTTGCCGCGCACTCCGCATAAGGGTTCGCGGTCTGTGGAAAAGCTTCCCCTAACTTGCATCTCCGACTACGGGCGAGCAGCAGTCGGAAACAGCAGTGTTGTCTGGCCCTTCACCCAGCAACCAAAAAAAAAAAAAAAAAAAAAAAAAAAAAAACGGAAAAAAAGAGGGGGGTACTACATTCAGAACATGTTTGGTCGAGTTGCTTCTCTGGAGTACTCGATCAAATATTTTGGCTGTGGCAGGCGACTGCATTTCCCGGGTTGGGGCAAACGCCTAAGGAAGATGGGCGTGCTCTTCTGAGGTTTCCAGATTTTGCGCACCGCTTCCTTATCCCAGGACTCGTTGCAGCCTTGCCCTTCCGAACCTCGACTGGTTGTCGCGGCATACGCGGCGGTGTTTGAGTTGGGCTTCCGGATTGGGATGTCGATGCAAATGGATTTTTGCTGGCAAGCACTGGAACCTGCCTTTCCCCGCCCTCCACAGCGCTTCTGCGCACGCGCAGCGGGCGGGCTGGCCAGGGCTGTCAGCACGCGTCTGGCATAACCCACAGCGGCAACCCCCTGTCTCTTTCGGCATGGAAAGCCGCCGCCTGGACCAACTAAAACTCAAATGTCGAATCTCGTCCCCGATGGACAACCTTGCACACCATCGGCGCCGAGAAAACGCTACATCACCAAATGGCAGCAGCAGCCAACGAGACACCCAACACCGCCGTCAGGACGGGAATGACCTCGGCATGACTACTTCACGCAGACCCATCTCGCCCGCCGCTGTTGCCGTGAATCGGTCGTCAGAACCTGCCAGCCAGCGAGAGCGAGCCCGGAAGCATCATCCCTCCAGGCCGCCTCCTCCGCCTCCGCCTCCCCCTCCGCCTCCCCCTCCGCACCACCACCACCACCACCATCAGCAGCATTCTCGAGGCCGGTCGGCCGAGCCATCGCAGCCCGATCCCCAGCACCGCCGCCGCGACCGGACCCGTAGTCCCGAGCGCCGCAGCGGCCGCGAGTCCCATCCGCCTCGTCGCTCACCACGCAGTCGTCGAGGTCGTTCTCGAGAACCTGCTCGACGTCGCGAGCCTCGTGCCTCGCCAGGCCGCCGCCCCGCAGACTGCGGTTCCCCCAGACCTAGAAAAGAGGTCGAGGAACTCCCCGACGCCTCCGCCCGACGTCGTGCGTCGCGGTCACCAGTCCCAGGCAAGCGCCGACGCAGTCCTAGCCCGTCTTTTGCGAGGGAGTTGTCGCACCCAAAGAAGGCCCGGCAAGACGTCAGTCCAGCCAGACCGAGGAAGGGTGTGCCACCGGGATCGTTGCCGCCAAAGGTTGGCCGTGGCTTGTCTCCCCGTCTACACCGCGCCCATTCCCCCGCACCCCGTGACCGGCGTTCGAAGCTCAGCAGGCGGCCGGGCCGTTCTAGATCTCCGAGTCCCCCCCGACGACGCAGGTCTCGATCACCTCGCGACGTCCGCCCCTCGCGACCGCAAACCGAGGGCGGATCCCGCCATAGGAGTAGGTCTCCCAGGCATCGACACCGATCACCTCACCCCGACCCCAGGCATCGGTCGACATCACGCCCCCGCAGCACCCGTGAACCCCCGCCGGGGGAAAGCCGGCCGCCAACTTCATCCGAAACTGGGTCACGCCGTAGGGCAAGCCCCGATCGAGTTTCGTCTCACGCAACACAGGGACCAGCTCCACCTGGCTCCCCGCGCGGAGGCCGACACCCCAAGCCGACCAAGAAAGGAAGGAGCCGCGAGGGATCAAGATCATCCAAGAAGTTCGATCCCGCCTCTGGTGCCAATAGCATTGAGGTGAACATGGCGGCTCGAGGTGGATACCGTGGCGGTTTCAATCCCCAGCCAAGCTATCCGAAAGGGCAATATGATGCACGCGGCTACAGCCAGTCTTCGGGCCACGGAACCCCAGTCTCGTCGTTTCATGGCTCCCCAACGGCTCAATCACCGTATGGTGGAAACGGACGGGCTTGGAACAACCAGCCGCAATTCTCCCCGCAAGGGTTGGTCCGCTTCATTGCACCGGTTTGTTCGGAACATCCATTCACTGACAGTGCTACTAGTGGTCAATTCTCTCCGCCATTCCCTCATAACAACTACGGGCCTCCCACGGGTCCCCAAGGTCATTATCACACGGCTCAGGCAAATTCACCTCCGTATGCGCCAACGGGCCCTGCATCCCAATACTCCCAAGGACCGTATCGTGGGGGCCACAGAGGCGGATCATTTCGGGGCAACCAGTTCTCTGCCCGCGGGGGCCTCCGAGGTGGCTTCAAGAGTACACAGTGGAGCCCTCAGGGCAACAATGGGCGCAGTCAGCCTGGGCCCGCTGAGGGATCGGATCCGTCTCATGTCGCTGCTCATCAGTCTCCCAGCAGCAGCCATGCGGAAGCTCCGTTGGAGAAGGGTGACGTCTCGATGGCGGAGACCGACAATCCCTTTAGGCCTTCTAAGGACTTGCAAGTTGAGGATACCAGCAAGGAGGAGGAGCCCAAAGAAGAGGAGATGCAACCTCCTAGCCGGCCACCGCCAAGTGGGCCACAATCTACGACGCCTAACAAGTTTAGCTTTAGCATGAAGAACGCGGCGAAACCGGCTGTGGCAGCACCAAGGCCCGAGATATCGTCGAAATTCAATGCAGCCCCCGCTTCACGCGAGCCCCCAACCAAGCCAGCGGCGCAGAAAGCGCCTCCCACGCAACCTGAGCGAGACCGAGATCGAGGCGGATTCCCAAAGAATGCGCCCACGGAACCAGCCTCGGCGCGATCCCGCCCTGGTATTCCCACCGGTCCCAGCGATCGTAGGCACCCCGAGCCGGCTAGGCGGTCGGACCCGACACCGAAAACACGAAAAGTGAAGAAAAAGGTGAAGCGTCTTAAGGAGAAGCCCACCCTTCCTCCCGAGCTGGCAGCCTCCAAGTCCGTGTACTTCAGGAAGCCAGGGAACGAATCGGTAGTAGGCTCGGGCACATACGGCAAGGTCTTCAAGGGGTTGAACGTTTACACTAAGAAGCTGGTGGCCCTGAAGAAAATCCGGATGGAGGGCGAGAAGGACGGTTTCCCGGTGACAGCTGTCCGGGAAATCAAACTGCTCCGTTCGCTCAGCCACAAGAACATCGTCCAACTTCAGGAGGTCATGGTCGAGGCCAACGACTGCTTTATGGTTTTCGAGTACCTGTCTCATGATTTAACGGGTCTCCTCAACCACCCTACCTACACCCTAGAGCCGGGACACAAGAAGCACCTGGCCCAGCAACTCTTTGAGGGCTTAGACTATCTTCATACGAGAGGCGTGCTGCACCGCGACATCAAGGCGGCCAATATCCTTGTCAGTAACGAGGGCATCCTCAAGCTTGCTGACTTTGGCTTGGCCCGCTTTTATGCAAAGCATCATCAACTGGATTACACCAATCGCGTCATCACCATTTGGTACCGGTCGCCGGAATTGTTGCTGGGAGAGACACAGTACGGTCCTGCAGTGGATATCTGGAGCGCTGCTTGTGTCTTAGTGGAGATCTTCACCAAGCGGGCCATATTTCCAGGGGATGGCACCGAAATCAACCAGTTGGAAAAAATCCATGCCGTGCTCGGGACCCCCAACAGGCAAGACTGGCCAAACCTTGTTGAGATGCCTTGGTTTGCACTCCTCAGGCCTACCTACCGGAAGCCTAACGTTTTTGAGGAGAAGTATAAGGAGCAGCTAACCCCTGCGGCTTTTGACCTTCTTGCGTCCATGTTTCGCTACGACCCGGATACGCGACCGACCGCCGCTGAGGTGTTGGAACATCCCTACTTCACTACGGAGGACCCGCCTGCGCGACAGGCGATTGAGTAGGTCTTCATTCCCCTTAGCATTTTGACTTTTGTGCTGGAAAATGCTGACTTGTCCCGCTACAGACTCAAAGACATCGGCGGCGAATGGCACGAGCTCGAGTCCAAGGCTCTCCGGCGCGAGAAGGAAAAGAAGGAAAAGGAGCGTGCGCGTGCCGCCCAGCAGCAGTCTGGGTCTAAAGAAGAGGGCGCCGAGAGTGGTGGTACCCGAGAGAGAGAGCGGAAGCGGCCGAACGAGAGTGGCGACACACAGCGCGAGGCTAAGAGGCCGCATATTGATGCGCGTAGCAAGGGGCAAAAGCCAGGCTAGGCGGGGCTGTGTTGGATTTGGAAGTTGACTTTGACAGTGCACGGTGGGGTTGGTGCTCGAGAGATATAGATCGAGCTTTGATAAAGTCTTATGGGGAGGTATAATTTGTGCGGGGTGCGGTGATCAGCCAAGCCCCTGATTCAGCTGGGAGATATCGGCTGCTACACAAGAGGAGGACAGCAGCGAGGCTCGGCAGGCACAACCAATCCGCAAGTGAAAGGGGGGACGAATGTATGACTAACCTCTATTACATACACAACGAAGCAGGTTATGGCCATTTGATAGGCTTGGTGATGAGATCAACGATTCACTTGATGATTTCAGGCCGTCTCTGTGGGCTGGAGGCAAGGACAGGAAAGCATGCATGGGTATGAAATCAACATCAAGGTGGTTGGTTGATTCAGAAAAAAAGTTCCTACGGACTTGGATCGTAGTGCATGCGTGAACTTTGATATTCATGAACGCCCAACAAACACAACAATACTACGCCGACTCAGATGTAAGCGAGGCAATCTTCCGAGTCAGCAAATCAACATACGCCCATTTGCCGGTGTATCTCTCTGCCATTGCCGTATCATGAGAAAATATTCAGATGCTATCCAATTCCGATTTCGGATACGTGGAGATCATATAAATCCGGGACTCAACCCCAAGTATTTTCTGCCTTGAGGCTGAGTCTAGGTAAGGTATCGCCGACCATGTCGGGTAATGAGACAGCTTCAAACGCAATGCTGGGGCTTTGAACGATCCCGTTTGTAATGCATTCGATTCCCGACTTGGCCGAGGCCGAATCGACTAGCCATTGGCGAGTAAATGAGTTGACAGACTAGGTACTTCTGGCACCCCCAGAGGCCAATGTTACTGTGTGCCATGCCATAGCCTATAGGTATATCACACAGGTACAGTAGCACATCTCAAGCATATATATATATAGGTACTTGGGCCGCCTCCCCTTCCAGCAACCAACCTGATCTTTTTCAGTGTGCCTTTGCTGCGAGGCACTTGTTGCGAGCTGCACTTGTTGCGAGCCGCAAGCCATTGCAGCAGTTTCGCCCTGCCAATGCAAGTGGGCCCTACCCTGTAGGGCCCCTGTCACGCAAATGCGTGTGTTGTTCTTCAGTTCATTCTATTGCATGCTTCTACCAAAATCTATCGGGCGGCAGTCCTTATGTAGATACGGAGAAGTGGGTGGGAAACGTTATCCCACGGATGTAGAGAGATCGTAAAGTGCAGGAGCGCTATCCCCGAGGATGTGCCGAGACCCGTCCAATTCGAAAGTTTAGTCTCGGTGCCGTAGGAAGACGCCTCCCGAGGTAACTCTGATGCACTTCGCTAAGTGCTCGGTCACGCTCTCGCGGCCGGGAAGCTGATAACTAGCTTCCGTGCTGGCGCCAAAACTGGAATGCTAGCCGTCCACTGTACAATTGGGTATGAATACAGACAGAATATTGTAGAGGGCATGGTTGGTAGAGGGCATGACGGAGGGTTGAATCCATTGGTTATGCAGAGACAAGGCGAACTTGGAGGCGACGGAATTGTCTTGGGGAGATATTAGCCAACTCCGGCACAAGTGGCTTGCGGGGAGTTGCTGCCTAGGAGCCCAGTCTTCCTTTACGCAAGCAGACTGAAGGCCGCCGAATACCGATGAATCTGTGCTCCATCGACGCAACCACTGTCACACTGCAGTTGAAGACTGTCGAGGATTCAGTAAAAAGCGCATTGTCCACTGCTCTGCCGGGCTTCCCGGCCACATCAGGAGCTTCCGGATAGTACCTCTTGTGGCTGCGACAACCATCAACAAGGCCGCCGAAGCTGCAGCGGCCCCACCACAATTGCCACCACAGCCAATCAAGTCCCTGCTGAAGAGGCCGTGCTACGCGAAGCATTCGGCCTTGCTCACGTAGTCCGTAGAGCGTCCAGCCTTGCACACCTGGGGTCTCAAGAAGGTCGCCAACCGCCAAATGGAATTATGGCTGCATGTCTACTTCTGCAGTTGGCTAATTTTGGGCTTGCCTGTGTGTGCCAGCAATGAACAGCCTTTCAGCCTCTCATGCAGCAAGTGATCCATGGGGTTTGCCTTCGTTGGTGGGGGCATCGCTGCTGCCTCTCCATCTTCCTAAGTGTGCTGTTGACAATAGCTAGGTAGATAAGAATGCTTATTCGCCTCCTAGTTATGTTCGCAGCCTTCCCCCTTCCACTCTACGATAACACATCAACGATTAGGTAAGCTACCGGTTCCTCTTCCCTTTTTTATTTTTTTGTCGGATTATCCCAGTTGAACAAATTCCTACAGTAGTCTGCAAGGGGTCCAGTGACTCCAGTCCAAGTCTAGGTCTTGTCCGAATCCGCCGCCAGAGGAACCACAAGCAGAGGCAAGTCTTTGCCCAAAGTACGTCTGTTTTCATTCTTTGAAGAACTCGGAGTCGAGTCCCACTAAATGAGCCGGCAATCCTACAACGCTAGAGACGCCATGTGTCAACGAATGCATCCAAGAGTCAGATATGTCTGCCGCCATGAGGTTGAGCAGCTGCCGTACGTCGTGAAGTGTAAGGAAGCAGAGGACAGAGGATCCGAGTGCGAGAACCCCAAAGATACCTAACTACAACATGGGCATTTCATCCAAGAAGGGCAACTGCCCAGACTGCGAGGAGAGCTGAGAGCTGTTGAAGGATGTCAAATTGTGTAACAAGGGTGGATATAAATGAAGTTGGCGGGTATTGATTGAAGAGGACTGACGATCTCGCCGTGCATCCCCACACGCCTCATTGAGCATACAGACGGTCTATGCCGGCTTATTGCTGATAACTCGTCGGTCGCCCAGCCACCCATCAGCTATCTGTACCGCCATCGTCAATATATCGCCTGCGACTATCAGAGACTTTCTCTGGCATAACCCACAATGGCACCCTACCTCCGCATGCCATTTCGCTCGCTCTCGGTTGATAATTTTATTTCTAGGGGCGCTGCCGGCCATGTTTTCCATATCAACCTAAATATCGTCTTAAAGTGTCCCACCAAGTTCGACAATGCCTTCCCCGAGCAGATAGAGGAAATGGAAGAGAGCGACAAGAAGATCGAGGCCGAGAAGGCGATCTATCGCATCTTGATGGAGCACCCACACCCAAATATCGTCCAGTGCATTCTCTGCGTCCCGGAAGGCATCTTCCTGCGCCGAATGGAATCCACGCTTCAAGAACGGCTATCCCAGTCTCGAACGGCTACCATTCCGGCCCGTACCCAGGAACGACGGGTTCTGCAGCTAACCAGTGCTGTCGCTTGGCTCGAACATCTCGGCCTCGTTCACGGCGATCTCCGGCCGGCCAACATCCTTCTTGACGCGAACGACAACATCCACGTTGGCGACTTCGACGCAACCGTCAAACCGGGTGCAGAACTTATGGTAGCGAGTGAGCCTTTCTGCAAGATGGATGAGAACCTCGACACGCCGCCTGCCGGACCGGTCAGCGAGCAGTTCTCGCTTGCCTCGTGCATCTACACCATCCGTTTCGGACACTGGCCTTGGCACGAACTCGATCCCCGAGCCAGGGGCGAGAAGCTGATCAAGAATGAGTTTCCGTCGGTTTCGGCAGATCCGCTCTTTGGCGACGTGTTGACGAGGTGCTGGCACGGCGAGTATGCATCCATCGCGTCCGTCAAGCAAGATGTCCTTTCCCGGCTTGGACGGAGTGTTGCTAAAGACGAAACTCTAAGGCAAGTAGCGATGAAGGAGATTGCTGCGAAATATCCTTTGCTGAGAGCTGAATGTGAGGAATTCGTGACAACGCAGACGCGGGGAAGAAGCTGCTAGAAAGGGAGAAGTCCCTTTATATTCCAGTTTAATCTCTGAAGGTAGCATCCTGCTGTGTGAATGAAACTATGAAAGCGATCCGACTCGAGTGCCCACAGCCGATGCAACCAGTCTCACCGAGCAAGGCGAATGCATATGGTATCAATTGTTCCCCCACTGAAAAGATGGAAACTGATCGGACATCAGGTCACCAAGATAGTGCATTATTATTGGGGAAGCATGCTTTGGATCGTTACCTGCACTCGCGCAATGCCCCCCTCCTTTTAAGCCAAACAAGCATTCTTCATTCCTACCTTCCAGGGGGTACCAGTGTTGACTGACAGTCTCCCGTGCTTCCTCTCCGTATGACCAGACGGAGAGAGTATCATCAGCGGTCATCAATTCCATCGAGAGTTCGAGACATAGCACTTTGAGCCACAACTGTGTGTCGAGACAGGACTCCTCTCCATATATATATATGTACAGGATCTCGCATGACTTCCAGCCACCACTTATGTTAATCGGTGGGTTGGTTGGGTTTTGAGAGTTTCCACCAATTCAATATGGATGTATTCAGCCCACTTCTATAGACATTTTGAACCGAGATAGGGACATCACAACGTGGTTCTTTGCTTCAATCAATCGGATCTTATTTTATCCCTGTTGCTGTGTGGCCCACACTGCCGTATTCCAGGCATTCAGCCAGTCTATCATTTCCAGGGGTGGTGTCATACTATCACGTCATATCAACAAATGTGCACTCGCTCAGCGACTCCCCGCCGACTGAGCCCGTTCCACCTGCCCATCGCCCACAGACCTCAGCAGCTGTCTCAAGCTGCCTTCAGCGTGGCTCCGAGCTTCCTGCTGTTCGACCGCGGCCTGGCCCATCCGCCAGGGAATCCACGCGCCCCAGGATGAACCTACTGCATTTCCGACGGCGGGTCCTACAGGACGGGACGACGAGCTTTCGTTCCATGCCGAGCATGTCCCAGGATGCTGGCCGACACAAGACAACGTGGGAGGACGAGCAGCAGCATTCGCGGCGGTTCTCACACCCAGATGGCTATTCGACGTCTGAGGCCGGGCCGGTTCGCTGAGCAGGGCAGACGGGGTGTTGGGACTGGCGGGTTTGTGGCGGGACGAGGATGAAGTGCTGGTTTTGGTTCTGCCCGATGAACTGCGCCCGCTGTCCATGATAGCTGTGGCGAACGAGGCTGACTTTTTCCGAGCCAGCCTGCTGGCGTCGGTCGTTGTTTTTGAGCCCCGCTGCTCCGCGGGGGTATCTGTGCTGTCACCGTTTCCGGTTGATGCCCCTGCCGACGCGGCCGCTGAAGCCGAACCGGATCCTGATCCGCTCGGGTTGCCCCATGCCTTCCTCGCCGCTCTCCCTCGTACTTCGTCAGCAAGCTCGGCGGCTGACTTCTTTTTTGACTTGTCCTCCTCTGACGACCGGCTTGAGGACATGATTGTTTCCAGGGTCCCGTAGGCCGCACTCCGCCGGCGGCCTCCGTTCCTTCTCCTTGGATGCGATCGGGCGAAATTCTCGTCGTCGGATGTGATGGCTTGTAGTGTCGGGCCGCTGGCGCCATGACCGTGGCTGCGACCTCGACTGTGACCCTTCTTACGCGGCACCGAGGAAGGTGATGGCCCTGTGGTGAATGACGCGCCTGAACCGTGAGGCGCCACGTGGACTTCGTACTGGTTGCTTAGTGAATACCGCGAGCGGGCACATATCTCGGCGATGCGGTCCAAATCTGCCCCGATATCGTTGTCACCTCCAGGGGCCTGCAAGTCAGCCATAAAGCTTTTGAATGAGAAGGCTTCCAGTGGAGGCAGCTTCGGCTCCTCGGGTTCTTGTCGTGAGTGCCATGGCCATGGCAGGGGCAGCTTGCTGCCGCTATTGCTGACGGCCTTCTTGGGCTTGTAGGGTTGCGGCATTCTCACTCCGTAGGCATTGTTATCGCAGGCTTCAGTATTGTGTTTGTCAGTACCGGTGCTGGTATTGCTGGTTGTACCAACGCCAACGCCGCTGACTGTGGGCTCGATTGGTCGACCAGGGCCGCCGCTTCCCGGTGTCGAGGCCGAGGGTAGCGGGACACGCCTAGAGACACCGCGGCTGCTGCTGGGAGGTCTGTAGTGCCGTGACCGAGTGCTGCGCGAGCCTTGAGACGGCGAGGGACCGCTATAAGTGCGCACGAGTACGGGCTGCGAGTAGGTGCTACTCTGCGCTCCAGGAGCCTCGGGGGTGTAGCCGTGGCGACGGACCGCCGACGGGTACTTGCTGTTCAGCTTCTGCAAGGCAGATGTGTGATGGGCGTCGGTGGCATCGGCGAGGGGGACTGGTTTGCCCTCGGCTGTGGACGGAGCAAGAGAGGCTGACGGGACCTTGCTGCGCTGGAGGAAGATTGGCGGGAACGAGATAGGGAAGGACGTCCGCCTCGGGTCCGACGAACTCTCAGGACGTGGCCCGGTCGCGGAAGACGGAGGGTTGGAGGAGGAGGAGGAGGAGACGGAGGAGGAGAGAGAGGGAGAGGGTCCATGGATATGGGGAGTGGGACCAGGGGGTGGCGAGCGGTGCTCTTGCTCCTCAACGCAGCATTTGGTGGCCGGCTCTGCGTTGGCAGCATCGACGTCTGCATACTCGGAGGCCATCGGGCGAGGGGTGCTGCGTGGCTTATTGGATATATACATGGCAGACGGGCGAGCAGGATGCAGCATAGACGAGCAGCACGGGGCAAGGGTCGCACCATGCAGACGTGTCGTGTCGCGGTATCAGCAGAAGCAGGAGAAGCGAGCGGGAGAGGAAGCAGGGCCAAGCAGCAGCACGCGCTTCAAGCGGGCAACAGCGGCGGCCCCGTGGGACTCAGACGACGGGCGGGAGCGTCGTCGGGGTCAGTGGGTCAATGGACGAAGATGACATGACAGGAGCAGCTTTCTCCCTGTCTCGAGCCGGGCGCCGGTTGATGTCGGGCGTTGACGTGAGGTGGTTGACGTGGTTGTCCGGTTATGGACCACCCTCTCGGTTCCACCAAAAGGTGCCTGCGTCCGCAGCTGCGTTGCGTTGCGTCGAGGAGATCCGACCTCCAAGCTTGCCCCTCTCTTGCCCGACTCGATTGATTCGATTGATTCGATGGATGCGAATTTGATTCGACCCGATTGCAGAAATTATAGAGTAAGCGGCTTGTGCGGTGCAATCGTGAGATTGGCGGGCGCGCAATCTCTGTGCTGTGGTTTGCTGCCCCTCGTTCCTCCAGGCCGTCGTTGACTGGTTGAGAGCAAGAGAAAGCAGCAAGAGCAGCGGAGCTTGAAGGCGCCGTTATTGGACGACAAGCAGCTCACGTTCTGCAGGTAGTCGTGGCTGTCGTTCAAAGGTCTCGTAGTAGGGCCCACTTGCAGTTCGCCCGGCAGGGGTCTTGCGGCGGGGTCCAATGGCGGCGGCCCCGCCAACCACCAACCCAAGCCGCCTCCTGACCTCTCTTGAGCCTGCGCTCTCTGCCCAGACATACACAGTACAGTAGAGGCGAGGCATCTTTGGCCCGTCTTGTTTCTTCCACGCATTTGTTCTATGGATCTGAAACAGATTCTCGTCTCTGCGTCAGATCTCTAGGAAAATGAAATGGTGGAGCCGTCACGTTATTGCAGATTGAGGCTCGACTGCATTCAATGCATTAGCAAGTCCGGATTACGCTTTGTTGAGAGCGCCATCCGGCACGTACCATGTTCAGCCACAGTTAGGTAAGTCGTGCTCACTCATTATGGTATGCTCAGTCAAAGAACGTCCAGCTCCAAGTGGGCCATACAATTCAATTCGATGACCCCGGCAAGAGGTCGATCCAGCAAATATAGCACACCCTCTTGCCCACTAGCAATCAGCCCATGACACCCTCATGCCGAGATTGGTACTTGAGCAGCCATTTACATCCGCCCATACACCATGCCTCCTGACTGCACCTTGTCGCTGTAGACAAACGGCGCCCGCGTAAGAGGGGATGCTCCCATCTTGTACTTCTCTCGACGGTCGTAGTACACGAAGAGGAGGTAGAAGGCGTGGATGACGCCGGGGATCCAGCTGGTTTCGTTGTTAGCCAGGCCAACCGGTCCATCACAAGGCTATTTGGAGAGAACATACAGCCAAATGGTAAGCAGCACGTTGATAAGCAAGTCCGCGCCGCAGCCAGCCATTATGGCGACTCCCAGGGGAGGGACTATTCAACCATCATGTTAGCCGGAGGGCTGACGGAGCAGGGTCCTCTGGAGTAGTCAGGGTAAAAGTCGCGTACAGAAAAAGCTAAGGATAGCAACCAAGATCCCTGCAAGCCCATCCATTTTTTGTTGTTGTGAAGAGATGTGGCCGATGTTATTTGTTTTGCAGCTCTTGAGGCTTCAACAAGCGGTTGTCCTTTGCGTTTTAAAGAACAAATTATCTGGGCGTTGTTCTTGCCTTTGATCTTGAACCCTTCATGAACGAACAGAATGCGATGACGTAGTGGGCGCACGGACTATCAGGAGCTTTCTTCAGACAGTTACATCGCAAAGCCGTCGGCCAGGCTGGGTTGTACGATGCGGAATGAAAACAGATAATGAATGGAATGGCCTTCAGTGAAGATGAAGCGCCATATTGTGGGTGTTTGTTTCTACTGGGAGTTCCTTGATTCAACTTTCCTGTGTGAACAGACAATTGAAGCAATCAAAAGGCGAAAGCGAAGAGACTATCGGTGGTCTTTCCACCTGCCCGCCACTGCCGGGTGTGGGGAACTTCTTGGTCTCACTTCAGCAGGCGGAGCACTTCACGTCCCACCAAATCCGCCACGCCTGGGGGTTCTTGCCTGGTTCCGGGAAATCGATGCTTTCCCCATCTCTCAGCTCAGACCATGTGAAGTGTTGTGCAACATTGAAGGTGCGAGGCTGCGGCGAGTTTCATCCGTCAACATTTGTCGATGGGGCCCACCAGGGTCACTATCCAAATCCAATCCCATGGTCGCGATTCTCGGATGGCAGTTCCGGCGCTGGGATGGGATGCGGACCCTGAGGGAAATGGTGTCTCGCCTAAGAAAAAGGGGCTGGCAACGCTGGCAATGCTGGCAATGGTGCAGCAACATATTTGACATGGGCACCTTGAACCAGCATTCCCAGGTCGCTGCTGACTCTGAGGAGCTCCCTCTGACCGGCCTCGTTGTCTCGGGTTATCACTTTGCTCAGATGTGATATCCGACTGGGCTGGGTCTGCCGTAAACCACTACGGTATAGCGTCTAGATAATGTGGGAGTATCCGTCAATAGGTAATCATGGGGCCGTCTGATCACTGCTTGGGGGTCCTGTGCGGATCCTTGCCTTGGGGCCCATTCACAACAGCTGACGAGAGGGCTGCACAGGTTGAATTCTTTGATGCCTCTCTCGATCCCGTTTACATCCCGCGCAGCTTGCGATGGATGGTGCCCCATGGCGGGTGCTGTACCTTTATTTGACGGTCTAGCGCCAAGAAATGCCTACCTTGCCTGTGGGCAGGCACCGGCACCCGCCGGCCCCAACGGTTGAAGGCCCCGAACCTGAGTGCACAGCAACAGCCAGCTTCCAAGATGTAATTACAAATCCGCCTGGGTGCCGGCATTAGCTACAGCGGGAGCAGGAGGGCAGCAGGGCATCGAGTTCAGTCAGCTGGGACTCAATTCCCAGCTGTTTCGCGGATTGGCCTGTTTGGTATGTATGTACTGCACACAGTAAACACAGCTCAGAAACTCAGTCAACGTTAGCGTCCCTCCGCATGTCTCCAATTGCTGGGATGAAGCCCTGCCGGCCCAACACCGGTCAGCCAACCTTCACTGCCTGCCTTTTTTTTTTTTTTTTGCCCTCTTGCACGTCTCCGATTTCCTCCTCAGGTTTCCCCCTTTCTGCCCTCCCGCCCGCCGCCCTCCGCGCTGCTTCCTATTCCTTCCCCATTCCCTTCTCCCACGCCTTGAGAAAGGGGCGCAAGCGTTTAATCAACAGTCGCCAGAGACTTGCGAAGGCGTGTGTGCCGTGACTGCGAGGTCGCCGTAGTCGTGGTCTCAAGCAAAAGCCGTGCATTTTTATTCGTTGCTGCACCGTCTGCTCCTGCCGCAGGTACGAAGCTAGGACTCGGACCCCGTGCTCTGCTCAGCTCCGCAATTGCCTTGCTAGGTTGTCAGGGTGGACTCGGTAAACTTCGTGGACCTTTCCCAGCCTACACTGCTTCATTTTCCCGAAAACCCGCTGTTTGCTGCGGACGTCCACCGGACGACAAAAGGTTTGCGCCGCCGCCAACATCCTCACTGCGGTGGACGGCTCCATTTGGCTAACCGACATCTCTTCCTTCTGCTAGGTAGCATTCCTCCCCCCCCCGGATACCGGCATCATCCACGTATCCAATTATTCTCGAACGAGTTCGGCGCCCCGAGCTCGACCGCTGCCCTGACCGCAGCCATGGCTACTCAACAGAACCCGCCTTTCAAGGTCGACCGCTACGTCGTCATCCACGTCGCCACGACCTGCGATGAGCACGGAGTGTATGTGACCAAGGACTCGGCCGAGGTTATTGAGCTTGGCTGGATCCTGCTGGACGCAAACACTCTGGATGAGGTGGGCCAAGCCAGCCCCTGAAAATTCAAAAAGAATGCCTGTTCGTGTCTCACCACTTTTTGTATTTGCAGCTTCACCGCGAGAGCGTGCTTGTCAAGCCCGTCAACACCCCCATCACGCCTCTCTGCAGTGAGTACCAGCCCGCCCCTATCCCGGCCGAGGCCTCCTCGACGGCCAATTGATCGCGCGTCTTGTGCCACACCGAGCTCTCGTCGCTGACCAATCCATGCCAGCGAGCCTGACCACCCTGACCTGGGAACATGTTCGGAACGCCGGTACCTTCCGGGACGCCATCAACCGCTTCGATGCCTTCGCCTCCGAGCACTTGACATCGCAGAATCTTGAATTTGTCTTCGTCACGCTGGAAGCATGGGACTTGCGTGTGCAACTTCCTCGCGAGGCCCGCGACAAGTCAGTTGTGCTCCCTCCCTATCTGCAGCACTCTCGCGCCTTCGAGCTCCGCACCGAATACCAGAGATGGCAGCAGCACCACCCCGAGTCGCTACCTTTCGGACCCTCGTCCCTGGCAAATATCTGTGCCGCGCTGGAGGTGGAGGCTGTCCAAGCCAATGCCCCCATCAAGCACAACCTACCCTTCCACCTGCAGGCCCTGGCTCCGGCTTCGCCTCGCCGCGCAATGGAAGAAGCCGTGACACTAGCACGCGTCATTCGCGGCCTCATCCGAAAGTCGCAGCCGGCCCATGAGCATCCGGACGTGCTTACTAGGCCGATGGATGCCCGCGCCGATGTCCGTGCCTTCTTGTCTGAGCGCAGCAAGGTCCTGCACATGTCAGGCCTGCCCCACGACACTACTCAGTCGGAGCTTGAGAGCTGGTTCACCCAGTTTGGCGGCCGCCCCATCGCGTTCTGGACCCTGCGCACACCGGAGCAGCACAAGCCTACCGGCACCGGCTTTGCTGTCTTTTCTTCTCATGAAGAGGTTAGTTCTCTCTCGCACCCCCCACTGCCACCCGCCTCCGTTGTCGGAGAACATCGGCATGCCAGGTACCCCAGATTTCTAATCATGGTCTCAGGCTGCGGAAAGTTTGTGCATGAACGGGCGGGCTCTAAATGAGAAGGCAATCGAGGTGTCTCCGTCATCGAGCCGTGTCCTAGACCGGGCCGCTGAGATTCTCACTCCTTTCCCGCCGAGCAAGAACCGACCTAGGCCGGGTGACTGGACCTGCCCGTCATGCGGCTTTTCCAACTTCCAGCGCCGCACCGCCTGCTTCCGCTGCTCATTCCCTGCCGTCACTGCTGGGCCCGGCGGCGAGATGGGCTACGGCTATGGCTATGCGCCCCCGGCCATGATGCCCCCTCCTCCCCACATGGGCCACCACGGCCACGGCGGCGGTCATGGCGGCGGTCACGGCCGCATGGGCGGTTCCGGCGTCGTTCCTTTCCGTGCTGGCGACTGGAAGTGCGGGAACGAAGTCTGCGGCTACCACAATTTTGCGAAGAACGTCTGCTGCCTTCGTTGCGGAGCAAGCCGTGCTGGTGCTGCCGTGGTCGCCGATTCTGGCTACCCCTCACCCATGGATGCTCCCTCTTCGTACGGCATGGGTCAGGGTTCCATGGGTGGTAATCCCGGCCCCGGCCCCGGCCCCTTCGGCTCCGCCGCTGGTGGATTTAGTTCTGGCGGCGGATACGGTCAGCATTTTGGTGGACCTCCTAGCACCTACGCTCTCCCGTCCGGACTGGGCGGTGGTGCTGCGCCCTATCCTCCGCTGAACACCCACTTCGGTCCTGCGCCCGGCTCCCACTCCGCCGGACCATTCGACAGCCGCGCCGCCGAGGCTGCTTTCCAGTCGGCAGGCAACGGCCCCGCGTCCGCTGGCCCTGGCAACAACTTCTACTCGCAGAACGAGAACGACCCCTTTGCGTTCCTCTCATCGGGCATTGGCAGCCTGTCAGTCAGCAACCAGGATGCTCGCCAGAACGGCGGCGGCGCGCCCCAGAACAAGTCGCCCGCATAAATGCCAACCGCTGCGTCCTCGTCTATCGCTGGATGTAAGAACGCCCCGTTGCTCAGAAGTCGCCAAGCTTTGTCTGTCCTTTCACGCGTGGCTTTCTTCTTCGGCAGGTTTGGGAACGAGGGATAGAGATCATTTGGGCCTTGGCAATAACTGCGGCAAGTTTCGTCTGTTTCTTCAACATGGTGCAGGTAATGGGCTTTTGGGAGAGGTACCGCGGCGGGGTCACTCATTGGGTCGGTGTGGCGAGGATGGCGGCGATGGATGGACGGAGGGGTCTAAAAAAGTACAAAGGGCTGGAAGACAAAAAGAACATGCCATTCTTACAGGGTCCCCCTCAGGGCGGAGTTTTCTCGAATCGACAACGCATTGTACCGGCTCTCTTTTCGGCAGGGGGTCACAATAGGGAAACCGGGGAATGTTCTTTTTTTCCTCAATCGCCCGGATCACATGCACACACATACGGTTGTTTCCAATTCTCGTCGACTTCGAAACTCGCAACAATGGGCAGAATCGGTAGAGGCATGGGCTGGGCAGGTTTGGTATCGGGGCGGGCGCGTGGGAAAAAGGGGGAGAGGCGTGCATAGCGAGGGAGTGTACAGGGGTTATATCTAGCCTTTAGTGCTCGTGGACGGTGGTTGGGACTATATTCCCTCGCCTCGTTTCTGTGTGTTAATCTTGTCCCTGTTTTCTGTTTTTTTCTTTCTTTTTTTTTCTCTGATCTTGTTTCTCCTTTTTCCTCATCTATTCAACTAGTATGCTACAGATTGAGGTCATTTCTTCTCGAGGGAAAAACGTTTGCTGGAACGGCGGGGCGGGAGTACAGCGGAACATCAGGGGGCGAAGGGGTGTTGGTTTCGGACTGGAAGGGAGGGAGGTTGTTATTTTCTCCTTGATGTCTTTGAAGCTATTTCAAGGTCTTCTTCTTCACTTCTGTCTCAATACGCCCGACCTGACTTAACACATATCCTCCTCACGTACACCACCACACACTCAGGCCCAACAATCACGTTGATTTGGCAATCCACTGATGTCTTCGTCCAACTCCTGACGCTCTTTCAGCAGGAGGATGGTGGAATTGTATTTTCTTTCAGCGAGAAAGGGAACACAACGGCAACCGTAATGGCAAATCTAGAATGCAAGGTGGTCTGTGGTGCGGATAGTTCTCTTGTTCTCTTCTCTTTTTTTCCGGGCTCTGACGGGCGGGAGCAGACTCAAGTCTGCTAAGAATGGCGATGAGTCGATAATACCTATGCTTACTTCACAGTGTTGCCTTCCGGGACACCCACTAGCACTACTCCTTTAAACGATGATTACCGGATTGCCTGGCTCTAGCTATTCCCAGCACCTCTAGTCTTAGAGACACATTTGTCATCACTCAAGGGGGAACGGTGAGTACGGAAGAGCTTGAAGTAGTGTCAACCTACAATGTGACAATCATCCCAGGAGAGGGATCAAAGCAAAATCCAGCAATGAACTAACCCAGGAGCAACCAGAAAGGCAACCCGAGCCAAAGCCTAATTTAACAGAGACTCCAGGCCCATCATCCAACCCAGTGAAACTCGGCCGAGAGCAGCACTCTTCCGACTACCACTACCACGGCCGGAACCAATCCCGCAATTTCTTTGTCCGATCATCTTCCCCAATATCTTCGTCAGCAATATACTCCTCCAGAACAATCTCGTTGTCGCCCTCCGCTTCGGCCATCTGCTGAGCAATTTGTTGGTACCCATCCTGGCTGGCGACTTGCAGACTGCCCATCAACGAGGCGATATCGTCGTTTCCGCCCCCTTCTTCTTCGTTCTCCTCCATATCATCACCCTCCTCCTCCTCCTCCTCCTCCTCCCCAGCACCGGCCGCATCTTCCGCACCCCCCATGTCTTGGTCGTCCTGACCATCTTCACCAACCTCCTCCTCCTCCTCCTCCTCCTCCTCCTCCTCCATCTCGTCTCCATCCTCTTCCATCTCGTCTCCATCCTCTTCCATCTCGTCTCCGTCCTCTTCAAGCTCGTCATTTCCTTGAGCAGCAACAAACTCCTCCCCCTCGATAGCATACGCCCCGGGGTTCTGCAGGAAGTCATCCCAGTTCACACCAAACATGCCCCCGACCCCGGCAATTTCGCCGTCCTCCCCCTGACCCTGATTCATGGGCATCCCCCACATCACCTCGCCCTCACCAGGCTGTTGCTGCAGCAGCAGCTGGTGGTGGTAATGGTGGTGTTGGAGCTGTAGAGCACCCCCGTCCCCGTCAACGTCAACGTCGACACCAAGCCCATGCTGCAGCAGATGTCCCTGCTGCTGCAGCGGCGGCAGCGGCGGCAGTTGGGTCCCCTGACCCCCCCACTCTCCGCCTACCAGACGCAGCCAATCATCACCATCACCGCCGCCGCCACCACCACCATCATCATCATCATCATCAGCAGCAGCAGCAGCAGCAGCACCATCATCATCATCATCATCATCATGGTCGTCGGAGTCGTCGGAGTCGTCGTCGGAGTACTCCATGTCAGCCTGCGCCAGCAACATCTCGTCCGTGTTCTCTGACAGCGCAGTCGCGGGTGTGTGCAGCACCAGCATCGGGTTAACGTTGTAGACCGGCGGGGGCGGCAGTGGGAGCCCGATGGGGTTGTTGTTTTCTTCGCCGCTCTCGTCTGATGACGCTGTTGAGCCATTGTTGTTGTTGACATTGATGATGTTGTTTCCAACGGCGGCGGTGGTAGGCTGTGGGCGTCCCTCGTTGTTTTCGTCGTTGTTGTTGCCGTCGTCGTCGTCGTCGTCGTCGGAGTAGTGATATTCTAGCTCAGACTCCTCGTCTTCGGACTCGGATTGCGGGCGGTGGGACGGGCGGAAGGAGTTGAGGATGCGGTTGAGCTCGGTGGGGGCGATTGGGTCGAGGACGAGGTCTTCGTCGGGGATGGTGGAGGGGTCATCTGGGTCGATGGGAGGCTGGTCATGGTGTTGCAGGGCTGGGCGGAGAGTGAGGTTTGGGAAGGGGTTGTTGTTGTTGTTGTTGGGCGCCTCTGAGTAGGAATCAATGTCCATCGCGTCCGAGTCCGAGTCGGGGTCGACATAGTGGCTGGCGAGTCTCAGGCGCTGGGGGCGGGCAAACACGGCGAGCTGGTCTTCCATGTCGGCGGGGGACGGCTCAAGAAACCTGAACTTGGTCCCGAGCCCTTTGGTGCTCATGGTCTGCGAGACCAGGTTGGCCAGGTTGGCCCAGGCGAGGTCCAACTTCCACCGCGCGCCGTCGAGCTCTTTGACCTCATCCATCTCCTCCTGCTCCGCCTCGAGTATCATTGATTTCTCCTCGTCGGTCAGCGTCTTCCACCGCGCTTTGCGCGCGTGCTTAGGCTGCCACATGCCGGGCTCGAACGGGACGTTACCGCAGCCCGAGTGGATGAGTTCGTGCTTCAACGGCTTCCACTCCTTTTGTGCCGGCGGCAGCTCGTCATCGCTCATGTACATCTCGTCGAGGCTCGGGACTAGGCTATTGCCTGTGCGGAAATCGACGTGGCCAAAGATCATCATCTCATCGATGCATGTGTCGAGGTCGAGCTGGCGACGGGCCGCCTCGAGGGGGATCAACTCGTCGGGTCGCATCAGATGGTCGGGCCCGGTGCCCCATCCCTCAAAGTGCACGACGCCCAGCTGGTCAACGGCGACGCCGTGCAGCGCTGGGAGGTTTCTTTCCAGGACCTGCTCCGCGCCGACGTCGTAGCGGAGTTTAAGCTGGCGGATCTCGGCTACCGTGCGGTACTTCTTCCCCCGGAGCAGAGCCCAGAGCGTGGATAAGCTGCGCTGGCCCAGCATGAGGCGCATGAGCATGCTCGACCGCGGGCCAAAGACGGGATCGTTGAAGGCGAGAATCAGCTTGATCATGAAGAGCTGCGCAATGTACAGGTCCTCGTTGCTGAAGAAGTCCGGGTCGTTCAGGATCGTCATGCGCGCTTGACTCGTTGCCGCGTCCATGATGAGCCAAATTTTCTTCAGAGTCAGATGAGCGCCGTCGGGCAGACGGTGTCCCCTCCGCGCCAGGCATGCAATGATATCGCGGGCTCGAACCTCGCGGTGGACGACCATCTGCAGCCAGAGCAGGCCGGGAATGAGGCGGACTTCGCCCTCCTTGTCGTTTAGGGGCAGCTGGCCATCGATCTTTGCCTGCCCCGGCTGGGTTTTGCTCAACTCCCGGTCGTCCTGGGTCACCAGGCGGTGGCCAGGGTCCGGGATAAACCAGCGATAGTAAACCGGGCTGGAGTAGATGCGGGCTGCCGTGGGCGCCATGTGACTCGCCCAGGCAAAGATGCTGCTGCGCATGTGTCCGTCGATAATGTAGTGGAAGTTCTTGCTGATGCTGTAGATATGGACAATGTCGAGTGGCCGCAGATGTTTGCACACTTCGATGATGAGCTCGGTGCAGGTGCAGAGAGAGGCAAGCAGGTCAAAGCGGCGATCTTTCTTCGGGCGACGACACATGTCGTACCACTGAGCGGTGGCCTGCGTGATCTTGCGGACGCGCTGGCGAGCGATCTGGCGGAACTCTGCGAGAACAAACATGTTGGAGTCCTGCAGGCCCTCTTCAACGAGAATAGATTCCCACTGTTTCTCGAACTCGTCTTCTTCCTCTTGGGTATTCTCGCCGATGTGGCCTTCATCATACTCGTCTTCATTTTCATCTTCATCTTCGTCTTCATCCTCGTCTTCATAGACCCTGTGGGCCATTGAGTTGTTGAGCCTCGCTCGCTTGAACGAGTGAGAAGGCGCCTTGCTCATGTGATGGAGGATCTGCTGAACATCGGGCCTGATGCCTCGCGCCTCAATCTCCTCTCGAGTGGCAGTCGCCCGGGCAGCCTGGGCGAGAGCTAGTCTGCGCCGTGCCGCGTCCAGGCTACCGATAGGGTCGTTGTTGGCTTGAGGAGCCGACATGATGTGGACAAAAAGATCGGTGTGATTTGAGAATCTTGATAATCTCGTTGAGAATCTTGAGAATCTGAACAACCAAAGTGCTTCGCGGACTTGAGAGACGCACTTTGGATGACTGAAAGTAAGGGTGAGCGTGCCGATGTCTAGTAGTTAAGAGTCGTTGTCGGCACACTCCATCGAGAAACTATGCGAGTTTGAACGGTGGGAAAGCGGGAATCCATCCGCACTCGAGTTAAAGTAGCCGTGATTGAGATGGTGGTCGTGGATATGGTCGCGCACGGTGGTTCGCTAGAGAGCGATATTTTGCTGCTTGTTTCTGTTGGTATTGTTGGAGCCTCTATTCAACAACAATAGCAGCAAAAAGCGTGAATGGGCAAAAGAACGATTGTTCACGAACCCCCCCAAACCACGCTAACGAACTTCAGACGAAATTCACAAGAACTGCATCGGCTCTAACTGCTTGCCCCCCTTCGGCCCTTCGTTGAAATGCTGGTTGTAAAGTAAAGTACGTTGGCTGGCCACACAAAACCGTCTCGGGCGGCACTGGAATAAAAGTATCACCACCCAGTCAGTCTCACACTGACCAAATATGTCCATATCGAATACCTCTCAATTCAAGAGCAGCATTGCTCCAGAGACTGTCTTCCCAGTCTGATCTACCCTATTTGCCATTCTTGTTCATGCTCTTTGTCTGTTCGGCCCACGCCCTTCTAGTCGTTACGAATGACTCCTGATTCCGCCGTTGGGACGTCTTCATAGTCGCCCCCAACTTGGATTCAGTGTGCATAGCGTCCTGGTCCGAAAGCGCCAATGCCTTTGAACTGACTCGTGATGCGGACAGGGTAGCCAGCTTCCAACCGGTAGCTGGCGTCACTGGCCACGGCGACCACGGATTCTTATCATCCCTCTTCTAATTGGACGCGTCCATCTCGTTCAAAGGCATCTCAACATCCTCATGATTTACAATGGCGTCCGCTACCTTCCAAATCTGCAGCAGGTTGTCTTCGGCGGCACTGCACACGAGCCAGGGGTCGTTGAGATTCCAGCTGAAGTCGGCCAGGTGGTTGGTGTGCCCACCATGCATGAAGAGTAGCTCAGGCGGACCGTCCTCCTGGTCCTCGGGGGTCTGCTCTTCGCCCGCACGGCTGAGGTCCCAGAAGATGACCCGCCGGTCGTAGCTGCCGCTGCCCAGAATGCTCGTCTCGAGCGGGTGCCACGAGAGCGATGTGACCGCGTCGTTGTGGCCCTCAAGCGTGTGGATCTTCATCTTGAGGTTCCGCATATCCCAGATGCCGATCGTCTTGTCGGCCGATGCCGTGGCAATGAGGAACTCCGACCGCGGGTTGAACGACAGCGCATTGATTGCATCGCTGTGGCCGTCGCGGGCAACAACAGCCGCTTTGGTGGTATCAGACCTCCGGACATCAATGATCTGGAGCGTCAAGTCGTCGGACACGGTGCCAATCCAGTGCTTCACCATGGGGTGATACTGCACGTCGTTGACGATGTGGTTGTGATGTGTATATTTCTGTGACCATTTGAGCGTCCTGCCAGTCCCCTGAACCGTCTTCAAGTCCCTGTCTACGGGTCAGATGTTATCCTCGAAAGAGCCAGCTGAGACATACCAGAGCAATACTGTCTTGTCCTCACTGCCCGACGCAAGACATCCCTCCTCGTGCGGGTTCCAACTCAGCCCAAAGCCTTCTTCTTTGTGGCCAATCAGTTCAATCTGGGGGCTCGGTGTGCCCGTGGGCGTCAAGCTATGCTTGGTGCGGTCGAAGATCAGGACCTTGCCGTCAACGGCGAGCGTGGCGATGATGTCGGGGTTCTGCGGCTGGTACCGCGCCTTGTTGACCTCGCCCGGATGGTCAATTTTCTGGGTAATGTTGAACTTGATGACGGGCGGCTCTCCGGACGACGCCTTGCCGCCATAGCCTCCAATCTCGCCACGCTCCTCGTCGTAGTCACGAGGGTTAGGGTTGACAAACTTTGGAAGCTCAACCTCGGCCACCTGGAGATAGTTGGGTTTGCCCTCTGCGGTGTGGGTTCCGATGAGCAGTCGGTGGACCGTGTAGTTCTTGTCACTGACGTCCTTGACGTCGGGGAACCACTGGGTAGTCAGCGTCGGCCACTCCAACGCCGTGCTAGCAGGTTGGTGTCAGTGGAATGTGCAGTGACGCTGCGATTCAGATTTGCCCACCTCAGAATCATGTCGTAGAGAAAAGGGCTATTCTTCTTCCATGTCTTGTACTCTGAGAGGGATTAGCGAGCCGGTCAATGCCACGAGGACCCAGCGGGCGACGTACCTTCATTGATGAGCCGCTGCTCCATGTCGGCATCGTCTTGATCGTCCATGCTGACTGCGCAAAGTTAGAGTTTTTGGTCTTCGTGGGAGTGGGGAAAAAGCAGAAAATGGAGATGCATACCGTCGACGTCGTCCACAACCTCGCCAGGAGCCATTGCGAAGAGATGACAGAAATGGTATTGAGGCAAAGACTGTTGAACTACTGGATTGCCCGTTGAGAAATGTCTTGTAGCTGAATGGCTCTCAGAAACGGGGAATGGATGATTGAATGATTGTGAGCCAGGAGGGATGACTGGTGTGGTTGAGTGCAGAATGCAGATCTACTCTTTTGCATGTTCGAGAGGCGCGATGCACGAGACGCGCCCGTGATCTTCGCTCGTTTAATTGATCTTGCCTGCCCGCACGCGCCAGCTACCCAATCGCGCTATACTAGAACCAGCTTAGCGAGCCGGTAGAGACAGCACGGACCGCACGAAGCCTCGAAGCTTGAAACGGAACCCAGAACGTGTGTTTATTTCGCTATTATTTCGTTGGCTGGGCCGACTTGGTACTTCCAAAACCTTTTCATCCCCACCACATTTCAATAATCGTGGCTCAGAATCAACAGTCCATGACGAGCCCCAGCGAGCATTAGGGGACCTATCCTGATAGTACATATCAAGTCGTACAGCAGATTCCCGACGAACACCAGCAAATTCTCACCAACCTGGAGCGTTGAATACGAAACGCTGAGGTTCGGGTGAGGAATACGCGTAGTCAACCGCACGGGTGTTGTTATTCTAAACTGTCCAAGCATGGCTCTAGAATAGATCAAGCTTTACAAATCGCTCTTGACCCTGCAGCTTCTCTAGCATAGAAGCAGGAGAGGGCCCAGTCAGCACTCCTCCCGTAGACAAATCCGAGACATGTAGGGTGGTCCGAAACCCGGAATGCTATATGTATTTGATGGAAGATGGGGGCGGGGAAAGAAAGGAAACCCGGCTCTCCAATAAGGATCATTCCATCGGAGATCGAGGACTCTGATTACGACCTGCATTCCTGACGAACGCATTACGACTTATTTGTTGTTATTTAGTGTTGTGCCGTTTTCTTTGACTTGACCGCCGAGCACACTCTGATACTTGGACGGGTTACATGAGCCAGTAGTGACGTAACTTTATACATCTTTCTTCTTCCTTTTTATTTCCTTCTTCTTTTTGGTGGGATAAATAAAAAAGATCAAACGATCAAGGAGAGGTTGGTCCAAAACGGCAGTGATCATTCTCGTAGAACGAGGTGGGGAGCTATGGTTCCTGGTCCCGAACAAGGACAGCCTGACGATAGTGAGCCTTATCGGTGGGGTCGGGAGCCCGAGTCGGGTGGGGCATCGGCCAGTCAGTCACCGGCATGCGCCTACCTACGTGCTCAGCTACTGCATGGCTCGCAGCCTCACTTCGGGCGAAAAGCAGAACCGGCAAAGACAGCATCACCGTTTTGTTTCCTGGCATCCTTTTCCGGCATTATACCGGCATTTCCTCGTTCAATTACCGTTTTTTCAAACTTGTCTTATAGACGACAAAACCAGAGTGCTCGTGCGCTTTTGGTTTTTCTGCAGGTCTTGAAATACGGTCCTTCTGGTGCTTCTTCGTTCCGCCGCTTCTTGCGCTCTTCAGTTTCCGAAAGCCCGGCCATTTTTATTCAGCGCCGGCAACCAGACTTCCAGGACGTTCCCTCTATCCGCCATCGTCACTGATTCTTGTAACGCTACGACCTGCGCTCGAAGCTCAAGAAACCTGTGGCATCCGCACTGACGGCCGAAGTACGAATCTACAACTGCTCTGGACCAGAGTAGCGCCACGCCGAGCGGCTTGTTGCCAACATGGGGTGTGTATCCGTCGGCGGTCTCATCTCGATGCGCATAAATATCTGACCAAGTCCTGCAGCGTTCCCAAGTTTTTCAGATGGCTCTCCGAGCGCTATCCTGCCATCTCGCAACTCATCGCCGAGAACCGGATTCCAGAGTTCGACTGCCTCTACGTGCGCGAGCCTCCTACCCTCCCAAGCGCCCATTGGGTTTCCTCTTCCGCAGTTGGCTAACCAACCGACTCTTGCAGCTGGATATGAATGGTATCATTCACAACTGTACACACAAGGACTCGGATGATGTTCAGTTCCGCCTCACCGAAGAGGAGATGTTCATCGCCATCTTCAACTACATTGAGCATCTTTTTGGCAAGATTAAGCCCAAGAAACTGTTCTTCATGGCCATTGATGGCGTTGCCCCGCGCGCCAAGATGAACCAACAGCGCGCCCGCCGTTTCCGAACCGCCTTGGACGCCGAAAAGGCGCGGGACAAGGCAATCAGGGAGGGCAAGGAACTGCCCAAGGAGGAACCCTTTGACAGCAACTGCATCACACCTGGTATGATTTCAATGCCCCCTGTGAGCCTATCCCCTGACGCTAATCGAACCATCACAGGAACCGAGTTCATGGCGAAGCTGACGCAGCAGCTTAAATACTTCATCAACAAAAAGGTGTCGGAAGACAGGGACTGGCAGCAACCCGAGATTGTGCTCTCTGGCCACGAAGTTCCCGGCGAGGGGGAGCATAAGATCATGGAGTACATCCGGAATGCTCGCGCCCAGCCCGACTACAACTCCAACGTCCGCCACTGCTTGTACGGCCTGGACGCGGATTTGATTATGTTGGGACTGCTGAGCCATGACCCGCATTTCTGTCTTCTTCGAGAGGAAGTGACCTTTGGCCGCCAGGCAAAACACAAGTCGAAGGAGTTGGAACATCAGAATTTCTATTTGATGCATCTCTGCATCGTCCGAGAATACCTGGAGCTAGAGTTCCAGGAACTCAAGGCCGAAGGCGCAATGTCTTTTCCATTTGATATGGAAAAGGTCATTGATGACTTCATCCTGATGGCCTTCTTCGTGGGCAACGACTTCCTTCCCAACCTTCCCCACCTTCATATCAACGAGGGCGCCTTGGCTACCATGTTCAGGATATACAAGTCAGTGCTCCCCAAATGCGATGGTTATCTCAACGAGAACGGAACCGTCAACCTACAGAGGCTTGGCCTTCTTCTTGACGAGCTCGGAAAAGAGGAGTATCGGTTCTTTGAGCACGAGAACGATGATGCTAGCTGGCTGCGAGGGAAGAAAATGCTCGAGAACGACGAGGCCGAGAAGACGAGAGCAAAGGCAAAGGGCAAGCTCATTGTTTCCTCGGACCAAAAGACTCTTTGGAAGCAAAAGATCCGCAAGTTCCTCACCAACCGGACATCGCAGACGCTGGACCTTGGCGCCGAACTCAAGGCCGCGGATCGCAAGTTTGTCCAGGAGCTTGCCGAGGCGGCTCACCTGGAGTGGGCCACAAAGCCGGATGACGAGGGCCATCGCCATCTGATTCTGTCCTACCCCGCTCGAGACGAGGAGGACGAGGAGGACGAGGAATCCCAATCGGCAGTTCTTCGCATTGTCAAGAGATACGACAACGCCCAGGCACTCGACCTCACTTCGGCCGATGCCCAAGCTGCGATGGAAGCCAAGTACAGGGAAAAATTCCAGGAATGGAAGGACCAGTACTACTTTCAGAAGTTTGAAGATTGGACTCAAGCAAACAAGGAAGAGGAACTCCGGAAGCTAACCGAGAACTACGTTCAAGGTCTGCAGTGGGTCCTTTACTACTACTATCGCGGTATTGCCTCGTGGCCCTGGTTCTACGGCTACCATTATTCCCCCATGATCTCGGATGTCATGAAGGGACTGAATGCCGATCTCAACTTTAAGCTAGGTCAGCCCTTCAGGCCGAACGAGCAGCTCATGGGTGTCCTGCCGGACCGCAGCAAGAAGATCGTTCCCACGGTGTACTGGGAGCTCATGACGGATCCCAAGTCACCCATCATTGACTTCTACCCCAGGGACTTTGAGTTGGATATGAATGGCAAGAAGATGGACTGGGAAGCTGTCGTCAAGATCCCCTTCATTGACGAGAAACGATTGTTGTCGGCCATGGGTCCCAAGAACGAACTTCTTTCCGACGACGAAAAGGCGCGTAACGACTTCGGTGTTCCCCTAAAGTTCACCTACTCGGAGGACGTGGACTTCATTTACCCTTCGTCTCTCGTCGATGTCTTCCCGGCCATCGCCCACTGCCACTGCGTGGAGAATATCTTCGACCTTCCTGCTGTGGAAGGGCTGGAGTACCGTGCTGGCCTGACCGACGGCGCCCTGCTAAGCATCGAAGCCTTGGCCGGTTTCCCCACCTTGGCGACATTGCCGTATGTCGCTAGTCTCGGCTTCCACGGGGTGAACGTCTTCCAGCAAGACAGCCGCAACGAGAGCATGATCGTTAACCTGCTGGGAACGGAGATGCGGACCAAGGTGGAATCGGCAAAAGTCAAGCTCGGCCAGCGCTGCTTTGTTGGGTATCCTTTTCTGCAGGAGGCCAAGATTGTGAAGGTCTCGGATGAACTCTTCGACTACACGCTGGCCGAAGACGGCAGCGGGCAGGTCATCCCCAGAAATCACTCGCCCCGCGATATCGAGGACTGGACGAAAAAGGCAGACAGAATCGAGAACTTTTACAGCAAGCGGCTCGGTATCTTGATCGGACCTGTCGAGTCCTTGGTCTCCGTCCATATGCTCAAGGGTCTCATCAAGACTGACGAAGGAGCGACCATAAAGGAGTACGGCGAGATTCCCGGCATGGAGACCGAGTACGCTTCTCAGATCATTGTGGACGAGGTGGTCAACGAGGACGAGCGCTTCATCGAGAAGGCTGCTTTGCCGGTCGAGGAAGAATTTCCCCTCAAGTCGAATGGCTTCTTCCTCGGCGATTACAACTACGGCCGACCTCTAGAGATCGGAGGCTATTCGTCGGGGAAGCTCACCATTTGGCTCGCCGTCTTGGACAAGCGCGAACCCGACTTCGCCAAGAAGATAATCCATGATGCGCAAAAGGGCATGCACTACATGCCTTCGTACATGGTGGCCAAACAGCTGGACCTGCATCCTCTCGCCCTCAGCAAAATCACATCTTCTTACTTTATCCGGACTGTCGGTGACCTCCGGGTTAATCTGGGGCTCAACCTCAAGTTTGAGGCCAGGAAGCAGAAGGTGCTGGGCTATTCGCGCAAGTCCCAGACCGGCTGGGAATTCAGCTCTGCCGCGATCCACTTGATCGTAGAGTATATGACGAGATTCCCCGATTTCTTTGCTGGGGTCAAGAGGAACCCCTCGGGCGCTGAGTTGACTGAGACAGATCTTTGGACTGATCCCGCCGTCGCGTCTGCTAGAGTCAAGGAAATTGGCGCCTGGCTGAAGACGCTCAAGACCAACTCTATGGAGCGCGTACCTCTCGACGCCGAGCAGTTAGACTCGGACGTCGTCATGCAGCTCGCCACCGAAGCAGACAAGCTGCAGCTCGCCTCCATCCCGTCCAACCCTAAGAAGATGAACGGCGTACCGCGCAACGCAGTCATGAGGCCCGAAGACGCCGAGCACCGTCTCGGCAACCAAAACTTCGCTCTGGGCGACCGTGTGGTCTATGTCGCTAGCACAGGCAAAGTCCCCATCGCCTTCCGCGGCACCGTCATCGGCATCAGCCGCACCCCAACCGCCAAGCTTCTCGACGTCGTTTTTGACGTCACCTTCATGAGCGGCACCACTCTCGGTGACCGTTGCCCGCCCTTCCGCGGCCAGACGGTCCCGGCAACCGTGCTCCTCAATCTCAGCAATCACCAGGTCGTTGCCGGGTCCAAGGCCCAGGTCGCCCGGCAACCCGTCAGCCCGTCGGTGACAACCCTGACCGCCCACGGCGGCTATCGCATGAACGGCAAGCGCTTCCAGGACGCGCCCGCGCCGCCGCCCTTGCAGGGAAGCTGGCGCGGAGCGATCAACGGTGGCAACCGTGGCGGACGGGGAGGCCAGGCGCAGCGGGGCTCGAATTATGGGAACTTGCCGTACCGTCCGCATCAGCAACAACCTGACGGTCTCCACAACCCTGCCAATGGCCAGGGCGGTCAGAGCCGTGGTCGTGGCGGAGGCCAGTTCCGAGGTCGTGGTCACGGCGGCGGATATCATGGCGCTGCCGATGGTAATGGCATCCCGCATCCGGCGTCTGCCCCGCCTGCTTACTCGGCTGTGCCGCCGCCTTCGAGCCTGGATGCGCCGCGGGGTGGACGCGGTGGGCGTGGACGTGGTGGTGGTGGTGGTCGGGGACGTGGTGATGGGCAGGGGTTCAGAGGGCGTGGTGGGAGGGGCCGAGGACAGGGCTCGCAACAGCAGCAGCAGCAGCAGCAGCAAGCGGCGGGCTCGCAGAGCTAGAGGCTTGTGTTCTCGCAGCTGTAAGTTTGGTATGAGAATCTTATGATTTGGAGGATGAGGATTGGGTGTGCATCATGAATGACGAGACACGACTTGCCGAGAGCCCGAAGGATATGGATGCATGCGCCTGAGTATCGCATACAATCTTGTGTGTATGCGCAATCTGATGGGCATTGGGTGAGATATGTTTGGAAGTCTCTGCGCATCATCTTACCGGAGAGCCAGCGGCTGGAGTGATGGCGGTGAGAGAGCTGTAGATCATGTACTGTCTATAGTTTTCATTTGCAAGAATGAAGCGAGAAAACCACGATACTCCTTACGTGCCGTGTTGAGCACTTAATGCTGAGTCCCTCTCATAAGACGCCGAGGAGCATCCGAGATCTTTCATCTAATTTAACGGACTTAAAAAGCGTTTGATTCCCCCCTTCCCATATTTACATGGAATTGACGCTACGCGGACGCCTTTTTCTCCTCCTTTTTCTTCTTAATCGCCGGCAGCGTGAACTTCTTGCTCAAGTTGTTCTTGAGCGTCTTCCACTTCCAGTAATCTGCATCTTGGTTCCACGTCAACATGCCCACCCATGGCTGCACATTATAGTGCAGCCTCAGCACGACGTCGTCCTCCCCCGCCACCTTGCCCGTCGGGTGTGTGATCTGATACTTGGGGCGCTGGTTCTTTATCGAAAGTTTACCGCTGTTTGTTCACTCATGTCAGCCTCAAGACCTGTGCAGCGTGGGTAACTGCTATTTAAAGGAAGGAAGGGGGGGGGGAGGAGAGGAGGGGAAGATCAGGTGGACAAACCGATTAGGATCGATGCTCTTCCCCGCGGCACTACGCTTCAGCTTCTTCATGGCAATCGGCCCCAGATTCGCAAGGTGGTCGGCGCTCGGGGCCGTGATGATGCTGTCCCAGATGACGGCCTGGTTGGTCGCGTTCTGGCCCGAGCCCGAGCCGCCCGCCGACGGCCATTCGGCTGTCACGTAGACGAAGAGCTGCTTCGTGTTCCAGGTGAAGAGGGATGAGAGATCGGCGTCGAGAGAGAACTTTATGATGGCGTACTCTTCCTTTTTGGAGGAGTAGTAGTGCGGGCGGCCGCGGACACTGGTGGGGAGGAGGGAGGTGTTAGTGGAGGAAGAAGGTAGCGGCAGTTGGGGGGGGGGCATGCATACACTTGGACATTGGTCGTTTTGAGGATGCCTACACTTGGCGTGCGCGGCGAAAGAAGATCGGAGGCGGCGATGAGAGCGGCGACGACGAAGGCCACAGTGGTGAAGAAGCCGAAGGTGTTCTGGATGCGGACGATGGACGAATACATGGTGGGCGGTTTGGTGGGCGGTTTGGTTGGTGGTTTGGTTGGGGCGGTTGCGCCCTTCCTCTGCGAGGCAGGAGAATTGGTCTCCCAAGCTGGAGAGAGAAATATGGTCGGCGTCACCTGGAACTCGTCATCGGCCGGGGAATCCAAAAAGGGTGTCAGCGAGTTCGCGACAGCTTCCACTTCCCATGTTTGGCGATAGCGATACAAATAAGGCCAGATCGTTGGCTGTAGTAGATAGTCACCCAGTTAGGCGTTTATGTAGCAATCGAGGTGCTGCGGTGCACGCGCAGTATCCGTGCATTATTAGCTGCGTTGGGAGCTTGGCAGTTTCGTTATCTAAGGGTTAGGGTAAATTCCGATGGCTGATTCCTGGCACGCCTGGCCACGATCGATTGCTGGGTGCTGCTCACAAGCCGCTTCTCGCTCCACTTGTGATGTAAGTTGTCCGAAGCCAGTTTCAGGGCAGCTTTGTCGCCTGACTCCCCAACAACAACCGACCCCACGATGCGAATATCTTAGCCGCCAACATGGGTGCTAGCGACTCGAAGCTCGTTTTCAAGAAGGGCATCTTTAGGCTGTCTGAAGAGCGGCACATTCCCTCCAGCGATGCATACTGGGCCTCTGTCAGTGACCGCGTCCTTGACTGACTGCTCTAGCGGGGGTTCATCGCACTGACAGACCGTAGTTTTGGGAGCTGCCCGAATCCTCCGAAGATATCTTCAGTCTCTTCGCTCCGGCAGACGTACGCCGCACCCGCGACAATGCGCTCGAGAACCTCGAGAGCCTGGTTCAGGCTGTGACGAACCGCCTGTTCATGCTCCGCCACCACCCATCCTTCCCCGACCCGGAACTCGCTCCCGACCGAGAAGCCTTGAACTGCATCCGTGTTCTTACGCGGGTTCTCCCCTTTCTTTACGAAAAGGACTCACTGCACCAATGGGAAGAACAGCTGTTTTGGGCTCCGCGTCGCAAACCGAGCAGGAAGCTGTCAATTGCCAACGAGGTGCTCTTCGATGGGGTGCAAGATGTGCAACCCGAGGCTCGTGTGGACGAGTACGAGGACGCGAAGCCGCTCGCTGAAGAGCTCATTGATACGCTTCTCGACTTGCTCTTCTTTTCCGACCTCACGGTCCCCAAGGCTCCTCACGGGAAGGCCAAGGTCACCTACGCCATCTGGCAGAGCGGCGTGGGCTGCAACACTTCAATCCCAACCACAAGGGAGCACGAGAGCAATCGCTGCGAGATTTTGCGACTGCTCTTGACTCTGGCGAGCCATAGCATGTACCTGTCGCCGAGCGTCTTGCCGCAACAGGGAACCAAGGCACTCACCTACATCTGCACCAACTCGGACAAGCAGGTGGTCCTCTCTGTGCTATGCTCGCTCTTGAACACGGTGGGTGACATACTTCTCCTGATAAATCCCGAGCACTTTCACTGACGCACTGTAGACGCTCAAATACAACCCAGCCAGCTGGCGAGTGCCTTACAATGCACTCGTCTTTAAAGACCCCAAGGAGATCCTCGTCACCTACACGTTGCAACTCCTCCTAGCGACTCTACTTTACGCGATCCCGGAGCAGAGCGGTGTAGCGACGCCCAAGAACTACTACCGTCACTTTCTAGGCCGCCTTCACCGACCGCAGGACTTCCAGTTCGTAGTAGATGGGATGACGCGGATATTAAATCAGCCACTCCACGCAAACTCGTCCTACATCCCGGGGGCGCAGTCGTCGATCAAGTGTGCTCCCGAAATAATGATGCTGTTTTGGGAGTTCACGCAGTGCAACAAGCGGTTCCGGTCTTTCATCATCGACACGGAGAGAGCGCACGATTTTGTCATCCTGATCCTCTTCTATGCTCTTGAGTACAAGGCCGACGCCTCTAAGCAGGGCGTCGTGAGAATGTGTGCTTTTCTGCTACAGACCCTCAGTGTGGAGAAGAACTTTGGGGTAAACCTGAACAAGTCCTTTGAGGCACAGGATACGCTGCCTCCTGCTATCCGGATTACCGGTTTCAGGGGCACCTATGGGGACTTCCTGCTTCAGGTGAGTGAATCAAGAGGACTGACATGCTGTGCGATGGGGGCTGACTGAACGCCGTAGTCCATCTACGGGCTCATCACCACCAGCCAGGGAAAGCTCACTGCCATCTATCCCGCGCTGCTGGCGGTGATCAACAACATCGCCGCATATCTGGAAGGCCTGAATGCCAGTACTTGCTCGAAGATCATGCAACTGTTCAATTCCATGTCTTCCCCGTCTTTTCTGTTGGCCAACGAGACCAATCATAATCTTCTGCGATCACTGCTGGAAGCCATCAATGCCATCGTTGAGCATCAGTTCAGGAGTGAGTCGTCCAGCATAACCGCTGCTGAGCGGAGCGGATACTAACGACCTGGCAGACAACCCCCAATTCATCTTTGCCATCGCGAGAAACAGGAAGAGATTCGAAGCACTGCGCTCTCTGACACTGGAAAGCGGCCAGGAGGAAATAGAGAGGCGGAGTCGGCGGAGGAAAGATAGCGGGGCTTCCCATGACCCGTTGGAGCCTAACTCGACGCGGAGCTCGATGGAGAGCATTAGAAGCCCAACTGCTCCTCTTTCAAGAGCGCCGACGCTTGGGGACGTCCCGGAGGAAGACAATACCTTTGCCATTGGCGACGAGGAAGACGACAGTGACGACGACGAAGCGCGGCCGACGCCAGCAGCTTCCAGCCCGAGCGACAACCCATCGGCAGCATCTTCAGTAGCATCTGCGGCGGCGGACGACGACGACGTGCCGAGACAGCTACAGGGCATGTCGGAGAAGGCAAGAGGCAAAATGCCGGCTGGCGCAGGGAACTTCTCCCGCCAAAACAGCACCACCAGCCTGGCGAGCCCTGTGGCCAGCCAATCGCAGTCCGGGTGTTTCGAGCCGTCGACGCAGTGGATGGACAGCTGGCTGCCAGAGTTGCCGCTTCACACGGCGCTGACCGTCCTGCAGCAGCTGTCGGTCCTTGTCCCGCGCCAGGCTCTGTCGTCGGACACACCCACGCAGGCCACATTGGGCAAGATCCGCGATGTGCGACTCGTCGGGGTCGAGCCTTCCCCTGTCCGTGTCCACTCGTTCGAGTGGTCACCCCTGGCGCTTGGGTGGTACGAGTCGCTGCTCTGGGGTTTCATCTTTGCCAGTGAGATGCAGGTTTCCAAGGGGACTGTGGGCGTTTGGAACACGACGCACATCAAGCTGTTCCGGGTTCAGGAGACCGCGCCACAGGGCCCGACGCTGACCTCGCCACGCGGGGCGGTCGACGCGGTGGGCAGCAATATCGTGTCGCGCATTGGAGCTATCAACTTGCGAGGAGTTGGAAACCCGTCTGCCCCGGTGCCAGGGAACGGACAGCCTCCTGCCCGGGGCGCTTAGCAGACAAGTAGCGCCACCGGGGCGCCGGGGGTAGATGTGGTTGGGTATTGGTTGGGTGGCCCTCCTCGTCGCCACAGGTATCGGGGCACAGCCTCAGCTCAGGAGTACCGATTCACGGAGATCAGCAACGGAACATTGGCAACGGAGAGAGGGAAACAAAGAGGACTGGATGGGGCAGCTTGCGCCGGCCAGCGCAGCACAGCACAAGGGGGGGGGGGGGAGGGGGAGGCGAACGGGGAGCAAGTGAGCAGCAGCCACCTGCTTGTTTTGGGCGACCAGGGTTATTCAAACATCATTATGAAAGCACTGCGCATAGCGTCTTACCTTACTGTGTATGTACACAGTACACAGCACACCATCAAATCTTTTGCCGCGCAACCGAAAGCGACAGGCGCAATTCGCTTGAGAGTCCGGGCCGTGGCAACCCTGGAGTCGCAAGCTCCTCTGGGCCCAATTCCGAAGGCGATCCAATGAGGGGGCGACTTGCTGCCAAAGGCTGCAGGCGACCTTGGCTGCACCGCCACTGTTTCAACGTTTCTTGCAGCGGGGTCTAGACCCTTGTGGCTTGCCACGGACCCACGGTCGAATCAGGCGAGCCCCGGGCCAGCTTCCCCAGACTCCAGCCACCGGTGCACTCTCCAACCGGCTTGGCACAGACCCCGTGAACAGAAACGAATGTTCCAACGCAGCACCGAAGCACCTAATTCTGTCGGGCCCGTCAGGCCACGCACATGCCGGATTCGGTTTGGCTGGCGCCGTTTGGGTGGGTTCTCATCAGCCGCTTGTCCCCCTTCAATATGCCAGCCTTGCAGTAATAACGGTCCGCGCATAATTATTAGAGCAGGCTTTGATATACTCCGTAACACTCAAGCACATAAACCCGCTACCTGGTCCGCATTGCATTGCAGCATTCCTTCCCACTGGCAGCTTTCCCACGCGCCATCTGTCTCCGTTCGTTCCGTGTGTCCCAGGCTTTGTTTACTCCCTTTGTCCGTCTTTTCCTCGTCATTCGTTTCCGAGGTCTCATGACACGACACATCACATCACATCGTAGAGCTCCATCCATTTGAGATTTTATTCTATCCATAGCGAAACTCGTACAACACAGCCCATACATGTTCCAACTGTAACAGACTCTCCACAGCAATAGCAATGGCAGAGGCAGTCAGTTCCCCAGCGGCCGACGAGGTCAAGCCGTACAGGATTCATGTAAGCTCCCGACTCCCGAGTCGTCACAACGGCGCGTCCTCACTCACTTTGGTATCCCCACTGACCAACACACACAGATCCCAACCAAACACCTCGACCTTACTAGTCAGAAGCTCGAACTGACCCGTCTCCCCCACGAGCCCTCCCATCCTAGCTCCAACACGTGGGCTCCCAAACCCTTGATCGAGCCGCTGATCGACTACTGGTATTCCCACCTTTCTCCCCATCCCCCTCCCTCCGGCGGGGGAAGCTCTAACCACCCACTTGTACACTTACTCACCCGCCTACCCATTCCAGGCTCGAATCCTATTCCTGGCGCACCACCGAATCCCGCCTCAACACCACCCCGTCCCTCGCGCAGTTCCGCACCGCCATCACGCCGCCGGGCCACCATGCCGCGCCGCCCGTCCGCGTGCACTTCATCCACGCGCGCTCCCCGCACCCGGCCGCCGTCCCGCTGCTGCTGGTCCCGCCGTTCCCGCTCGCCAACCTCGCGCTGGAGCGCCTCATCCCCCTGCTCACTGCCGCGGACGGGGCCCGCGAGGGTGAGGGTGAGGGTGAGGCTGCGGAGCAGCGGGAGCCGCAGCAGCCGTTCCACGTCGTCGTCCCCTCCCTGCCGGGCATCGCTTTCTCGGACCCGCTGCCCGGCAGCGAGGTGGATCCCGTGGTGGCTGCCGCGGGCATGTTGGACGCGCTGATGCGGCGGCTCGGGTACGGCGCGTACCTGGCCAGCGCGGCGGCGCCTGGGTGGGCGGCGCCCGAGCGGGTGGATGAGCGGGTGGTGCGGCGGCTCGTGAGGGCGCACGGGGCGTCGTGCGTCGGGGCGCATTTGATTGCGCCCGAGTTGAGGGCGCCGCGGTGGAGGGACGGGGTCGCGGCGTGGGGGAGGTGGGTTTTGGCGAAGCTCCTGAAGGGCGGGGTGGCGGGGTATGAGAAGGGGGATTTTGAGGCGATGGCGTCGGCTTTGGTGAAACGGGGAGCCGAGGGGGGGATGGACAGAGGAGGGGTCGGTGCCATGGGGAGGGTGACGGAGCCTAATACCCTGGCGTATGCGCTCTGTGACTCGCCCGTGGGGATGCTGGCTTTTGTGCTGAGGGGGCTGCGGTTGGTGGCTGGCGCTGACGGGGGCGGCGGGAAGGGGAATGGAAGGTTTACACAGGACGAGCTGATTACCCTGACGAGTTTGATGTGGCTGCCTGGACCCGAGGCGATGTTGAGGTTCTGGGCGGCGGCTGGAAAGCACCGCGAGGAGGAGAGCAAGACCGAGGGGCCGAGACCAAGGGTGGCCATCACCGTGTTTACTGGGACCCCCAGCGGAAGTGGGAAGGGCAAACAACCGGCGACAACAACGGCCGACGCGGACGAGAAAGGATCAGCCCTGTGGCCGACGCAAGAGGAAGTCGCCGGAAGGAAGGAAAGTTACTGCCCGCCGGCGTGGGCCGACCCTCTCTTCGACGTCCTTCACACCCAACGTGTCTCCGGCACATGCGGCGGGCTGCTGGCCGTTGAGCAACCCGAGGTCATCCTCGCGGGTGTACGGGGTCTGGCCAAGGCCGTGTTGGCGAAGGATACACGGCTGGCCGCTATGGCGCCCCTGAAGGAGGTTGTCGTGGTGCCGGTAGAGTCCAGCAAGAAAGCAGCGGACGCGCCAGCGCAGGTTTCGAAGCCTGCTGCTACTACCGCGCCTACAGCAGCAACCGCTGGAAACCCTTCGGCTGAGGCGGGTGCGGCTGTTCCAGCCGAAAGCAGCGGGAAGACTCCGGAGGGCGATACGAAGGGGAAGGGGAAGGGGAAAGAGGTTGAACGACCCGCGCCGCCTGTCAAGGGGTTGAGTTCTGAGGATGAGAGCCCGGATACGTTGGTGAACACTTCGCCGCTCGAAAGAGCCGGACACAATTAGGAGTTGTGTATTTTTTCGTGTCGTCAGCTGGCCGGCAGTTCTTTTCATTTGTTTGCTTGATGCATACCTCTTCTTCGATGATACCAGATTGTGGGGATAGGTTGGAAGATACCCCGTATTTTCAGAATATATGTTTTGGACATCCTCGCTCAGGTGTTTGTTTGGACCCGGGCGTCATGAGCAAGGGGAAGGGCAGATTGTCGATAATCTCCCCTCCAAATATTCCCGAGGCAATTATTGATCCAATTATTAGCGTCCTGGACCGCGTTGAGCTTCACGCCGCGTCCAACGACATTCATAGCGGCTAATTCCCTCCAGACCTCTTCATTAAATCATGCGTCATGCGGGCGCGGTATGTGGCCAATTTTTTTTATTTACATCTACGGCACCAATTTAGGCCTGGCTGTGATCAGACACAGCCTTTGACTGGCAAGACACAGAACTATCACGACAAATTCTGGTGCAACCAGCTGCTCCCTGAACTCCTCCTGCCCTTCTCATACAACCACTTGCTGTTCAGGCTGACGCTTGACCGTTTCCCGGTCGCGGGGGTCGGCGTCGCAGGCCCATCGCCAAACATACTCGAAGCGGTGCTGGCGCCGAGAGGGCTAGTTGAGCCAAACGATGTTGTCCGCACCCCACTCATCCCTCCTACGGCCTTATGCAACAGGGGGCTCACGGTCGACGGAGAATATTGCGGTGCGTTCAACTTTGACGGCGATGTGCCAAACCTGGGTGACGAGTACTGTCCGGAGCCCGGGCTGGCGATATTGGACATGGGCGAGCTCGTATAGCTCTTGATGCTGGCCGGCGACCCAGCCAACGAAGGGGTCCTCGAGTACCGTGGTGGGGTGCTGTACACCGAGTTTGGCGTTGCCGGCCTCGAGCTTGCCGGCAGGCCGAGCAGCTTCCGCTGTGCGGGTGTGAGGGGAATGTCGGAGAGATCGTCCCGGGGCCGCACTAGCGGAAGCAGCGCAAAGACGATGTTGATTAATGGCAGAAGGACAAGTGTGGCGTATATCCAGGTGCTGTACTGCTTCAGGACGGGGCTAATTCTGGTAGACTGGTCAGCGCCGTGACTGCGACACTTCTTTCGCGGACGAACTCACGCCCAGGAGGGCACAATAGGCAACACCACCTGCCGCAGCAGTCCGACGCTGACGAGGGCGCCAATATTGTAGATGATCTGCCTGATGTTTCTCTCCGAAAAAGTGTTCTGGTTCTGTCGTCGCGTGATCTCAGCAAGCCGGGGGTGTTTCCAGTTGCCAGGGCTCTCTGTCGCGGCTGCGGGGGTGGTGATCTGCTTGACTGGAGTGGACTTGGCCTGCGTCAGGGCTGAGGACGGCATGGTGTTGGATTATGCGGCTACCGCTCTCCGCCACCGATGGATTCGCAAGATGGGGTGCAGAATGCAGCGGCAATGCCAACGCTGGGTTTCGATGACAGCAGTGCGACACTGAATCAATCGGCAGCTGCGCGGTGAGAATGCGCCAGCCAAAAAGTAAAATGTTTTGTGGATTCCTGCTGGATATGTCTGGGTTAGTAAAATCGGCGGCCGGAGCCTTGGTTGCGTGCAGCGACGTCTCGCTGGCCGATGTTGTCGTCCGTCGCTTGTCGTTGTTTGTGACCAAGAACAGCCCGCCCGCGATTTGGCGCGAAGTCAACACCGGCAATTCTCACCAGGCGACCGCCCTAAACATGGGTAGGGAGGTACGGATACTAACAGCAGATATGAACACTATCGAGTCGGCCAGCTGATTGCCAGCTGGTGGTTAGCCAACCAGCGGGCACGCACTATGCACATAGTAAGGTGCGGCCCGAACAGCTTGCAGGTCCGGGATTCCCCACTTTGGCAACAGCTCTCCCCTAAGCTCTCCCCCCCACTGCTTGCTCCATCTCCATCTCTCGGCATCCAATGCCGCTGCACTGCAGAGAGGCCCCGGACTTGGACTTCTTGCTCTGAATTGCATAGATTCCGCCGCTCCCGATCCGATCCGATCCGATCCGATCCAACCTTCTCCCATCTTTGCATTGCAGCAGATGCACCGACGACAAGATGGGCGTCTTCGACAACCTGCTGCTGCGTCTCGATGAGAGCGTCACCGGGCTCTTCGGGCAATGGAATCTCTGGACCAGCGTCATCATTACCGTGTTCGCCGGCTTCCTGACCTACCAGATCGCAACCCGACAAGAACCGGACACGCATCCCTTTCTACTTGCTCGCCAGGCCCAGGGCTCGCCCGTGCGCCAACCCGGTGAATCCCCTGTCTACCGGTCCCAAGGAGCCCCCCATGGCATGCCCCTCAACGCCGGCTTGAATGTCAAGGACCCTGGCGCCTCGAAGTGGGCCAGAGGGCGCGATGGCGATTTGCGCGATGTCTGGCGCCAGGCCGTCGCCGGCGTGCAGGAAGACGGGCCAAACAAGGGAGCGATTGGGAGCATCAGGACCGTGCTAGGCACCGACAAGGTCATCGAGCATCGCCTTGACAACATCACTCGCCAAATCAACCTTATCGGCCAGCACATCGTTGACCAGGGCGGTCACCGCGTGGCCATCTATCTGCCGAATTCGGTTGAGCTGATCGTGACGTTGTTCGCATGTGCCTTCTACAACCTGAACGCCGTGATCTTGCCTTTCGACCAACCCGACGATGCCGTTATCTCCATGCTGCGCCGGTCCGCCGCCGACACCGTTGTGACGGCTCCCGGCTCGTTCCCCTTCGATGTCGTCGTCAAGAACTACCCGTCCCTGCGCCAGCTGATCTGGGTTGTCGACGAGGGCAGCAAGCACATGGATTGGAATGAGGTGCCAAAGGGTACCGGAGGCGCTGTCAACGTGTCTACCTGGCAGGACGTCATCAACGACAGCCCTGTGGATGCCGGGAAGGAGCTGCCCCCGCTCGAGGGACAAAAGGAGCCTCGCGACGTTACCATCTTCTGGCAGCCCAAGCCGGGCCAGCAGGAGGAAATGGTGCGCTTTACCTCGGCCAACCTCATCTCCGGCATCGCCGCTCAGCTCTTTGCTGTCCCGACCTCCCAGCGGATGGGCCCCTCGGACCTCTTCCTGCCGGCCGACTCCCTAGCCAACACCCACACCCTGCTCCTTACGCTCGCCGCGCTCTTCTCCAACGCCTCCGTCGCCTTCAACTCAGTCGCCTCGCAAGCAGACGACCTCGCCATCGCAACCCGCGGCGTCACACCCACCATCCTAGTCGCCACGCCCGCTGCCCTGCTCAAGACCCACAAAGAAGCCACTACTCAGTTCAACTCTTCCTTCCTCGCCCGCTTCCTGCACCGCCAGCAAATCCGCAAGCTCGCCCAGAACGGCGTCATGCCCACGGCCAGCGCCGTCCGGCCCGCGGGGAGCAAGCTCCGCCTGATCCTGACGGCCGAGCGCGTTGGCGCCGGCACGCCCCGTCTGTCATCTGCCGCGCTCTCCGATCTGCGGGCCATCACGGGCGCGAGGATCATGTACGCGCTGACGGCGGCCAAGGTGGCGGGCGCTGTGGCGCAGACTGGGTTCTACGACTACAGAGTGTTTGAAGACGAGAAGGGCGGCAGCGGCGGTTGCCACTTTGGTCCGCCGCTGACGAGTGCCGAGATCATGTTTCGGGACATGGGGGCGTGGAAGACGAGCGATGAGGGTAGTAGGGGGGAGGTAAGTTTCTCTCTTCGTGGGAGAAAGAAAGTGTGCTATGATGATGAATGGCTAACCTTGTTTACTCGGAACACAGATCATTGTTCGCGGCCCCTGTGTCGCTGGAAATGAGGCAGCGTTGGGCGTGGCGGGTATGATGAGGGGTGATAACACCCTCGCGTATGCCGAGAGTCTATGAGTCGATCGTGATGACAAGGTACCCTGTGATGGATTCTCATGACAAGCTACTTCGCCTCGCATAATTGACTCGATTCACGCGGAGTTGATGCGCAGATCCAGCATCCTTTTTGAACTGCACTTTGAACGGGAATAGACCTAGGTTGAGGGTTGACGTTGCCTACCTGAAATTTTGCAATTGAGTATAGTATATAGACGACTATCACATGAGCCATGCGTGGGCCGACCGAAATAAACAACTAAGAACTTCAGTTCAACATTTCCCCCCATCGCGCTATATCCCTATGATAAGTCCCACTTCATCCAGCCTGCGCCCTGCGCCCGTTTAACCATGCAAATACATATATCACAAACCGAGACCTCGCCGAAATGTACCGCACACTTTTGAAACAAGGCGTTTTCGCCTACGCCCCGTTCCTGTAAACCTGGGCCCCCTGGTTCCTAAACATGATGGTATCCCTCCTCTGCAGAATCATCAGCGCCCGGTTCAGCGCCGCCTCGCTGAACCCCTTGCCCTCCACCATCTCCCTCCGCAGCGTCGCCAGACTGGTGCTCCACCCGATCGGCAGCCGCCTCTTCAGCTCCGCCTCGACCCGGCCGACCTCCTCGTTCAGTTCGCGGCTGCCCTGGTTGCTGCCCTGGTTGACTGCGTCCATGGTCGAGCAGAGGAAGAGCCGGATGGCCTCGTCGACGTGTTCCTCGGTCGCGACGGGGGAGAGGGCGAGCTTGGCGAGCGACTCGGTAATGCGTACGATGGCTTCCAGCTGGCGGACTGTGATGGGGATGGAGGAGCGCGTGTTGGCTTCGAGTTCGGCTGCGTGGACCTGCTTGCGGATGGCGACGAAGTGGGAGGAGAGCTTCTCCGCGGCGGCGTCGGAGAGGCGCGGTGCGCACCGGCTGTGGATTGATTTTTGTCAGTGGGGAGAGGGGAGGGGGTTGGGAGGGAGAGAAAAGGGAGTAGAGAAAAGGGGATAGAGAAAGAGGGGGGGTTGCTTACGATCGGCAGTAGCTGATGTATCGGCGCATCTTCTCCACGGGGATTTCGGACTCGACGCGGTCTTCTACGCCGCGACCCCCCATGTGGATGCCCATGACGTGCTTGGCAATGCGCTCGTCCTTGCCGCGCTCGTGCTCGTCCTTGACGATGAAGATCATGTCAAAACGGGAGAGGATGGTTGTTTGAAAATCAATGTTCTCGCCGGGCGTCTTCATGTCGTCATATCGGCCAAAGATGGGGTTGGCGGCCGCAAGGACCGAGGTTCGCGCGTTCAGGATGGTGGTGATGCCTGCTTTTGCGATCGAGATGGTCTGCTGCTCCATGGCTTCGTGGATGGCGACCCGGTCCTCGTCCCGCATTTTGTCGAACTCGTCGATACATACCACGCCGCCGTCGGCGAGCACCATCGCACCGCCTTCGAGATAGAACTCGCGTGTCGACTGGTCGCGTTGGACCGAGGCCGTCAGACCTGCCGCGGACGAGCCCTTGCCCGATGTGTAAATAGCGATGGGCGCCACCTTCTCGACGAACTTGAGCAGCTGCGACTTGGCTGTACCGGGGTCACCGAGCATGAGGACGTTGATGTCGCCACGAAGCTTCATCCCGTCCGGAAGGATCTTCTTGGAGCCGCCCATTAGCAGACACAAAATGGACTTCTTGATATCCCGGTTGCCGTAGATGGAGGGCGCAATGCAGTCGGCCATGATGTTGTAGAGGTCAGGCCGCCGGCTGAGCTCAAGAAACTCTTGCTCCTCCTCTTCCGAAAAGACGGCCTGCCCCTTGGCGGTCTGGTCGAGATCGGTCTGGATTCCAGTCGCACGCAGGTAGGGTGTCCGGATGGCGACGGCACCGCTCGAGTTCTTGGAACCCTTGCTCTGGTAGATGGAGAAGATGCCCATGACGGTACACCTCGAGCCCGGCACTACCCGGTTGGTGAGGTAGCGGTCGGCGGATATCAAGACGTGGCGGGGCAGCTCTCCGACGGGTACCTGATCGGGCGCCTCCTGGAGCTTGATGATTTGCTGGTCGACGAACCTCGACTTCTCGTGCACGACAAAATAGGGGTCGAGGGGGCACTTCTCTGTCGGGTCGCTCGGCGGCCGGAGCCTGGCGCACTGCCGGGGGAGTGATACACCACTGAATCCTCCGAGGACTGGAATGTCTTGTGCGTGATCGCAGTTGCGGCACTGGATGTGGATTGCCGTGGCCTTGGACGACATGACTGAGGCGCCGATGACGATGCCGGGTACCCTGACCAAACGAGAGATAGTGAGGGAATCCAGATTGCGGATGGATACATCTTCGGCGGTGGAGTGCAGCAGCAGCTGGTGTTCCGGGAGCTTGACGTTGGGTTCGTGGGGGTGGACGATCCTGTGTGTGCACCGTTTCAAGGCCACTTCAAACTACAATGCGTCAGACTTCCCAGATGTTGTGATGGGGCCGTGAGCATGCCATACCAACGGAATAATTTCTGCGGGTTCCGTCACCAATCTGTGGGCGATCTCCTCGTTGAACTTGATCAGGTCGCCGATGTTGACGTCGCAGTAGTACTTTTTGAGCAGCGCATTTTCACGCAACTGGTCTCTGCAGACAGATGTCAGTCTCGCCAAGCCGACAGTATTTCGAGAGATCGCGAAGCGGACCTGTAAATGAAGATGTTGTCGAGTCTGAAGTCGAGAATGAAAGACTCGAGCAAGCTGCGGACGTGCGTGTTCGAATCCTCGCTTTCGGCTGGCGCCCCGTAAAGCCGGCTGGTAAAGACCGACTGGCGATCCATGATGGATGGGTGCTTGAGATACCGAAGGAAGCAGCTGAGTAGTAGTCGACAGCGTGCGACGTCCGTGGCGGGTTCTTGTCTTGTGACGCTTGTCGGAGATAATTGGTGATGGCGGGGCAAAGGGCGGCAAAGAGGTTGCAGCACCGCAGAGAGGGGAGACCCGCGTTTGAACGCGTAAAAGTGGCAGCCCGACGCGACCCAGGCGATCCAGGCGATCCAGGGCGCGACTCCCTGGACCCACAGTTACCCGGACGCCAGCTGTCCCCGGTGGCCTGTGCAGGGCCTGTGCAGGTCCTGGTCTGAATAAGATGAAGCACCCCGTTATTAGCACAGGGTCCGGGTGTCAGTTGGGTTCGGCTTGGCAGGCTAGTCCCGGCCACATCGACATCCACCAAACGAGGCGCGGCAGGAGCTCAAGGAGCACCTTCAACGACGACGACTTTCCCAACGAAAATCGAATGATAATTCACTGCGGACCACGATCTTTGGGCACTGCATCAGAGAAGATTAGCGGCACCACCGAAGACCGACCCAGCGCATGTCCATCTCTCTGAGTCTCGCCCAGCGATGATACCCCGGTGACTGGCGGCCTCTCTGTCAGCTCCACAGCACCTCGTTGCTCCCAGTGTTCTGAGCTCTCGAATCTCCCGCGCCCCCTCCTGGATGGTCGCCAACAACACCAGGACTTTGCCGCGTGGCTGGCGAGACTTGGCGAGTCACCATGTATTCGAATCAGGGGGCGCGCAAGTCGGTCGATAGCCTGTCGCCGACCCTGTCGTCCGGGCCGCGAGGGGACTTCCCCTTTCACGGGTACACACACAATCCGGCCCAAACTTTCACTGCATCTTGGTTGGCCGCTAACACTTGCAAGGACGGCGTCCCATGGCCCCCAGCGCCCCCACCAGCGGAGAGGGTCAACCGCAAGCTCCGTCTACTCGGTCGGGGGCACGCTGGACTCGTGGGGCAACTCATCGCACCCCGTCTTCGAATCAGGCCAGAATGCCATATCGACCCTGTTGCAACCCCCCATTGTGAGGACCGGCCTCCTCCCCCACACCGCGCCACCCGCCTCGAGCGCCCACAGACCTCCAACGGCCCGAGACATCCCGCCTGTCGCACTCACCAACATTCCCAATGTCGAAGCATCTGAGTTCAAGTCCTATCTGTCCCAGGTCGGCGCCTTATACGAGCAGCTGCGGCGGATACAGGCGGATGAGGACCAAGGGGCGAGCACTCTACATCGAAAAAGCACCAAGCCCGATGAGTACCCGGAAGCGCTAGACGAAGGCCATTTGCAGCCAGGCAGGCGCCCGGGGCTGTCGTCGAGACGGACGTCAACCGCTTCCCTAAGCTCCCTATCCTCGATAGAAACGTCGCCGGCGCCGCGCCGCTCGAGTTCACGCCCTCGGAGAGGACAAGCCCAGGGGCCCCCGCCGCTCTCCACCATTCCCACCGTGTACTTCGATGAAGACTTCCACCTAGAAAATCCGCGCACTTTCGATGTGGTCAGCGAGCGGTCCGAGGTCGTGAGACCGGTGCCGGGCAGTGATGAGAAGGCTGCATCCAACGGCCAGGCAGCGGCGCCTCGCAAGGCCTTAGCAACCAACGCCATCCTGCAGGAGAAACTGTCCTGGTACATGGACACCGTCGAGATGCATCTCATTCAATCCATATCGACCGCCTCGACCACTTTCTTCACGGCCCTAGGCTCCCTCCGAGAACTGCACTCGGAAGCGGCAGACTCGGTAGAGAGAATCAAGGCGCTGAGGAAGGAGTTGGAGGCGCTCGACGAAGAGATTGCCACTGGCGGCCTCAACCTTGTCCAGCAGCGCCGTAAGAGAGAGAATGTCGCGCAACTTCATGATGCCGTCATGCAACTGAGGGAGATTGTCGACGGGGTTGCCGTTTGCGAGTCCCTGGTGGATGCTGGCGAGGTCAATGAAGCTCTCGACAATATCGACACCGTCGAGAATCTCATGGCAGGCGAGGCGTCAGACGCCAATAATCTTAATATCCAGCTACGTGATCTCAGGGGGGCTACTGCTCTGCAAGGTGTGAGCAGCGACTTGGATACCCTTCGGCTCCGGATCGGGAGATCCTACGAAGCGAAGTTTCTCAACACCTTGCTCACGGATCTTCGCAATCACGTCGACCGAGTCTCCGCACAGGAAGTTCTCATGCGTTGGAGTAGCGCTTCGGCGCGCGCCCGCGGCGCTCATAGTCGAGAACCCTCGGCCTTCCCGGCGTACATGGCAGGAACAGATGTGATCCGGATAGAACTTTTCTCGAGTTTGACGGGGTTGCAACGTGCAAAGTTCCTCACAGCTGCAGCTACTGCGTATCGGGAAGCCGCGCTGCGCGAGATCAGGACCATTATCCGGCAGCAAATGCCCAGCTCCAACGAAGACGACAATGAATCGCTCATGTCCACGTCCACCAGAACGGGGGGCAAGCAACGCTCTCAGCAGGAGAGGTCGATCACCCTGGCGCGGAACCTGCGCGCCCTAGAACCACAGGACGCCGAGGAGCTCTTGACGAGGATGTACATTGGTGTAACTGAGGCGCTTAGAAGGCTGAGTACCCAGGTCAAAGTTCTTTTAGATGTTGCGAGTTCGATCGGCGAAACTTCCTCCCCTTCTGGTCTTCGATCTCCGTTGAGGTCACCGCCGTTCAGTCCGACAGCAAACCAAACATCAGATGCTGCCCAGGAGGCCCAGGAGGAAATTCACAGGGCCGTGGACATTGCCAACTTCTTAGGGCAGGCGGTTGATGTGGCACATGAGAAGGTTGTCAAGGTATTGCGCGTACGGTCTGAGCAAAGCAAGCGGTTGGGTCTGGTCTGGTTCCTGCGCTATTTTACGCTCAATCTCCACTTCGCCAACGAGTGTGAGGCCATCTCGGGCCGCAGCGGCACGACACTGAAGACAGTTGTCAATAGCCACATCAAGGACTTTATCCAATACCACGGGGATGCTGAGAACCAGAAGCTAGCCCAGGGTATGGAATCAGACCAGTGGAACGCGGCCGATTTTGGGGATAAGGATACGGAGCTGCTCAATCGGATTCTAGAAAGCAGTACGAGGGATGCTGCGGCGTGGGCGGAGGGCACCCAAGTTTGGGTTCCGCACCCCGACACAGAAGTATCAGGCGGCGAGGTTGATATCTTGTCTGCCCAGATAAACGGCACGAGCAAAGCAAAGACGAGAAGCGCCGTCGTCGACTCCGAAAGCTTCCTACTTCCCAACTCAGCTATCTCATGCATGCATGGCATGGCCCGTTTCCTACATCTCATGGCCGCCATACCATCCATGACGGGCGAAATATCAGCGTCTCTCATTGCGTTCCTGCAGCTCTTCAACTCACGCTGCACGCAACTTATCCTTGGGGCTGGAGCAACTCGGTCAGCGGGACTCAGGAATATCACAACAAAGCATCTCGCCTTGGCATCACAAGCCCTTGCCTTCATAGCAGCCATTATACCGCACGTTCGGGAATTTGTCCGACGGCACTGCGGCTCCGGGACTGCCGCGTCGACAGTTATGGGTGAGTTCGACAAGGTCAGGCGGGCCTTCCAGGAACACCAAAACAACATTTATGACAAGCTCGTGGAGATCATGAGCGGGCGGGCGCTGGCTGGCAAAAAGAAGCTGAATGCCGTGAACTGGGATCAGGAGTCGAGCGTGGCAGCAAACGAGTACATGGAGACACTGGCTAAGGAAACCACGACACTGCACCGCAATCTGACCAAGCACCTCCCCGAGGGCACCGTTCGCATGATCATGCTTCCTGTCTTCAAGAACTACAAAGACACATTCGGTGGTGCGTACCAGGAGGTTGAGGTCGAGACCGAGCAGGGTCGGGAGAGGTTTGTTTTTCATGCACCCCACCCCCCCCCCCCCCCCTTTTTAAAGCGATTCCGTCTGCTAACATTGCTCCAGGATGCTGCGGGATGTCGAGCTCTTTCAGTCTCGCCTTGGCAAGATCGACGGGTTCGAAGACGCAGGTGACTATCTCGTCAACATTATCAAGAAGAAACAAATCAAGGCTCCTCCGCAAGCACAAGCCGCAGCGCAAGTCGCAGCGCCGGAACCGACACCATCGCCGACAACGGCACCCGAAACCCCAAATGAAGGGGAAGATGGGAAGAAATCGGCGGAAGAGCAGCCGGCGGAGCAGCAAGCGTAGCCGGGTACAAAGGTAGTAGAGAAAAGGGGGGGAGGGGGGAGGGGGTTGCAACGATGCAAAACAAGGCGTAACGGGGACGATTGTATTAGAAAGACAGCGGCGGTGGCGGGTGGACGGTTGAAAATTCGCTCTGCATATGCGAATGTATAGATAGCATTTGGTTGTATACGTAACGTTACAGGTTTTGAATGATGATGAGGTCCGGGGAGCGCACGAATGAATATCCGAGACCTGACTTTTTGATCTAGTCTGTCTTGCATGTGACTGTGCACTCCGCTCTACCACTATCATATCATGTACTACTCGTCTGTTTCCGCGCTTGTGAATGCTGCAAGGCGTCTGATAACGTGTCTAATGCGCTCATGCTCCTCCTACTCACAAACAATTCCCCCATCATAATCATATACGAGGCATATGATCGCATATGATCCGCTGCTGGCAGCACTTCAAGCGGACTGATAAGCCTCGACACTTTCCACATGTTTCTGCCTCATGGGACCTTGAGTCGGCACAAGTGTATCTCGCCGTTAGCCGTCACCCTATTCCAATCGCCGTTGTCTTCAGACTTCTCAACATTGGGAGGTGTCTCTCGACAACCATACCGGGGGGGAGGGTTGGGGAAGAATAGCAATGCCTCCGCCCATCCGCTGGTTCCGACAGTCATGGTAAATGAGAGCGTGGTGTCACATCTCCGACCCAAAGCCGACGCAGCCTCTCGCTGGGGCGGTGGCCATTCACCAAACTTTCTTGTCTCATGCAGCTGAGGCAGCGGGCCCCCCTTGAACCCCTCGGTTCAGGAAACCAATCGATCGATCAGCCCCGCGAAGAAAGCCGGCCACTGCTCTGCCGCGACCACTCCCTCCTCTCTCCCATAACCGTCGAAGGCCCGCCGTCGCCCCCGCCCCCGCCGCTGGACTCGGTCCAGTTAAGCTGATGCCGTCGTCGATCAAAGAGTTGCAACTTGGTCAGCGGAAGCAACTTCTAGCGCTCCACCATATCCACCGTGTCCATCTTCGAGCGGGCCTCGCGCATGAGCGCCTTGGCTTCCTCGACCTCGACGCCGTCCTGGCAAAGCTCCATGGCGAGACGATTGGCCGTGTCGTAGTCTTTAGCATCCATGGCGTATTTTGCCAGCCACATGCGCGCCTTGCTGGTCGCGAACGTCACTCCGGTCCCGCCGTCCGGGCCGGCCCCGGCCCCAGCCCCTTCTCCGCCTTCCCCATCGGAACCGGGCGAGTCGTGGTGAATTGCGATCGACTCGTCCAGCCCGGGGCCGGCACCTTCGTCGGCACCGGCGGCTCCCTCTTCCTGCGCCAGGCAGAGCTCCATGTACGACTTGGCCTCGTCCACCTCGCCGAGGCGGTCGTACATGGTGGCGATCTGCAGCAGCACCTCCGGGTCCATCTGCGACATGCGGTCCACGGTGCCGGCGCTGCCGAAGCTGCTGGCCGTGGTGTCGTAGTAGCTGTCGGCGAGCAGGGCACGCTTGAGCGCCTTGATGCCGTCGCGGTCGCGGCCCATCTTTTGCAGGCACGAGCCGACGGCCTGCCACATCTTAGAGTCCCAAGGCCGAAGGCCCGCCGCCTTCTTGTAGTACCACAGCGCGTACGCGTGCATCTCGAGCACCTCGTACGTCTGCCCCAGGCCGTACCACGCGCGGTAGTCCCGCCGATTGACGTCGACTGCTCGGCGATACGACTCGATGGCCGCATGGGTGTTCTTAAGCTCGACGTATTCGTGGCCCATTAGGGTCCATGCCGAAAGGCACGAACGGTCTAGTGTGAGCGCCCGGCGGAAGTATTGCACCGCCTTCTCGTGCAGCGACAGCAGCGAGTAGTAGTTTCCAATCACGACGCAGGATTCCGGTCGGAATTTGTCGATGTTGGAGCAGAGATGGGCGAGAAAAGCGAGCTTAGGCCGCCGGTTCAAAACGTACAAGATGTTCGAGTAGTGATCCAGGGAGTCCAGCCGCTGAGGGTGAAGGGCCAACACCTTGTTGAACTCTTGCTCGGCCGCGAACAAGTCTTTAGAGTGGTAGCATAACAATGCCTTGCACGTTAGCAGGAAAGACGATGTCGGGAAAATGCCGAGGAGGTCGTTTATCGAGCGGGCCTGGTCTGGCCCCTGCTGATAGAGGTTGACTGCGGCATTGGCGTGGAAGATGAAGGACATGATGTTTTGCGGGAGGTGAGGAGCAATCTTGTTAAGCTATAGGAAGAACGGATCGGTGTCAATGCTGCCCCAAGATAGAAATGCTCCGACGCAGCAACGGTGCTCACCTGCTCGACCCTCGAAACGAGGTTTGTTATCTCCTGCCAAGCGCCCCAGTTCCAGGGGAACAAATGTACACTCTGCATGAGGTAGTCCAACGCCAGGTTATCATTCTTCTCCTTGGCCAGAACCATGCCGTACAGATACTCGAGAAAGCCCTGGCTCGGGGGATAATCTCCGTCGTCGGCCTTGCGTTCGGAAAACCATTTGGTGAGGAAGCGGCTGACGACCACCAGCTGCTTGTTGACGACGGAGCCCGAATCTTGGGGGCCCATAATCATCTCTGTTTCCTCGTCCCTGTGCTTCTCCCCAGCAATGACTTTTGCATACAGCGCCAGGAACATGCTCTTTTGGCTGATTTCGGGCAGGGTGTATTCGGACGAGAATGCGGCAATGGCCTTCGCTTTGCCCTTGCTTTTGGCGGATGCGGGCTCGTTGGGGTTCGTCCCCATCAAGCTGGCCAGTAGGGGTTCGGGGAGGAAGACGGCGGCACATCGCTCAAATTCTTTGCAGTCAAAGTACGACTTTGCGAGCAGGTACCGACCAAGTTCTTGAGCCTCCAGGGCGGCCTCGACGGGATCGGCGTTCGGGGCGAATACGGGATGCACATTGGTTTCTGGCGCATCCGACATCTGCGTGTCGATATCGGGTTCGGGGAGAGCATCGAGGAGCTCGGCGGCCCTGGGGTACATGGGTCAGCTGCTTTCCCTTGGGGCAAGCAGGGACATGCTACCACGGCAGGCATACACACCATTTTGCCGACTGGTAGAGGCATCTCTCTGAACACTTGACCACGGCAATCTGCAGGGTTTCCCTGAGCTGCAGGGAATATTGTGCCGAGAGTCCCATGGTGGGCTGACCCAGAGCGTTGTGTGTGTTGAAGCTTTGGTGGGGTTTGTTGTTGTCTGAGTCTCTGTGACGACCTCGATTCTGGTTTGTGTTACACTGCTAATAAACCTGGGATCGGGGTCTTGGAGGAGCAGCGCGCGCGCGATGGCGAGCTACGTGTTCTTCAATCTAGTATTCCGAGCCGTGATTCTTTGGGGCATTGTCAATTGTTCATATTGAGCGAGAAGGCGAAGCGCAACCTAAAAGTGATGTCGTTACCTGCTCCCCCGCGCAACCATGCTGCATTCGGCGCTTGCAGTGGATGAAGTAACTAACGCTGCGCGTCTGCCGCCCGTGACGCGCTTCGAGAGAGAGTTGCACTGCGGGAAAGTGGGACTGCCGGTCCATGCCGGTCCCTGAAATTCTGCCGCTTGTCCCGCCCCCCGCGGAGCCCCTCACCGCCAAAATATTGAGGGGCGACTCTTTCAGGGGCTGTTTGTGTTATCACAAGCTTCCCCACAATAGGGGACAAAGGAGGGGTCAATTGATTTGGACCCAACGATCTTTTGCGGACGACTTGTCTCGTTACCTACCCGGCCCACCCCCCCCCCCCCATGTGGCACCCGAAGAGGACCAACTTCACCGCTCGACAAGCCCAACGCTCCGCTTTAACTGCCGGACTCTCCCCCTTCCCCCCACCCTCACTGAACTTCTCTGTTGCCGAGCTTGGATCACTTCTCGACTGCACAGTCAAGCAGCTTCTCGTCACTTACAGGAAAGGACGAAACAAGGAAACCCGCAAACATGGCACAGCAGACCACCGTCAAGGAGTTCGAGGCCGTCTTTCCCAAGCTGGAGGCGGCTCTCCTCGAGCACGCTGAGTCCTACAAGCTCCCGAAGCAGGCCCTTGACTGGTACAAGAACGTGAGTCCTGGTTTTTTCTTTTTTTTTTTTTTTGCTGCCGGTGTGTGAATCGGGCAAAAAACAACAACAAAGAAAAACATAAAGGGATAAACAAACCAGAGAAGAAATGTGACCGCTGATCGCTGACTGCTCTCCGCTCTTTTCTACAGTCCCTCCAGGTCAATGCGATCGGCGGCAAATGCAACCGCGGCATGTCGGTGCCGGACTCGGTGTCGATGTTGCTCGGCCGGGGGCTCACCGAAGACGAGTACTTCAAGGCGGCGACGCTGGGGTGGATGACGGAGCTGCTGCAGGCCTTCTTCCTCGTGTCGGACGACATCATGGACGGCAGCATCACGCGCCGCGGCAAGCCGTGCTGGTACCGCCAGGAGGGCGTCGGCATGATCGCCATCAACGACGCCTTCCTGCTCGAGTCGGCCATCTACACCCTGCTCAAGAAGTACTTCCGCGACCACCCGCGCTACGTCGAGCTGCTCGAGCTGTTCCACGAAGTCACGTACCAGACCGAGATCGGCCAGCTGTGCGACTTGCTCACCGCCCCCGAGGACGTGGTCGACCTGGACAACTTCAGCATGGAGAAGTACCGCTTCATCGTCATCTACAAGACGGCCTACTACAGCTTCTACCTGCCCGTGGCGCTGGCGCTGTACCAGCTCGACGTCGCCACGCCCGAGAACCTCAAGCAGGCCGAGGCCATCCTGATCCCGCTGGGCGAGTACTTCCAGGTCCAGGATGACTACCTCGACAACTTTGGCCTGCCCGAGCACATTGGCAAGATCGGCACCGACATCATGGACAACAAGTGTTCGTGGCTGGTCAACCAGGCCCTGGCCATCGTGACGCCCGAGCAGCGCCGCGTGCTCGAGGAGAACTACGGCCGCAAGGACAAGGACAAGGAGGCCGTCATTAAGAAGCTGTACGACGAGCTCAAGCTGGAGCAGCGATACAAGGACTACGAGGAGAAGGCCGTCGGCGAGATCCGCGCCATGATTGCCAAGATCGACGAGAGCAAGGGCATGAAGCAGGGTGTCTTTGAAACCTTCCTGTCCAAGATCTACCAGCGCACCAAATAAGCCGTGTCGTTTGTGGATGAACGGCTGAAACTGCGTTTCATGGTTGTCTTCCTATTCTGTTGACGGCAGTGCGTTGCATATTCCCGCATATCAATACCCCAATCTTAATACTGAGAGTTCCATGAGGAGAGCTCTATAGACTAGACACAATCCAAAATAAATAAAACAAAACAATAAAATGAGCTGACACGTCTGTTCAAGTATCCAACTGACTGGCTGGAAAGTGATCATAAACCGCTGTTGCTGTTATTGTCTAACCGTTCTCCCACCTTTTTTTTAGCGACCGTCTCATTACTCATACCGATACATAACTTCAGTCCCCCGTGCCGAGACTGCGCCAAAGAGATGACAAAAAAGAAGAAGAGAAAAGAAAGACAAACAGCTAGCCATCGGCCAGCGAATCAAAGCCAACCAACCCAAAGCAGATCAAAGCAAACAGAGTCAAGACAAAAAAAAAGAAGAAAAAAGAAACCACCTCATCTCTTCCCCCTCAGCGACACAAACCCGCCCCGTTCCTCCAATAAGGTGCGTCGTCCCTGCCCGTCAACGCTCCTCAACCGTTCTCTCACTTTCTCCCGCTCCCCATCGCCCACTCCCATCGCCCTCCCACGACTCTGCATGTACGCCGCCGCCGCCGCCGCAGCCGGCATCATCGGAACCGGCACATTGCCCCCACCTCCCGCCGTGCCGGGCCTGCTACCACCGCCGACGCTACCACCAGCGGTACTCTTGACCGTATTCCTCCGCGCCAGCCCGGCCGAGCCACCGTCCGAAGTAAGCGTATGGCCCCTCCCCCTTCCTCCTGTACCCGTACCCCCTGCCGCCTTTTGCAGGTCATACTGTTGCATGAGCGTGCCGCTGGGCGGGAATTGCTCAGGCCGGCGCACCAAGTTCTTAGGCGGTGCCGCGGCGTCCCGGAAGCGGGCCGCGGCTGCTGTGGCGGGCGGGAGGACGGGCCCCGTTGCCAGGTCCACGAGCGGTTTACCCTGCGGGGCGCGCACGCCGCGGCCGCGGTTCTCGCGAGACCATTGCGGGGGTTCGACAAAGGTTGGCGTCAGGTCTACTAGCGGTTGTGGCGGGCCGCCAACGCGGCGGGGTTGCAGTGGGGATTGCGGCTGCTGCTGAGCTTGCGGTGGTAACGGAGGTTGAGGAAGATGATGGAGAGGCGGTAATGGTGGGTAGCGTGGGTCTTGCTGACGGACGGAGCGCGAGCGGGATGGGGCGTGGGAGGAGGTGCTTGGGCGACGACTTAGGGGAGCTGCTGGGCGGGCGCTGCGTTGCTCTGCCGAATGTTGAAGGGCCGAGGGGAACCAGCTTGACTGTTGAGGGCTGGCTGGTCTTGATGCTGTCCGGAAACTCCCCTCTGACCCGCCGGTTCGCGGCCGGCCATCGGAGGTATGGCCGGACGCTGTACGGCTGTTTAGAAGATTGGGTCCATTGACAAAGGGCCCGTCGTCTCCCGGATTCGACGTCACTGTCCCCGCCCGCTGTTTTGTGGTGACGTCTTGCAGTACTTGTTGTCTGCGCTCGTCATACCCGTTGCCGAGTAACCCGGTCGCCGCGAATACCGCAGGTTTTTTCTCGCGAAGGGATCCTGGCAAAGGTGGCACTGGTGGAGCCGATGCCTCTCCCGACATGTCGGGCGGTGCGCCTTGACGAGAGGGCAGATATGACCTGGTCGACTGAGGTAGATCGACCGACGGTCTTCCCCTGCGGCCATGGTCCACCGAGGCCATGCGCCTGAAACCGTGATCCGCCTTGGAATGGTCGGTCGGAGACGGCAAACTCTGTTTCTCGTGCAGTCTCAACTTCCTGTTCACCAAGTACCAGCTACGCCAGCCTTGCACTGAGGAGCGGAACTGCCGCGCCACGTTTGGATCCTCGGTGCAGAAGAAATGGACGTAGTGGTTGGAATCCACGAACAAGGCTGCTTTCTCTTGGCTTTTGACAGCATAGCAGTATTTCTTTGGAGGCCGCAACTGCTTTCTCATCTCAGCCTCGGTTGGCAGGTAGAGATCGAAATCGGTGAGATGACAGAGTCTCGTGACATCCTTGTCTGAAGATTTCCAGTTTTCCTTTTTCGATGCGAATATCTGCCCATTCTCCTTCAGAGTGATGTAGCGTTGACTCCATTTCCCCGCCCGCTGGAGGAAGTAGAGAGGGAGAACAAAGCCATCGGGTTCCTCGAGCGTCTTGGGGACACTCGAAAGGCTTAGTTCGCGGTCGGGATCCGAAGAATCGGGCAGGATGAAGAGTGTGTTGGATGACTCGTGGTCCCAAGTGTTGATGATGTCCCAAACCAGCTCATATTTCCGAAGCCGTCTCTCAAGGCCTGGACGAAGGCATGGCTCAATGACAACGCAGGTATCTGGGTTAATTGGCCGCCCAAGCTTAGCCAATGATTGACTGCATTCCACCAGCAGATCGGTGGTGGATGTCTCCTTGGTGACCTGAGCGGTCACGGTAGCGCCTCTGCACCGCACAGAAACATTCTATGGCCCGTATCAGCACGACATGCTACCTTCCTTCCAATATGAGGGCACCATGAAGACACGGCTGGTCGGCTCCGCTTACCTTAGCGATAGGATTCCGCGCCTCGGTGGAGATGGAGATGCGAGGCATCTCGGGGACAGACTTGACAGCGGGAGATTGAGGGACCTCGCTGGCATCCGTTCCGGTTGACGTCGACGTCGACGAGACAGGCAATGTGCGAGAGCGTTTCGTGAGAGTGGAACGGGGCGAGTCGCTGGGAGGACTCTTCATGCGTCCCCGTGAGAGGAATGCAAACGCCTCACGCATTGGGCCTTGTGTCTGGCGTGGTGGACTGGGACACTTGGTTGAGGGCTGCGGCGCCTCGGGTGGCTGCATCGACTGATACACGGTGGCTTGTTTATCGTCGTCGGTTCCGGCAAGCCCAAACTGTTGCGCCGGGAGGAGAATCCTGTCGGTTTCGACTTCTGCCTGCGCCGCTTCGTCGTCCGAGAATGAGGCCTCTTCTCGGCCGTAGCACCAACGCCGACTTCCAACCTCGTTGCTTGTCCGCGGTCGCTGCTGCTGGTTTTGATGCGGCTCCCGATGCCAGAACAGGGAGCGGGGACCGGCGGGTGATGACGATGATGAGAGAACGGGCTTGACTGCCGTATCGAGCGAGATGGAAGATGGTGTGGGAAGGAAGGACGCAGGGGTTTTGCGGGATGGAAAGACAAGCTTCTCGGTTAATAAGTCGATTCGCGGCGCGGCTGGCCCTGGCGTGTCGCATCGCGCGGTCTTCTTCACGTCATTGCTCGTCTGTCTTGGCCGCCAGTTGGAGCATGTCTTATTCTGCGCCGATGCAGTTGGCGCAGCAGCAACGGTTTTACTGCCCACTCCGAGCTTGTGGCCGGGACCGGGACCGTGACCGGGACCGGGACCGTAGATGTTGTCCGCGACAGGCCGATTCTCACCGTCTTCTGCCCATTCCAGCGCCGCGAGCAAGTATGCGGGTGAGAAGGACGGGCTTGTCTTCAAACCTCCTCTGCTGCTCTTTAGTGTAGTGCTAGTGGTAATGCTAGTGTCGCCGACCTGCAGCGACCTATCGGCAATCGCTGCACGTCTCCCCGCCACATCTCTTCGCCGTTGGCCCGATCTTTTGGGGACTGGCGGCTTGAGGTTGGCGTTGGTGCCCGTAATAATCGTGGTGGTCGACATGGCCCGGGGGGAGGGGGGGAGGGGGATGGCAGGGGTGCGCTGTCACAGGCTCCAGGCGGCGCGGGTCCTCGTTGGCTGGGCGGATCCTTGGGCGCCTTGGCGGGGATCTCTGGGGCGGATCGGTGCTTGGTTCAGGGTCCAGTAGGTGCAGTGGATGCAACGCGGTGACCATGGATGTGGAGATCGTAAATTGCAGGCTTCTTGCATCCGCGGGTGTGGAAAAAACGCAGAAAATACAAGACGGGAGACCGCCGAAATAAATCAACTCCGGGGCCGACTTCGACCCTTGGTGGGCAAAGACATTCTCATGCACGGCTTGCTGGTCCTGCCTCTCCATGGAATGGGCACGGTGATGTTCCTTGGGACGGGGTGCCGATTTGACAGCGATCCACGATTTGCATATCACATCATGAAGTGGCCCCGGGCGGATGGTTGAAGCCCGATTGGTGATCAGCGCCGCAAGGGCCGCTCGGGCTTATTCTACCGCGAAAACCTCGCCAGCCACCGCACCGAATTCCGCGATGCATACCTCTTGGAGCAGACGCGTTTTCTCGCCACATAGCACGGAGCCCGCGTCGTCGAGTCTCAGACATTCCTGCGCGATTCAGCGCGGCGCGAAAGGGAAGCGCGTTCCCATCAATGCCGAAACGCCCTGCATTCCCGTCTCCACCACCCGACAAAGTCTTGGGTTGAGACATCAATGCCCAGCTCTTTCAACGCCTTGGTACTCAGATGGCAGTCGTACGGCCGCTGCACGCTGGCCTTGGGATCGTTCCCCTCGGTATTCGGCCCAATCCGATCAACCGGCACGCCCATGATCTCGCCAAACAGCTGGCACATCTCGTACTTGGTATACTTGTCCTCGCTCGAGAACTGGAGCACCCGCGGTAGCGACGCCTTGTCTCCCTCGCCCAAGTACCGGACAGCCACATCTGCAACACAGGTCAGCACTGAGGTAAGAAGACGAGCAAGATAAAACCCACCGTAACAGACCCTCGCAACATCCTCCGTGTTCGTAGGGTACCTCAATGCCCAATGATCCATCGCCGTCTTCGCGCCGCCCTCCTTCATGACAACATCCATCAAACAATTCACGGCGCTCTCCGCATTCCCCTTCTCCTTATCCACGGGCCCGTAAAGCACCGGCACCCTCAGCACGACCCCCAACCCCTCCTTCCCCGCGGCTTTGAACTCCCCCAGCACCGCGCCCTCCCCATCCAGCTTGGTCTGCCCGTACAGGTTCGTCGGTCCCGTCTCGGCGTCAGACTCGTAGGGCGCCTCGCCGGGGCGGCCGGGAAAGACGTAGTCGGTTGAGATGTAGATGAGCAGGATGTCCCGGGTGGCGCATAGCTTGCCGAGCATCCGGGAGGCCTCGATATTAAGGGCCCGGGTGCCGGTTGGGTCGGCGTCGACTTTGTCCGGGAAGCGGTTCGCGGCGCCTGGGGCAGTCGGTTAGGGCAGGTAGATTTTGAGGGGGGGAAGAGGGCTGGGTTGGGACGGACAGTGAATTACAACCTGCGGTCTGGTTTTGGGCGTCAGTTTCGGTGCCGGTTAGGTAGAAGAATTGGCCGGG
>JAMAKP010000033.1:136837-358185 GCA_023628455.1 Chaetomiaceae sp. B2702 | reverse complement strand
GGGGGGGGAAACATGTATGTACGAGGGCGCTTGTCTAAGCGCGGCGCCCCGTTTGATGGCAAAAAATCTTCCGCGGGCCGCGGTGCGTCGTCGATCCGCCCGCCAAGACTTCCGAGTTGAGGCTACGAGATGACGTCGAGCAAGAATGAGGAAGAGAAAAGATGCAGGACGTACAGTTTCCACTCGACAAGGGTTTGGACGTCGTCAAGACCCATGGCCGCGTCCGGGTTCGCGGAACCAAAGGCGTCCAGAGCCGGCCCATAGCGATATTGATCCAGACTGGCCAGTGTTTCCTGGCCGGGTTTGGCTGTGACGGTGGAGTATCAGGACACTGTCGCTGCCGACGATCACGCCCCAAAGCGGATTTGCCTACGACATTACTTACCCCCCTTGGCTTCGGAAATCTCCCCCAGACAGGCAGCATATCTCGCGAGGAGGTCGTGAAACTCGCTGTCGGATATGGTATCCGGCGATGGAGTGGCAGTGCTGGCCATTGCGGCTCCTGTGGTGATGCCGGGCCGGGGTCGCACTGCAGCGCCAACGGCTGGGAATGGGAATGGGAATTGGAATGGGATGGGATGGGTGGGCTGGCCGTTGGAAATGGCGGGATCCACAAGGTCCACCGGCCTCGACGCGCGATGGATTCGACGTCCGGGAGGACGCGCCGCAGATACGCTGGCGGTTATGATAATGCCGCGGGTTCGGCAATGCTTCTGGAAGAAAAGAAAGCGAGCTTTGACGCAAGCGCGGCTCCGCTGTCTTGGTGACTCGCTTGTTCTCGCCGCGTTTGGGTTCGAGGATGCCTTCTGCCGCCCGAAATCCGCAATAGCGCCCGCAGCCTGTGGACAGAGTAGAATTCCAATAACTCACTGCACAGTAACCACTGTAAGTAACCAAGCAACCACAGGAAAGCGATCCGTAAACGAAATGGCGGCTAAGCGGGAGCAGAACGCATGCGGCAATGCGGGCCTTTAAAGTAGCTGCCGATCTCCAGAGTTTTCCTCTCGCTCGGATATTGACGAGGGCTTGCCGCGGGCTGCTGGCTTGCGGGTGTTGGGTGCTTGGAGTCAATGGGACGTTGCATAGGGAGGGTCAATGCATGCAGACGAGTTTGGCTCATTCCCGAAGGGTCAGTTCTCTTTATTAGTTTTATTGACGTTAGGGCCTGTCTGGGCGTTCCTCCCCCCCCCATGAACCCTGCTGACCGGCTCGGACATGTGAACGAACGAGCCTCCACTCGGCCCGTGCACGTCGCATTTTGCAGCGGCCAGAATCCAGGTCTCGCCGCCTGAGGTGCTGGGGCCTGTCGCAGGACCGCTAACAACTTCGGCGCGCCACTTTTAGCCGCAGGCAGAAAAGAGAAAGAAAAAAAAAAGCACCAAGAAGCCACAGCAAAAAACGGCCGGTTGTGTCCCGTTGCATCTGCCAGGAGCCAAGGAGAACACGCGAGGAAGAAAGGAAGAAAGGAAAAAGGGAATCCAGAAAAGCACAATGGGCGGCGGTAACGTAGGTCCCCTTGTCTGCGCCCGAGTTCCCCGTCTGCTTCCCGACTCTCCGGCAACCGAGATGCCGGAAACTGCAAATATGAGGAGTCTGATTTACTGACCGCACATGGGCAGGGAGCCAAGTCGGCGCAGAAGCGCGCGCGGAACGAGAAGAAGGCCGGCACCAAGGCCGTCTCGCAGTTGAAGACCGTACGTGTCTATCCGTCCGAAGAGCTGTGTTGGCGAAAGCGGAGCGCATGATTAATCTGACCGGATGTCTACCCATAGAACGTCGCTGCCATGAGCATCATCTGCAACCTGTGCAAGCAGACCTTCCTCTCGACTTCCCGCGAACCTCAGTACGATGCTATGCTCTCCTTCGTTACAGGAACACGGGACAGAGACTAACATTATCCTCCTTCTCCGCAGGCTTACGCTGCACGCCGTCAACAAGCACAACTCGACGTTGCCGCAGTGCTTCCCAGAGTTCAAGACCGCCGAGACCAAGTGAAAGAGGGCCAGATTGGTCATTCTGCCCGCAGATTCTCACGACGGGATACGAGTTTACGAGGAACGGGCGTGACGAGCTAAGAATTTCTGGGTTATGAAGAAGGCGTAGACGGAAGGCGTTAACAAATCTGATTTCCTGCCGAGCTGCATATATGACATATGATGCCGTAGATCCCCTGCATGTGATGGGCCTGTGTCGGCCGGGTTTATGCCTTGGAGGATATGCGGGGACCAGCAGACGGCACAAACGTAACCTTGATGGCTGTTCAGGTATTGTGGCGGATTCATGACGCTTTGCTTGGTTACACCAACAACTCCAACACGCACATCACCACCAACCTCAATAATGACACCGCAACCCCTTAATGCGCCTCCACGGGCTTCGCACTCACAGCAGGAGGGACGTCCAACCCCCCTTGCCCGGCACCGCCCTGTTGTTGCTGCTGTTGTTGCTGCTGCTGCTGCTCCTTCAACCTCGCCTGCTCCTCCCTCACACTGGCCAAGAGATCCGGGTACCACCTCTCGCCCACGTCCGGGTGGCTCTTGACGCGATTCCTCAACGTCGCCTCGCCGAGCGTCTTTGCCACGCCCCCCTTCCGGAACGTAAACTCGACGTCGTCCAACCGGCCGCCGTTCTGCTCCAGCACCTTCCTCCTCTGCTCCCTGACATGCTCTGGCACGTTGCCGACCCCGACGTTCTCGAGGTCGTCGAAGCTCGCGTCGCCGCTGACGCCCTCTGTCCGAACAAGGTCAGTCCATATACCAAAATCCCCCCCATCTCCCCTGGTTTGGGCGCCGGGGAAAGGGGGGCGGGGGGTGGTGGATAAACAGCCTCATGATGAGGTGTGGGGAAAACGTACGGAAGAATGGAATGGAAAAGCGTGCTCCGGCGCCCGCGGCCGGCGACAGCACGCGGTGCGTTGTGCTGACGCACACGCCCTGCGTGAGTGCCTCGAGGCCCTGGCCGATGGCGACGACCAGGGTCCCGTCGATGGGCGGGCAGTCGATCCAGTCGCCGCGCATGTTCTGGACTTGGAGGCCGCGGTGGTGGGACGCTTGCAGGAGGTACGACGAGAGCACTGCAGTGCCATGTTGAGTAATCCATCCATCTTACTGCCGTGACCAGAAACGAGAAAAAAAAAGGGGGGGTTGGAAAGGGGGAAAACGGACTGCTGTCCTTATGCGGCCCAACGCCTTGGTTCCCACCCTTGCCCTCGGCACCCAGCACGCCGACATCGGGGTACTTGACGATCTTTAGCTTGTGCTGCTGATCGGCGTCAAAGTACTTGTTGAAGGCGTCGCTCGGCAGCTCGATGGCTTCGGCGATCAGGCTGGTGAAGTAGATGGAGATGGCGCCCATGCGCTTCATGTAGTCGGTGAAGATGGGCCGGAAGTTTGGCAGCACCTCAGCGGACGGCCACTGGTTCGGCGCCAGTAAATTGTAATACCGGGGCACGTCGGGTCCGGGAAGCGGGTGCTCTGTCGAGAGGTCAATCTGTTCCCGGTGATCGATTGCCCCAGCCGTGACTTCGGTCGAGAGGCGGTTGTAACCTAGGAACGAGGGGGCATTCTTCATCTCGATTTTGAGCCTGGGGAGAGAGTCAGCCATCAAGCAAACGTCACATGTCCCTATGTAGACAGGGGCTTTTGGCGTGGGTTGTACTTTTCGTCCGTGGGAATATCAAAGAAGGCCTTGCCCTCCTCGATCACCCGCTTGAAGGTCTCATCCGATATGCCCACATTTTTGAGGTAGAGGAACCCAACTTCCATTAGGGCATGTCGCAGCTTGGTTAGGAACTGGGCCTTTGTCGCCGGATCCTGGGCCAAGGCCAGATCGAGGATGGGGATTGAGGTGAAGGACATATTGGTGAGTGACAGCTGACTGCAACAGCAGGGCAGCTTTCGCGGTGAAACGCGACAGAGGGGTATGAAAGTAAATATTTAGAACTGCCTCTGCCTCTGCAGAGCTTGCATAATACTGGGGGACTATGTCAACAGGGTATCTTATATGTCCTCACGGAGCTTTCTTTGAGCTTCCTACCAAGGTACCTCGGAAAGTACCCCCGGCCACTGAGCATTCTACGCCCTTCACGTACAACCATGGCGTAATCGGTCGCTATCCGGCGTTTGTGCCTCCTGCCCCGCAATTATAGCACCATTCTTCGCACCCAAAGGCGCGGGGCAGCGGGGCCTGGAACCAATCCTCGGCACAGTTCTTAGGTAACAAAGCCGAACCCAACTCCAAGGTCCTTGGACTTTTGTCACCCAGGGGCTCCGAATCGGCTGACTCTTGCTTGGCGGCACTTCTAGAAGATCTTCTCTGGCAAAGTCTAATTCTGAAACAGAAAGTGAGCCGTTTCCTCGTCAAGCGAACCGGCCGCTCTACCTCGCTCTACCTGGCTCCACCTAGCGCCGTACCACGGCGCCGGCGACCAGGGCCGGCCCGGAGCCGCGATTTGATGAAGGCGGCCGTAGTATGGGCCATCAGGCTGAGAGGCTTGCCGTTAGGAGACCGGGTTTGATAACTGACTCTAGGCGTTGACAGGTTTGGTAGAGAACAGTCCAGCCACCTGGTAGAAAATGTCTTCAATCGGCGGCATGGCAAAGGCTGGGGCGCTGTTGAAGATCTCAGCCAGACGTTGAGGCGCCACAACAACAGCATGAGAGTCATCATTCTCCTCCATTTCCACATCTTGACCCGCATCCTCCATCTCCTCGTCGCTGGCCTCGGCCCCCTGCAGCATGAGCTCTTGAGGTATTGGCCCCCCTTCCGCAACAGCGCTGCCGTCCACCCCCAGATCTGCTAAAGGTTGAAGGAGCGGTGCTTGCTCGGCGCCTTCAGTTACGGACCAAATCTGGGCCGCCGAATCGACAACGATGAATCCTGATGATGAGGGGCCGGCGCATACGGATATGATCAACTGCGGAAACGTCTTCACCAGTTGGGGCTCGTCCTTTTCGATGCTGAAGACGACAAGTTCTGATCTTGCGCCCTTCTTCATCTTCCCCTGAACCTGGTCCGGAATAGGTGCAACAAGTGCAACGCTCCGCGACTCGTAGTTTACCGCGAGCTGGGTAAACCGCTTCGCAGCCTCTGATGTCTCTTTGAGAGAATAGCTGTAAAGCAGCTCATCTGACACAATGTCGTAGACAACGAGATCCTCGGAGAGCATGATCAGAGACGACCCCAGAGACTCAATCGCACGGATCTCGCCCTTGAACATGCCGGAAACAACGTCCCGAAATGTCCCAGTTTCGGTGTCGATGGCGACCACCAGCGCCCCAGACGGCGGACCGAAAGCCGCAAAAAGGATAGACCCGTCTTCTGAGAACGCGATGGCGCCGCTGCGCGGGGCGTTCTTAAGGGCCTCGACAGAATCATCCTGCTGCTCGTAGACAGGGAGGGAGACGGTTCGGGAACAGTTCCAGCTCCGCAAGGGTTGGTCATCAGGTCCAGTGACTGCGAGTCCATCTCTCTTACGCAACCTCGGCGTCCAGAAGCGCACAACCCCATCGTTACCGATTGTAGCGAACCGAGATGAAGTCGGATCACTGGCAACGTCGAATATCGCTTCCGTTCGGTCGGTATGGTGAGCGTCGTTGATGCGAGTGACAAGCTGGAAAGGTTGATTTTCTGCCCCGACTTCCCAAAATTTGAGATAGATCTCACGCCTCTCTCTGCATGCCTCGGCGTGCGTTTTTGAACCGGTCAAGAGAGCGTCTGCATCTCGTTCAGGCGGCTGCCATTCGTCGATTGAGATGAGCCACTTGCCGTCTCGAGAGAATGCAAGTTTGGTAGCCGTCGGTTCTACGATAGGTACGCCCTCGCTCGTGATGTTGGCGTCCGTGGGATTGGTGCGGGCGATGGCGTGTTTGGTGACGCCGTGGAAAGAGGAAATATCAAACACTTGAAGAAGTGGCGTGGATGATGTCCCTCCTCCTTGACCTGCTTGCTGTCCATTGCCAACACACAGGTACATTTGCGACGGAATTTGAGGATTGACGGCGGCAACCAACGGCGTCGCGATCTCGTCCGCAGAGCGCCACACACGGCGGACCAAGGACTCTTTGGATGGGCGATCACCCAGGACGAGCGACTGAATGCCCGAGACATACATCGTCGGTTGCATCTCTGCGGTGGATAAAATCATGGTTGAGTTGTCATCCAAATGAATTGCATACGATGATCCCCGCGGAGAGACAACGATGTTTTCGATGGTTGCGGAAAGATGTGGCAAGAAATCAAGTCTTCCGGTGTCCACTTGCCAAAGAACCAGAACAGTCTCGTAGCCCCCCGAAATAAGATAGTTGCCTGCCACATGTCAGCCAAACGACCACCATAGACATTGATTCGAGCAGTCAGAGTGCTTACCATCCTCGGACCACTTGACGCTGTGGACGGCCCGACGATGCCAGTGATATTTCTTTGGCTGAATCATGCCTGCCTTCAGGGAAGCAGACCCTTCCCCTGGAAGCTTAGACAGCAAATCATGGTACACATATATGGCACCCCGGGCACAGCCGACGGCAAGGTCCACAGACTGGATTTCCAAAGCCCCCTTTTTGGTTGTCCGGATTGTGTGCCGAATGTCCAAGCAGCTGACAATATCCGGGACGTCGAAGCAGTGGAAGCGATAGATCAAATCATCGAGGGAAGCTGGTTTCTTCACCTTCAGCAGTCCGATATGTAATGTCTCCTTGGCTGCAGCAACAATCAACCTGCCGCCGGCAACTGACCGCAGTAATTGCGGGCTCTCGTCGTAGGTATGTAGAAGCTTGCCGCTCCGTGCCAACAGCGCCTTGGTGGTGTAGGCTACTATTTGCGCAGAGCTCCGGGTGAGTTTCTTCAGAACCATCAGGACATCCTCTGACTTGGTGCCAATCTCCACCGCGTCCACCGTTACGTCCAGCACCTTCTTTGCCTCGACCTTGAAGGGGGTGTCTGCGCCCGCGCCAGATGTCCAATTGATGTGCCAAATACGACCATCAGAACACGCGACCCAGATATAGTCGGTATCGCACTTGGATAAAACTGACGCAACGATATGCGTCGACACGAACTCGGTCGCACCGTCTGTTCCTGCAAGGGGAAGGGCGATTCTGCGGACAAGGAGGGAGTCGTCGGTCGAATACACCTGAATGGACGTGTTGTATGTGATGATCAAATGTCTAAATCTGTCAGAAATAGCTCTCCCGCACTGTTTTGTAATACCTATGCTCGCTCACCTTTCGTCAGGAGAGAAAACGGGATCAATGTCCAACATCCTCCCGCCCATGGGCTTCGACACCTTCCATGATGCCAACTTCTCTCGCACGAGGCCCGCTGGAGGTTGCGATGAACCGTCCGGGAGCTCGAGATGACCGTCAATCCGTTGCAACGCCGCATTGTTGGTATCGACGCTGGCATCCTCTTCTGCACCGGAATTCCCTTGGTGTTGGGAAGTCGATTTCCGGCGATGTTTCTTTTGCGACAAGGCGGGGTCGTCTTTCGGTTCACGCTTCCGTTTCAGGGTTGCCGTGTCCCCATTGACGTCCATGTTTGGTATCATCCCAGGCGGTGACCGCAGCGAAGATAACACGGTGCAGCAGTGGTAGCAGCTAAACAAGGCCGAAAGCAAACACCCAACCCGTCTCCAATTGCACGGCAGCAGAAATTTTGGCGGAGACGTCAAAAAAAGTTAGAGTGGGGCTGCTTGGCCGAGCACTATCAGCGATACGCACAGACCAAGGCTCAAGGAACAGAGATTTGAGGCTTGTGCTGAACTCCAAACTCCAGTTAACTGATGTTCCTCGCGCAATTCACGACTGCACATCTCCTCGTCGACGGCATCGACATCTCAAGAGATCATCAAACTTGGTCAGATTCTCTTATAGCAGACACCGTCGATACGCGCATGCCGATTGTATACACAGGATTCGACACGCACCAGCAAGATGATTATTCCGATCCGCTGCTTCTCGTGCGGCAAGGTGGGCTGCGCACGCTACCCTGATCTGCCACGAGCTCGACGACTGACTCCTTGCCCAGGTGACGGGCGACCTTTGGGAGAAGTTTGTCAGGCTGATTGAAGAGGAGGGGTTGAGCGACGGGTAGGTGCCAACGCTTCACACACCACAGGCGATCCGCCGTGTTGACAGGATTGACAGCGATGCCCTGGACCAGCTTGGGTGCAAGCGGTACTGCTGCCGGCGCATGGTCATGACACATGTCGACCTCATCGAGAAGCTTCTAAAGTATGTCTACACCAAGGGTTTTGTCTACGGATCGATGCAGGGTCGGAGGGCTGATGCTTTCGTTCCAGGTACACTCCGGACGGCCGCAACTACAAGAAGATCGAGATGCAGCAGCGCAATCAAGAGTAGCGTGGAGGCAGCTTTCTGCTTGTTGATTTGCATATCCGGCGTTAAAAGGGGCGGCCATGCGTTTTCTTGGAGCCTAATATTCTGACGCTATCTGTCGGGTATGAGGTGCTCTCCGTTTTAGTATGCACAGAACGGCGTCAAGGTTATCTTGGATGGAGGCGGTTTGGTTTCGGGCCAATTGGTCCACCTCTTCGGGCGAGGAAGGGGTGGTGCCTCCGCAGGGAGGGGGTCGGGGTGCGGAAGCGATATCCTTGGCAACGCTTGACGAGACCAACCGCATAACGAGCTGTCGACTGGCATCGTGGCACGACACACCTGCACGATCTCGAGCGTCCGTTCGTCGTCATGTGAATGGCGCAAATGCCACAGGGGTGTTGGGCATCAGTTCACTCGGGCTGGGGTGCCATTTGCGTTCATGACTCGGAACCAAGCTCTGGTTCCCATTAGACCAGGGCGTGATGGCTGCAAAGCACGGACGGAGATTGGCAAAGAGATGCACTGCCGAGGGCGAGTGAGGCGGGAAAGGAAAGGAATAGTCACGGAAAAATCAGTTCTGTCCGGAGATGGTGTCCTTACATCCTGTATAGTAGGCCTGTCCTGGAGAGACGTTGTTGTTAGCACTGGGGACATTGAGCCACTCTGTACCCTGGTCTTTCTAGCTTCTAGAATCACCCTTTGCGGCACAAGCATGTCCCCTCATCTCGTCGATAATGGTGCCGGTGCATCAGAATCCGCAATCCTGGGAAAAGTGGCGGTGAGAGTGCGCGATTAGCCAACGTATTGTTTGCTACGAGCCAACAGTTGGTTCACGTCCCAAGCCCGCGAAAATCTGGTGAACCAACAGCACAAAGCCGAAGGAGCGTTATGGCAGCGCTTACTCTCCAGGCGTACATAGTATGTACTGTACAGATTACCATGCACATACAATACGCAGTAGCGCGCACTTGGCAGGTGCGACATGGGTGCCAGAACTGCCAAGTGTAACTTACCCAGGTGGGCGTGGCAGGCACAGGCTGAGATTCCAGATTTCACAAGCATCCATCCATCTCGTGACGAAAACGGCGAGGCTCCCATCATCGAATCGGTGCTTTGCCCGCGACTGTTTGTTTTTGTGGCACACATTGCAAGACATCAATATTTCGCGCAGCAAGCCACCACACACAGCGCTTCTACGCAGCCTCTTATTAATCATAATGTCACCCCAATTGCTACGATGGAGGACGTTTGCTGCCATGGCTGCTTCTGGGACCCGTTTACAATAAACCTAACTTTGGTTCCCGAGAGCAGCCACCACCTCCAACGGCGTTCGCCAACATTTGAGACAAAAACCTTTGGTCGGATCTCTGCCAGCAGCCCGCTATACCAAAATAGGACCAGAACCAGATCGCCGGGATACCACGCGCCACAGACGACGGATCCCTGCTCAACTAGGCTGTGTGGTGTGCCGGCCGGCTGAAGGTGGTCACCACCTTGACAACAGCCAAAGTCCCTTTCCATTTCCTCTCCCTTGCAGGAACACCCCGCGGGGGGCTCACTCTGCATGGGTGCGCTCGCCGTGCGAGTTACCGACCACATCGCCAGCGAGGCGGATGGGGTCCAGCGTGGTCCGTTCCGCCGCTACTGTGTAGCTGCAGAGAGGAGGGAGTGGAACTGAGGACACCACCATCCTCTCTATCTGAATCATCCAGGGCACGCTACTCGGGAAGACGGCTGGAATAAGCACTGTGTGTCCTGCGACATTGGACCCGCAGGCTTCGGATCTGAAGCTCACTGGCTGGCAACGGCTCTGACCAGCCCAGAATGCTCAAGTTTTGGACGCGCGCTGTTGTTGTCGTCAACTCGCCCCGGCCGCCAATTTTTTTTTTTTTTTTGAAAGACTCGAAGCAGCTTTTGGGGGCCATTGCAAGCTCGATGCAAGACCAGACGGGCGGGGCCGTTATTAGACCGCCATGCGCAACCAAGACCTGAGAGACGCGACTCGGCAGCGGCCTCGTCTGTGCTCCCACATTGGTGTGTGATTGGGCGGACTAGCCAAAGAAGAAGGGAAACAAGAACGCCCGACTAGGATGTCGCCCAGCAGGTTGGGTCAGCCCGCGTGGAACACCATTGGCTTGTTCTCTGCCCCTCACCCCCGGGAAGCTTTGGACAGGGGAGGACCTTGTCAGGCCGAGGCCGCTGACTTGCTGTCAAGGCGAGCCACAGCGACTCGTTAAGCGCCGGTGTCATGCCCATGCAGCCCATCGGCAGAAGAGGGGCTGTCTCGTCGACTTCCTACTGGCCCGGAGCAGGCAACGACGCGCATCGGTCCCTGTCTGGACGTGCGGGATGAAATCGGCCACTTGCGCATTCCTCCCACCCTGAGGTATTGCTTCGAGACTCATCAGAGAATGGCATCCCAGCGGAGGCGACCCGCGACTTGCAAGCACCCCCCCAGCACAAAAGAGTTGCACCAGCAGAAGAGTAGCGCTAGGAAGGAGGATCGTGCACTAGTCAGCGGGCGCGCTATGATCAGACGCGAGGAACGTGAGCGAAGGATTCTTGTTAATAATTAAATAGTTAACATTGCGCCTGTATTGTACGTACCACGCCGTGCAGGTGCTGCAAGTCCGCTGGCGGTGTCGTCTATCCCCTGTTGGGCAAGGCGCCCAGGAGGACCCTTGGCTTCCCGCAAACCGCCTCCCCACCGCTGCCACCGTTCCCGTTTGGCGACAGTCTTTCTCTCCTTTAAGCGCAGCGGCGTTCTCTTTTCGACCACTCGCGCCCAGCGCCGGACTCCTTCACCCAAACCACGAGCGACGACTCCACCACTCCCACGCCGACAAACCCAAGCTGCCACCGTCCACCCGCGTTGGCTGCTGCTGCATCCCGCCAAGCAGTTGTGCTTTTCGCCCAGCAAGTCTCGTCCTGACAGCTGTGTTGTTTTGACGCTGCCTGCCTCGTTCCCCGCAGGCGGAGACGGCAACTGGCTCAATCCCTCATCCGGCTTGCGGCATCCGTTTCCAATCCCGCCTGGCCATCCATCGTGCTGCAGCAGAACGACTTGTTGGTTCCCTCTGCCTGCTTCTCCGCTCGGTGCTCGGGGGATTCAAGGCTGCCGGCCGCGCCCATTCCTCAAGAGGTACCTCTTCTATCTCCTTCGCTCTTTTGGTCGTCCGATCGAAGGAAGGAAACGTTTCCGCGCCGAATCAGAACGCTCAGAGCAGCGCTACATCTTCAGCCTCGGCAGCAGCAACAAACCACGGCGTCCGGTTTGTACTCTCTCGGCCTTTGCTTCACCTTGACCGCAGCTGTTCGGTGCTGGCTGCCGCTCCCTGCGTCCGGATTTTGTGTCGTCGGTTTCGCGGGAACACCTTGAGCCACATATCATTTTTGCCCGTTTCGGATCGGGCGCAATGGCTCTTGAGGCGCCCTTGAGATCATCAACGGGAAGCATCGCCTCAAGATACTTGACGCTCTCAGACATGTCGCTCTCTGCGGGGCCAGATTCTCCTGCCCTGTCTTCCCAATATATGGCGTATGAATCCCATTGAAGCTCTACTTCCAAGTTGGCGCGTCCTGACCGTAGTTTTTACTTTGCCAGCTCCTCCTCAGGCCCCGATTCCCAATCTCTTCGCCCCAATTCGTTCATGAGGCCAAGCTCGGCTCACTTGATGAGCCCGAGTAGTGATATCGTCGGCCCTTCCCCTGTGACATCAAACGGGACCGAGACCACCGAGATCGAGGATGAAGAAGCCGAGAACGCCCACGAAGAAAACGGCCATGTGCGGCATTCAGTACGTTGGTTTGGATCGAAGCGGAGTGGCTTTCCGGGTTGGCTGACAGCTCCCAGCTTATGATGCTAAGGACGAACATCCCGGATCATATGCGACGGCCCGGGAGCGAAGAAGTCGTCTCGGTAATACACGCACCCCCGAGCTTCCAGAACTGGGTATGATCAATGCCGTACTCGCCCCGATGTGAACACCATGTTGATTCAACCTTGTGCCAGCAGTCCAATGATGCGGTCTCAAAGTCCGCTTCAGCAAGCAGCGCCAGCGTGGACAGCACAAGCGCAAGTAGCCCTCCGCCAAGTGAACCGTCAACAGTAGTGAGACAGCCTCCATCAACCCGGCCTGCCAATTCAGTTCCGCTAACACGCTAGAGCGAAAGACGCCACCGACCCACGGACCACCCACAGTCAATACCAAAGTGAAGCCCGTAATGTTCGGCCTGGATGCCCCGACGCCACAGGCGCAAAGACTGGAGGACGTGCTCGCAAACGATCCTTCAAGGTTGCGGTCGAGCACGGCGAGCAGTCTTGAATGTAAGGCATTGCAGAATATTGTTCATGGAGTCTACCCGTCTGACGAACCCCCCCACGCAGTGATACCGGAAAGCCATGAAGTCGATGCAGACGACGACGACCACGACGACGCCGACGACTTTGCGGATCCAAACCTCGGCCAAGACAGCGAGGTCAAAGCGCTCAAAGCAGCCCTCGAGGAGTGCTGGACGCTGTGTAACACGCTCGCTAATCTTAGCTCGATACACCGAGAGCGCGTCTTCAACAGCTCTGGAACACCAGATGCCCACGAAAAAGCATGGAAAAGTTGCTGGAAGCTCTGCAAGCGACTGTACCATAGCCGAGATGATATGTCCGAGTCGTACGGTGTCCGGACAAATCTGGATCTGTGTCGTGATTTCTGCCAATCATTGTTTGATGTACGGCAGAAGAAAGATGAAACAGCTGATTCCATCTTGAGAGTCAGCTTCGAGCTGAACAATCAGTATGTTTCTCTTCCCGGTTCCGTTCAGACCGCGTACGCCGGAAACTCTTTCTAACGGGCACTACAGTCTCTATAGCGCCCAAGACAGCCGGACGCTCCCGGAAGCCTTCAGGGAACGGACGCTGGATTTCTACATCACACTATGTCACCGACTGATGAAGCAACGCAGCGACCTGGCCGAAGAGACGGACTCACTTTTGCGAGCTTGCTGGTCGCTGGCCGAGATGCTCTTTAGTCTCCGGCAGAACCGGCGAGATGGCAAGGCTCCCGATGAAGAGCTGCTCGGCTCCGCCGTGCAGGCGTGCTGGGAACTCTGCGACATCTTCCGTGAGGGCTGGACACAGATCCGGCCCGACCGTGGCACCCCGAGGCCAAACCAGATCAACTTTTTCGCCGCAGGTCCGCCCTATGGCGCTCAAACACTAGGCAGTCATCAGTCCGACATTTCCCGTTCTAATGCCGGCAGTCGTGCGTCGCTCCACTCGAAACGCGAGAGTCTCCGCAGCCTCGCCGATCTCGAGCGACCACGGCCACATCCCGTCGTACCCGAGACGCCGGTCACCGAGTTCGAAGACACGCCCGTGTCGCCCGATACCAGCCCACAAATGCCCAATATCCTAGTTCTCGGCACCTCGACCGACTCGCGCAGCGACCGCGGTGGGCGCTGGTCCAGCAATGCATCCAATTTATCAGGTTATAGCCAAAGCAGTCAGCATACGTCCAGCACGGCCACTACCGCCGCCACCGTGGAGGATACCAACATCACACGCATCAAGGCGCTCATCGTGAAGGCCGCCATGAATATTGGCTACAGCCGTGACGCGGCGGCGGCAAATGGCACGGGCGGCGCCGTGTCGCTGCAAGCCTTTGTGAAGAGCTTACCCACAGGCTCGTTTGGCTCGTTGCCCAGTCACGCAACATTATTGCAGAGCTACAAGCACCTGGTGCTCAGCGACACATCCTTCCGCTCTTCGGCGAACCTCCCTGCGCGCGGAAAACGCTACACCGCAGTCGAGATCTCAAAAAGCGTTGGCTGGATGCTCGTGCGATCTGGCCAATACAGCTTCCTTCGAGATTTGTTCAGGCTGGTCTTCGGTATCCAGCCCGAAGATGCCGAGAGCAGGAAGAACATGTCCATCACCGTATAAAAGCGGCCGGATTGCTGGTATCGCTTGGCGGTCATCAACCAGTTCCTTCTCATATGGCGCTCTCCAACAACATCTCTCGAATCCCCCATGGACACCATATTACCCCCACGCCACTGCTTCATATTCCTAATACGTTTGGCCTCGCGCAGCCTTGAACAAACAAATCACCGTTCATAATAAAGGGGGGTTGCGCTAACCCCCAACCCCACCTCGTCGCCCTTGAGGCTTTCCACAGCCCTCCCCCCCCCCAAGTTCAACCTCACTCCCTCTACCTCCCCAATCCCCGATTCCTAAGATTACGCCCTATTCTTTTTATTATCATCATGAGATTCTGCTTCTGTAATGTTAGATACCCTGTTTCTTCAAGCTGCAAAAGCTGTTTCCTCTCCTTTTTATATATATATTAGGCGCCGCCGCGTGGGGTTTATGGGGAATGGACAACTGATGTGGAACGTTTCGGAATCGAGAAGATTGAACTCAAGACTTTTTTTTTAAAACTTCTTTTTGGGCCCGTCACCTTTGTGATTGAACGCGTTGTTGTCTGCCAGTACGGACTATGTGTGTCCGGTGGGGGGTTTAACCCCCAGGCCTTGGGATTGTTAGAATGGCCGGTGCATTAGACAGACGTAAGGGCCAACGAGACAGGGCGAGTTTAAGCTTTTTTTTTTTTTTCGGGCTTTGCCTTTGCCTTTACGTTTGTCTGTGTTGGCAAGGGGTGGAGATGAGGAGCGGGCAGAATGGACAGACAGACAGACAGACAGGCAGACAAACGAATGAGACAAGAGACTTTTTTTTTTTTTTTTTTTTTTTTTTTTTTTTTGGTTTGATCACACATCATCTTGTGAGGGATGCTATTGTTCGGTGCTGAAAAGGGAGAGTTGGCACGATGAAGAGACTTTGGTCATCCCGTCTTTGTGACGCCTGGTTCAATCGGCGGTAGGTGCTCACCTCGAGCTGCCGTCGGTACACTGCCGGCCGTGGACGGGGGAATGGCACTCTTGATCCCGGGCGGATCCGTGGAAGACGGCTAGCGGAAGACTGCTGTTGCCGGCAGAACGGCGCGCTTAAAATCGTATCTCCTTGGACGGCCGGTTGCTACTGGCGCATTCCTCGAAATTGATTTTTGGTCTTTGAAGCGGAGAGAAGCCCCCGATTGAGGCTTCGGGATGCGGTAATGCTGATGTTGTTGTTGAGTTGTTTGGTGGCCTGGAGCATGCTGTGTGATGGTTGCCTTGTGGCTTGTTAGATTGTTGATGTTGTTTGCTCTTGGAAAGTTCTATCTCTAGATTCTATGTCTTTGTCTATGTCTAGTTGCACGTCTAGCTTCCCTTTTGCCCGCTGAGTCCACCCTACGCAACCCAGGCATCATCGATACCAGACATGCCCTGATTAATGCCTCACTGGCCCCGTCCAAAAATGCCCCACCAGAAGCCGACGTGCCGTGTCTCGTCACCGTCGTTGTCGTCTCCCCAGTCATCCTGCCCATCCACAATGTTTTCCTCTAAGCAGACAAGCGGATCACGTCGTTGAGCCAACACCCCCATCAAGGCGTCGAGAAGACCCTTGGTGATTTCGTCCCTCTGCGGCACCATGATAAGAGCTCGTGCATTCGAGTTGAGAGCAAGTTGCTCGTCTATGGCGCTTGCCAGAAGCGTGGGATGGTCGTCGTCGTATAGAGGGTCTGCAACAACGATGAGCTACCATGAAGGGTCAGCGGTTATCATGATGACTCGTATGCCGTCCGTCCTCTAACCTGATAGCGGTTCAGTTCCCTGAACATCGGATCCGTGTCTTCCTCATCACCACCCCAAGTCAACGGCGCGACTTCGGTCCTGCCGCCGCGCCCGTCGACAACTTCCGTGTTCAGGCCAGCATTGTGCGCCAGATTGGGAATGATGGTGGGCAGGTCTGTAAGCACAACGCTTGTTTTCCAGATGCAGGCGGCTGCCAGCCCCAGAAGCCCGGTACCCGATCCCAGCTCGAGCACCTCTTCAGGAGTCGACATCACACCCGGGACGAACAAGTGTGCCAGGGGGCCAGCAGCGATTTCGTGGAGAAGCCGGGCAAGAGAATAGGACGAACCCCACGTCTTGAGGCCCAGAGAGTCCCCAGTCAGAGGAGGCTCTCGTATTACTAGGCTGAAAGCATCATACTCGTGGCCCTCAAAAGGCCAGCGCCGAGTGATCTCTCCCATTGCTGTCGCCATCGTCAGCCCTTTCCCGGCCAACGACCTCCTCCCACCCTGAAACATGAACATACCTGTCCGACCGCATCGCTCTGACATTCGCTTGCTTGCCTCCTCCCAAATCACCTCTCGTTCGTCGTCGCTATCAAGCCACGCCAAAGTGCTCTTGATTATAGCGGATAAGAAAGAGACAACCTCTCGGCGGTCGTGGGCCGTAGTAGCCTGCTCCCTGAGGACATCGGCGCGCGAATCACGCAGGTTCCATACTCGAGGTTTGACACGAAGCTTTTCGAGAGATGCAAGAAGCATTTCATAAGCAGGTTTTAGCCAGAGACTAGGAAGCTCCTCGTCAGGCCGAGGGAGTAGGTCGGTGTCTCTCATACCCAAGGCAGAAAAAAAAGAAAATGAGGAGCCGCAACGAAAAAGAATCAAGCAAAGAGAAGAAAAAAAGGCAAATTGTGCACACGGCAAACGCAGGCGCAGAAGTGAGCAACAACCGATGAATTAGAACGAGCAAAGACCCGAGACACCTGTGGGAAGAGAAGGCGTCGACAACACGCCGCGGCACCGCTTACCTACTACCTGCTGGAATAATAACGAACGCCCTTTTTTTCCCACGTGCGGAATCCCAACGACCGGATGCCATCGCAGGGCGGCGGTCTGGACCGCTTCAGGTCCCATCCCCGGCACCTCCTGTGCCTCCACTCCACGATACCATTAACGGGACGTGCCACGCCGGCAGTGACCCACTGCTCTGCCGCCCAGTAAATTTTGGCTTTCCAGCTTCTCAAAATGATGGAGACATTTTAGAAGTGTGCAAAAAAAGGGAACAGTGGGGTTCAGCTTCGAGAAGAAGGCCCCCCGCCTAATGCGGCGGGTCTGTATGGCGCATCTAATTGGCCAGACCTACCCGCGGGGCTCTGGAGCCGCAATTTTTTTGATGACTGCAAAAGCTCTTGGGCCACACACTTTTGCTTCGCTTCCTCTTCTCTCTTTCTTTTTCCTCGTGAAGCCCCGTCCTCTTCAACGCTGCGTTTCTATGCTACAAACGGAGAGCCTGCGCAAGCAACGCTTTCAGACATTTCTATTGGCATATGAGAAATTCGGAGAATCCGCTTCACTCTTTGGCTCGTCCATCTGCGCTCTCGGGCGTCCGATGGGTCGCGAGCTCTGCCGGTGACGGCTTGGCGCGATATCGCGTTTGTAATTGGCATCAGAAAAGCAGGACCTGGAGCGGCCTCGCGTCTCGGCGCGGGTCGGTTTCCAGGGTTCCTCTGGGAGAGCCGTTACGAAGCTTGTGGTCAACACTTGAGTGCAATACGCAGCGTGCGGTCCTTGCCTCTTCTCGAGGTGGGGATCACACAATTCGATTCCGATTATTCTGTTGAGGACGGGGCTTCACCAACTCTTTTTTCTTCTCAGGTAAGAAGCTGCTTCTGCTTCCCCGGAGGGTGAGGATACTACTAACAATCTCTCCATCGCCGGCTCTTGACTGCGACACCTCGCGCATTTGCAACGACACCCACTTGGACCGCTTACACTCGACTCTTCTCCGGCTACCATGTTTCATCGCACTGGTTGTTGCCCGCATCGTCTCGAGACTGATCTGGTGGATTATCGAACGGATCCCTCGACTCATCCTGCTTCTCTGCTCCATCGTCGTCCGCTTGATCGGACCTCTCATTCTTCAAGTCAATTTCGCTTCGCCGGAGCTTCAGGGCCTTGGTCTTCTTTCCGAGGCTGACCGGCTGCTTGAGATCGTCGGCCAGTCGCTCCACCATGCCTTCGCCATCTGCCCGACAGTTTCAGTATTGTGCATGTCATCTTTGGCGACTTCAAATAGGTGTTCGATCGAAGCTCGCTTACAGATCCATGGGTGCTTCTTCTGGTCCAGCAAGCACTTCGCTTCTTCAAGCTCCGACACCAGCTGTTTGCAAGCCAGCCGCTCATGCGCCGCTCGTTCAGCAAGATCGATGATTCCCTGGCAGTAGAGGAGCGTCTTTTTGGCCGTCCGGATTTGGCGCTCGATTTCGTACCTGTCATCCCACACCTCTCTCAGGGCTTTGGCATTCTTTACCGCAGCTTTGACTGCTCCTCTGGCATCGAGAATCCGTCCTGCCACGCCTTCAAACTTCTCCCTGTGACGTTTCGCGCGACACTCGTCCCTGACCTTGTTTCTCCAAACTGTGTCGAGCGTGTAGTCCTCAGCCCAGTTTCGGAGTGTTTCAACTTCAGCGTCAAAGCATTGCACAAATGCCTGGAACATCTTCAGCGAGAGGTTGATCTCGTGAGCGAGGCTACGCAGAGCAACATCAACACCGGGGTTTTGGTTCCTGGTCGTGACCAAGGGTTTTTTGAGCTCTTGATGCTTGATCTCCAGACGGGGATTGCTGCTCCCCTTCAAGTCTTGTTTATTTGAGAATGACTTCGACGCCGTCCAGTAATGCATATCGCCGATGCTTTGGTCGTCGGATAGGCTGAGGTCGCCGGTAGAGTAATGACGGTCGCGCTCGGAGCGGTTCCTTGGGGCGAGCTCTGTTTCAATGGAACTCAGTCGTGGATATGAAGAGTAGCCAGGACAGATCGGCGGACTGTATCCACGGGGGTCCATCTCTGCTACTTACAGCGGGGCTTGTGGCCTGGCGTTGCATGCTTGAAGTCGGCCGCCTTCCATAATGAGGTTATATCATCAACATAGGTACATAGAAAACCATTGGTGTTTGCCTAGCTTGCCGTGCCCCTAGCACGCAGTTTGAGTCAACTTATACGATACTCACGTCTCGTTGTCTCTGCTGTTCCCGGAGCAACCCGCCACCAACTCATCTATCAGACAGCAATCAGTTTCTCTGGATGCTAGACCGATCCTTCTTGCAATCGTTGATGGAGTGCAGCCCAGGTAAAACCCGCGTTATGATTCTATGGCTACAACCTTACAACAGGGTTACGACTGATGATACAGCCATGCCCCCCTTGGTGATCTCGGCAGCTCTGATAGCCTTCAAATTTTTTTTTCCCCTCCCTCACTCCTTCCATTCTCCCTTCCGTTCCTGGCTTGCCACTGCTTCCTTTTCCTCTTTCTTCCCTTTTGCTTTTTCTTCTTCTTATTTTGGGTTGGAAGGTGGGGGGCTGCTGTTGAAGCGTGTCTGGTCTGGCCTGGCCTAGCCTAGCCTGGCGTAAGGCTGGACAGGAGCTGTTACAACTGCCCAACCGCAAACTTGCCTACCTGGGTTGTCTTGAACACAAACGACAACGCACATTGATCGAGGTGGGAAAAAAGGGGGGGAAGGGGGGGGTTTCGTCAAACCATAGCTGGTGTGCAAACAGTTATGTTTACACAAGCAGGCGGAATACAGTTTGTGGGCATGGAGAGGTGGGCTTATTATAGAATACGTGATAAAATGATGCGTTCTTCTCGGCCGTGTCGGGCAGTGTTTCTCCGGGCTGTTACCGTTCAATGTCTTCTGTCAAGATGGCAAACGAGAGGTGGCAAATTGATGGTCTGTTTTTTTGGCTTGAGTGAAAATTGACGACGGCGTCTTCTACCACATAGTCTACCGGAGAGAGGTTCAGCTACAGGGTGTTGCTATGATTGTTTTGATGATGGCAAGTCGGAGTTTGCCTTTGCGTGTGGCTTTTTACATTTTGTTACACATGATACTCACCGCATGTGACGATCGTGTTGGTTTTACTAACCCAGTGAACACCATGTCGTGGAACCAAACTCAAGTTGTGATAGACGAGAGCGATTTCCCAGCAAATAGCCACACCCGGTACGGTACATGTATGTACCTAGCACACACCTCTGAGATGATGTTGGGATGAGTGCGGTTGCCGCTGTCTGGTAACCCTGAGCTTGACTTGAGAGTTTCGTCGCAGCCGGGATGCAGGAGGTGTGCTGCGCCGCGAAATGCCAGAAGAATTCCTTTCGCAAGCCGGGCGGCCATACAATAGATATTGACGAGGCTGCTGGCTGGCTGACCTGGCCTGATGTTTCACCACGACGCCCACGATGGGCAAGTGGAGACGGCCTGTTTTGGTGTTTGTGGCACGTCTCATGCGGTGCTTGTCGGACAGTCCGCTTGGCCAACACACAGATGGGCAAGCCAAAACCGGCCCCCAACTTCACAAGTCTTTCTTTCTTTCTTTTTGTCTGTCATGTGTTGGCGGCGCCCAGCACTTGCTGTGTATGTATGTACACAGTCTAATTAGAAACCCGAGACTTGTCGCCTTGCGGAATGTTTCGCTGTGCTGGCGGTCGCAGGGGGTAGGGAGCAGGGAATGCAAATCAAGGTCAGCGGGGCCAAAAAGGCCCAAGGCCACGGCGTGCCCCGTCCCACCTTGTCACCTCTCTCTGGCGCGAAAACAAGGCCAACCATGTCATGAATCGCATTGTGATGGTTCCTGATCTGGTGACGGTGAATTTGAACCTGGCCTATAGCGCGGGATCACTAGCAGATCCCGCCCTTCGGTTCGGTCCTGGGTCGGTTCCGGGCCTCAGAGAGATTGGGCCTGGCTTTTTCGAGTTTCAAATTCTTGCTGGTGATTTGAAGGGCAACGGTGGGGTTGGCTCGGGGGCTGGGCCGGGAGACGGCCTGGCCCGTGCGTCAAATGAATGGCGTCTTTCCGTTTTTGGTGGTCTGCGCTAGGCCTGGGGGGGTGGGAAAAGTGGCTTGCAACCATACCAGCGAAGTTGCAGAAGTTGCAGATGGGGGCGGGGCCTGCATCGCCCGCTAGGGACACCGACTGACCGACCCAACCTCCTCTCGGACTGCAACAGTTTCCAGTGTCGGCATCCCCCGCGCATTGGGAAGAGGCTGCGAGGCCGCTGTTGCAGTAGCGGACGATTTGGATTTGCCAATGGATGCATTTCAGAATACGTACTGTAGTACGCGCTGGCGTCTTTCTTGCCCGGGGTGGGGTACATACATACGCAGATGACGACCACGGAGCCATCCGCGGGACGGAACGAGGTGACAAGGGGCGAGTTGGCAACGGTGATCAATGCGACCATGGCAGCGGCAGACCTCCCACTTTCTACGTACATACATGCCTACCTACATAATGTACTGTACGGAACGCGGGAAGACTGACCTTTCGTCGAGAGGGAAAACCGGACGGTAAGGGAAGGAGAGAACAGCACGTGCCGGACGGGAGCACTGCAAAGGCACGCAGGTACATACCTAGGTAGGTACGCACCCTTCAACCTCCATCGCCTGGTTCTCTGTCGGCATCTGATTGGTTTGCAAGCCATCCATCCTCCTGCTCCGTACGTACACGGGCCGATGAAATTGAAAGACTCTTCATGGCGTTTTTTTTCGTGTCCACTTCAAAACAATTAAACGATGTTCATCTCTTGGGGTGAGGACGCCGACGAATCTACGGTTTCTGGAACCCTTCTCTCCGAATTAGCCCCAGACGGCTTGCAGGTACAGATTAAAGGCGGCCCACTGATCCGACAAGCCTGGACGGGCCAAGCTCCTCCGGATCGGATATACTCCGTAATGTATTATATTGTACTGTACCGACGCTTGCAGGCGCTGGCGATTCAGGTACAGTACTATGTATGTACTGTACGCTTGCCGCCGGTTTTCCAGAGCAGCGTGCTAGACAAAGTTTAGCATCGGGAAACCCGGCACTGTGCTGGTCGGCATCATCGAAAGTAGACGTTCGAGGCGAGGGGCTGCGACGTGGGTTTGCCATGCAACCGGCCCCGCTTCCATCTGTCGATGGCTCGGTGACTTTTACGAAGTGTGCTGCTTGCTGACAGGCGTGGCTGAGGAACCCCGTCTGTCTGCTCAGCCTTTCATTTCTCATCCTCAATTACTATCGTAGATAGCCAAGTCAAAGGTAACGGCTATAGCTAATTGACGGAGAATCTTTCACACTCTTCTCAGATTGGACCATCTGCGCTTCTTCCTGCCCCGGGTTCAAGAGGGTGTCGTCGAAAGGTTTTGCCGATCCCCCGCCATGCGCGGGGTTCCATTCCCGGCCTGCAAGCGTAACCGTGCAGCAGCGCATCAGCGTTGCTGCGCAGATAGACGGGAAAATACTCGGTTCCCACTCTACGCCGCCAATACGCCCTCACCGGAGCAACAGCGCTTGGTGAAGAGATGAAAGTGCCTCGTTACACTCCCCGCTCTCTCCCAGCCAGCGACCGAGACTATCTCGGGAAAATGGATTCGCCCCGAGGTTCCTGCTTCGGTCAATGGAGAATGGGTTTGGTGGAGGCTACCTACCTACAGTAGGTAGGTAGTGATTGAGAGCCGGGTGACGCGGGCCCGCCGGCTGCCATCGGATTGGGGAATCGGCAGACTTGGCTGCATGCTGCTTCCCGTTTCCTCAGCGCTCAGCGGAACTTGAACCGGGCTGGCCCGGCCCATGTGTCGGTAACAGAGGAACTGCGCAAAAGGAGGTAAGACATGCAGAACCTGGAACGGAACCTTGGGCTTGAACCGGGAAAAGTACCAGCGGGCAGTGGAAACCGCGCTGCTTTATGAGGGCGGGGACTCCTCGGCGTGTCCCACTTGGGTAGTGCCACAACGAGATGGAGGGTGGGGGATTGGAAGACTAGTAAAGTTGTCGTCTCTGTGCAAATCAGCTGTGTTCTAGAGGTTCGCGGCTTGGTCCGATCGCCCCCCTCGCCCTTTCCTATACCAACACTTCTGGATCTGGAAACGCCTGATGTCCGAAACGGTGCAAGCTCAAGCGCAGGCTCGAGCCAAACGAAGCAATAGTGTCTTGCCATCAAAACCACAAGGGAAGGGTAGAAAAAAAAAACACACAAAGCAGCGATCCTCCGCGGAGCATGCCTGGCACTTGGTGAACATTGTAGGCAACTCGTCGTTCTCCGATCCACGACGGAGTACTGGTTTTACCCACGTCCAGCCCAGCCGATCGGGCCTCACCACACAGGTTTGTCTGTAGCTCTTCAGTTGGGTCTTTACATAGTATGTATGTACCAGAGGTGTCAGTCAGCCTGCGTCAAGGGAGATACTCCATCAGTAAGCCGGCCAATACTTCGGGTTCGCCGCCACCGCCAGTTAAGCTCAGCGCAATGCGCGCTCGCTCCACACATGCTGTGTCACTGCAGCGCCACGGCCCTATCACGAAGGCGTGGGCATGACGCTGTCATTCGCTACAACGTTACGATCGTCTGTTGCTTGCGCTCTTGCGTTCTGCGCCGCGTAGGGGCATGGTAATGCTGTGTAAAATCCGGCCAGGGCGGGTACTTCGGGGTTGCGGCCTGTTCTTTGCCTGAACTATGGTACAACAATGACGGATGGGAGCAGCAGGAACCGAAACTGTGGTCGGGAAGATTTCAGCTGTAAAACCGCTGCCTCTGGACAGTGCGAGGCTCTAGGAATGAATATGGGCGAAGCGACGTTTGCTGGCGCCCTCTGCCCGGCAAAACGGCACACGGGATAGTCAATAGACAAACCTGGAAACCGATTGTTTCATTGTCAGCAGCGACATGAAGATTGTTTGAGACCTGCGTGCGTTGTCTGGGTTGCTTACCCCACGGCATGTTGTTGAATCCTTCGGGAAAGCCGGGTTTGGTAACTAAAAGAGTTTCGTACCCAACGATGAGTTGGGGGTTGGACTGGGAACTTGGAAGGGTTGAAGAACCGCGCGAGGCGCCAGCAATCTACTGATATGATGCTCGTTCCCAAGAGAGAGCAGTCAACCTAAACCCTCAAAGTTTTAACCCGGAATAGCTCGATAAAAAGACCAACAAAAACACAAACACATCAGGCGAATATCCTATTATGCTGACACCGTGGTGGCGGCTCGCCGAGGCGGCTGACCCGGGGCTTTGGGACAGCTGGAGCCTTGAGCACAGCGGGAACTTGAAGTGACGAGGATAGCGTTGGTGCAAGCGCATGCATGACGGTAACTCGTCCGATGAGCAGTTGAACGAATCCAAGACCAGCTCCAACCCATCATTTTCATTTTCCATCCTTTGCAAGCGTATTTGTAAAACGCACCTGGGGTTAGTACGTACAGACTGGGCGTCCATGGGTGCTTGCGACTTTGGTGTCATAGGCCTTGCATGGGGCTGCAGCAGCTTTGCCCAAAACCCTCTTCCGGTTGAGCAGCTCCTCCTGTGTAAAATACAAGACCTACCTAATTACATATCGATACCCGACAGTTGGCATGGAAGTGCCGGTCAATTCCATTGTCATCGACAAAACTCATCATTGAGTGGCAGGCGGTCAGGTTGCCCTGGGAGATTTCATTTCAGGACGAGGATAACCGGTGCGGACTGCGCCGAGCCACTTCCACTTCCCCCTCCATGGGCTCTTGCCGCAGCGGAGTGGAGTGCCACGCTCAGATCAGGGTCCCACCCGAACTTGGCCGAGTCCACACGCTCAACGGGAATTCCCAGAGAGCCAAGAAAGGTGCGGGCGGGAATACATACGGAGAAAGGCGAGGCGAACATTGAGGATTTTACATATTTTTCTTTGTTGATGAGGTTCTTTGCTGGCCTGCCCTCTGCACCCCCCCAACAGAGGGTCACAAGGGGAAATTACCATGTCTTGTTGCTGGGTGAGACCGGCGTCCCTTTCTTCTGGACCCGGGGCCGAAACCCAACGAACCGAACCTCCAGCGAGCTCCACTCTTGCTAGGCGAAGCTCATCATCTCCACCGAAGCGTCTGGGTTGAGTGGTGTCCGGTCTGCACGCACCTCTGTGTTGACCGCGCCTGATGCGTTGTAAAAAAACGTCGTATCTTTGGAAACTCGAGCGCACCCTGATGAATGATGTACGATGCGCAATGTATGATGTAGCCCAGCCGAGATCAGGTGTCAATGGCTTGCTGGCAAATGCTCTGGAGATCATGGTCCGCATCGGATACATGCACAATGCTGCTCACCCGCAATCCCTGCCCCCTGCTCCCTGGTCGGGCAAAAAGAAGCAGCAGGTCGTCCAAGGTCGTGCCAGTGCGGTATCTGACGGTACTGTCACGGACCCACCTGGCTGCCCCCAACCTTCTGGGCGAGTCACAGGCCGTCGAGCCCTGCTTCCATTCATCGGACCACGCCATCGACAAAGCCCAGTGGGGCGGCCAGGTGTGCAGGTTACAGTCAGGTACATACATGCATCGGTGGGACGCCGTGCCAAAGGACGCCTGCTTGGTGTGTGGGGACGTGGTGGTCGTGCAACCCACCCGCTCCGCCCTGTCCCGTCTCTTGCTTGTCACCCTCGGTGCCTCTCTCTTGGTGCAGGCCCTCTTGGCCCTCTTGCGCTCCTCGTCCTGGAGCTTGCCTTCTTTCGCTTTTGGTCTTGTCTTTTCCGATCCCTCAAGGCACGACTTTTGCTCGCCTTTAGGGCAGTCTCTCGTTCCCAATTCTCTGTTCATTGCCACGAGGTCTTCCGCACCTCCGTTCTCCGATCCTCTCCGGTACCACACGCCAGTGCCCAGGGCCCCAGGTGCATACATCGTGCTCAAACGACTGCCCGTGAACCCTCCCCACCACATGCCCGACTCCTTCCGCTGCATATTCGCTGCCTCGGAACGATCGTCGAACGAGCGAGTAGCAGAAAGCACCCGGCACCGGTGGACTCATGACATAGGAGGTCTGGGAGACGAGACGACTACGTCAGCTGCTGCATGATCAATTGTCGTGCATGCTGGCCCGGGCTTGGGCAAACTACGAGTTCTGCGCCCGCACGTTCTGTTGAGACCTTCTGTTTCTCTCCTTCGCTTTCTATTAGAACTGGCCACCGTGGACCACTTGCTTGGATTTACCGTCCATCCACCCGCTTCAAAGGCTTCTTCTGCTGTCTCTGTCCTGCGACTCCCAACTACATCGTTCGGAGGCATACATAAAGCAAATAACCGACGGTTGCCGCTCTAAATCAACGAACCGACCAGGCGAAGATACAGGGAGCAAGAGACAGACTGGGCGAGTCTGCAGGGATTCAGAGGGACGTGAGGGGAGGAGCGAGGGGAGTTGTTGCAGGTTCATTATTGCCACGCCAAAATGGTGCTCAATATTTCTGAGGGTGGTGTTTTGCTTGAGAGCTCGGCCAAGGCCGCAGCCGAGCTCCCAGCGCAGGCATTCGCCATTACTCTGAGCGGGAGTGCTATTGAGGATATGATTGCGTGTGTGCAGAATGGCGGGGATATCCAATTGGCACTGGGCAGCAACCCGGTAAGTATTGAAGCTCCCGCCTCTGCTGCGCTCTGCTATTGTCTTCTATTGTCTGTTATTCAGCGGTGCTGCACAATAGCGGATGTGGCAGCACCGCACAGTCCCCACGGAACTTGTTGATTTCTTTACGCTTGCTTTCGTTTTGCTCAGAAGCACATCCCAACAAGCCTCTAACCGCCCCAATCGCAGAAATTTATGTTCGACGACCATGAGTTACCGATACCCAAGTTTTCTGACCCATCTGGTTACGATCTCTTTTGGGCCAATTCCGAAAACGCCTCGAGCGTTAGGAAACTTCCAGATCCGACGATGTCCATCTTTAGAGTGCCCAAGCGCAAGCTCAAGGCCAAGGCTCCGAAGGCCACCAAGCCGGCAGCGAAGAAAGAACCGGTCACCAAGAAAGCCGCCCCTCGAGCCCCCGCGAAGCCTTCTAGTGCCGCCGCACCCAGACCTGGTTCTGCATCCGCCAAGGATTCGGATTCACAACCAGGACGAGACGATGCCGCTGTCCAGCTCGAGCGCTCTTTCGCAAATTTGGCAGCGGACAAGCGGGAGAACTCGTATGGATTTCCAAAGGAGTTTGTTGGGGGTCGGAGGCTAACGTCAGTCTTAGTGCTGTAATTGTCGGTGGTCTCCCTGGTTCTAAGGGGGGGAAATTAAACGCCAGCAGTAGACTGCTTAACGCACAAGCAGCCCCTTCGCCCCGATCATTGCCGCCTAGCCCTGCTTTGAGTGGGATTGGCTCCCCGTCGCTTCTATCGTCCGGGAACACGGCACAAGAGAGACTGAAGCAGCAGAGATTTCCAATCTTACATGAGCTGGCGGTCGAAGACTCAACCCGTACAGACCTCTTCGCGAGGTGGGATGAGGGAACGGAGGAAGAATTCGACACGGCTCTCCGCAAAATCGCCGACTTCGACAACAGCCTCCAGAAGTGGGTTTTGAAGAGGAATTCGTGGAAAGAACTGGACGTTTTTGAGTACAGCTATGTTCACGAAGAGGACCGCCAGAAGGCCATCAACAACGCCATCAGGCAGTATGACCGACTGCGGCTAAGCGCCTCGGACCCCCTCTGGCAGAAGCTTCTCCCCAAGACAGATCGCGGAAAGGGTATTTGCCTGAGTAGGCTGCAGGCGGCGCTTGCCAAGGGCCCGGCTCCGAAACAGAGAGCCGACGCTGCGAGTGTTAGCGGAGCTGACTCGGAGAAGGACGATCTCACAAGCGCAGCGCCGAAAAAGGGAAAAGGCGGCGAGGCAATGTCGCGATCCAGCTCTCAGACGTCGACCGGCAAGAAAAAGTTGTCGGCATCAGAAGCACAGGCCAAACGATTGTTGTCCGACCCCAAGAAGAAGAAATCCCCGGCGGCGGCCACAACGACGAAGGCGGCACCGAAAACATCGGCCTCCAAGCCAAGTGCGAAAGGCAAACCTACAAAGGATGGGCGGATCTTGTCCAAGGCGATAGTCTCGGATTCAGGATCCAGCGATGACGAGGTGCCCCTTTCCTCAATGGCAAAGCCCAAAGTGGCTGTTGGCTCGGTCTCCAAGCCCGTGCAGCGGGTGGTCGAAAAGCCAAGGGCAACGGAGAAGACAAAGGAGTCGCCAGCTTTGAAGCCGAAGCCCGCTGCGATGGCAAAGACGCTGCCACGAGAGGAGAAAAGGGAGAAGGAGAAGGACACAATCCGCGCCCAGGTTATCGCAAGACCAATCAAGCCCCCGACGAAACGCCCACGGGATGCCGAGGACGACGATAGCTCGAGTTCCGGTACTCCGCTCAGCAAGCGTGTGAAGCCCGCGGTAAAGACGCTGCCCGCACCGGTGTCCTTGGCCAAAACGCGCACTTCTTCCGATGCGAGCCAAAACGGCCGTGGTGCCAACTCAGCGGCCACTGTGCCCAAAGCCAAGAACACGTCACCGGCCAAATCGTCCCCGCTAGCTTCCTCCCCGCCGACGAATGCATCGGACATGGAGCAGGATCGCCGGGCACTTGCCCGGATTCGCGAGCGTGAGCGGGATCGGGAGCGGGGGCGGGACACCGCCGTGCGAAGTAGCAGCAGCAGCACCGACAGCAGCGTCAGCGTCAACACCGCCAAGAAACGGCTGCCGACCGACTCGTTGGCCGCAAACAAGGCGAAGCGGCAACGGCCGTCCCAGGAGACGATCGAGATGGCGACCCGATTCAAGCACTTCTATGCCCGATACCAGCAGCTGCACCACGATATCACATCCCACGACAACCCGGATCCTGGCAAGGTGACTGACTTGCTCGACATGCACGAGCGGCTGAGCCGCATGAAGACTGAGATCTATGCCGCGGTTGAGGTCTGAACGGCTTAGGTGGGATGGGTCTCAAAGGGGGGCGGTTTGCAGTCCTACCCGCTTTTGACGAGCCATCGGAAACCATAATCATTAGTTGCGGTTTCTTTTCTCTAACCCTCGCATGACCGTTCGAGGATAACATCGCTGGCTCTTCTTGTGGCTTCAACGGCGCTTCGTGAGGCATTCATGAGGCAAATGATATTCTAGATTGTGGGGAAAGAAGAAAAGGGGAAGGGGAGGAAGAAGAAGAAGGAGAAGAAGAAGAAGAAGAAGAAGAAGAAGAAGAAGAAGAAGAAGAAGAAGAAGAAGAAGAAGAAGAAGAAGGGAAAGGGACACGGTGTATAGTGGAACTCGTTTTTCGAAGCCACTTATCTTTGGCCCGGCTGGCATTACATCACATTGGGTTCTATGGTTCTGGTCATCGGGCATCCGTCAGGGGAAATGCCTTCGCATATTGGGCGCTATTGGGGACTGCTATCTGGGCGGTTTTGATTTTGCAAGGGTCACATCATGGGATCCATTGATACCAGGGTGGGCAGTCATGAGAATATGACCGCCTCAGCCCACAAAGCGAATGGGATAGGCACTTGAGTTCTACGAGCTGAAATGCAAAAGAAAGCGGTAAAGTCTTGCTGTTCCCTCTTGGTCCGCAGTTGTATCGTGCTTTTGTTCCCAGGTTGCCATGCGTGCGCCCCCTTCTGTGTGTCACAACTGGGTTTGATAAACGATATAGGCTTGCGTGTTGATGTAGCTTGCTCACTTGGCTCCGAGGTAGCAAAAGGCTGGCCACGTGCTAGCACAAATGTTGTCTGAGCCGGAGGAGGCCCGGCGACGCGTATAGGAAGCCCGCTGCGCCGCACATCCTTATCGCGCCCTCCCCGCGCATGTGAGTACGCGGCATTGGACATGTCTGTGCCTCTTGCAAAACGTCACCATCCACAAGTAGGGTGTCTGGAGAATAGAATAAACGCCCCCTGATATGGCAACTGAGCCTGAATGTAATATAACTCGCAAACCGCGGGATCGGAAAAAGCATGTCGATGCTCCTTGTCCGTCCCCAACCTAACGTACAAAAGGCGGAAGCAGTCCTCTTGGCTTATATAGCTGTGTCTGCCATCCAGCAACCCTCCTCCTCCTCTCCGTCCGTTGTTCCGTCGGCGATGCTTTCTCTCGGCCGCTGGTTGTGCGTCGTTGCTTTGCTTGGCCAGCCCAGGTTGCCTGTCGTCGGGCAAATCCTCCGTCCGTTTCCGTTTCAGTGTCGTTTGTTCGCTAGTGAGGCAGATTGACAGACTTTTTGGTAAGCGATGGGTTTTGCTTTTTGCTTCACAGCCGCGACAGAAAACGGAGGAGGCCGCTTCCCTACTGGGTCTTGAATAGCAGGATCGCGCAGTGGCCGAGGTAAAAGTAGATGAAGTGCTTCGTCTCTGTTGGGAGAGGGGGCGGCCGTCCAGTTAGCGGTACTGCATCTCGCAAAAGTTCGAGGCAAAAAAGGAGGCTCATGGCTCCGTACCATGGGTCACGAAGCTTCCAAAGTTGCGGCCGACAATGCAATGCCAGGTGGGACCCTTTCTCTCATCGAACTGTGGGAGAGCGTTGTTAGCTGAGGCGCGGGATACGGTCGCTCGAGTGGCAGACGCACGGTTCTCTTGATATGTTGAGCAATGTCCTATTCGCCTTCATGTTAGTATCATCGTAGTCTTCGGCACAGCGCACCCTATGCGAATGTATGTAGAGTGGCACGGACCTTCTCAATGGTGAATTTTGCCATCGCTTCCTGAGCTGGAGGATATAGCAAGTCAGTCACACGTCCCTTGGTTTTGCCCTGATTCACATCAAGGTATAACCATCTGGCAGCCCCTACATACCCACTTCGACCACCTCTTGTTGCATGTCCTCGGTCTTGCGCGGAGTTGGTGTGTTAGCATCTCGGAACGTCGAAAGCGGAGGCGTAGGCTTAGACGCGCGGGTCATACCATGTCGGCGCTCTTGATCTGGGCTGTTTGGAGATACATGGCACATACGTTAGCCAAAACGCTTACGAAAGGGGACCAAACAACATGAACAAACATACCCTCGAGTTTCTCCCCGGCAATCGGGGAGGCGCTCCCAGCTTGCTTCATCTCGTCGGCCGGCATTGTGTCTTGTCGAAGTAGGAGGACTGCTCAGAAGTTAGCGCGGAGCCTCTGAACGTTTACCAATCCGGACAACGGCCCCGCAGTTGACGATGTTTATCGTGGGTTGCGGCCCAGCAACGGCGTCTATGGGAGGGCAGTGCGCTTGCAGGCTGCGTCGCGGGCTCCGGATTCGGGGTCCAACATACAAGCAAACAATATATACGTAATGATAATGCCGAAAGCGGCTCCGTAGTCCCGTGGATGCAAGCGAGGAAGAGTTCCGTTGTGCAGATGCGATGCGTGATGCGCAGAAACGACCAAAGGATGACAATTAGGGACGTTGCAAGAAACGGTCAAGATGGACGGACTTCAGTGTTTGGATTGATCTTCCAATGGAACCGGGTTGAAGTCAGCGCGGCTCGGGGAGCCACAGAGCCAAGCTAATTCATTGGCGCCGCAGCTTTGCTTTTGCTGAGCGTTAGGTCCCGTCGCGGGGGGAAGCGCATGGGGCGTTGCCGCCCCAGCGCGACAGAGCCAAGCTACAGCAGAGAGCGGCTCGAGGTTTCGATACTTGTTTTACAATGTCAACTACGCCTTGAAATAAAGTACTGTACCCAAAACTTACTCCGCAGGCTGACGAGGGCGGTGTGGGCGCGCTGTGTGGGGCTGGCCGGAGCGATAAGATGTTATCGGGCGGTGTGGGGGCATGAAATTTCTGGGAAAACATATCGCAAAAAGAACGTTACCCGAAACTTCCTCAAATCTCACTCATCCACGACGAAATGACCTCGCGGTAGCCTTGGATTCACCTTCTGCCAGCGGCAGACAACACGCAACACAAATCAGTCAACATGGAGTCGTCAAGGATTTTTGTCAAAAACTTGCCGCCGACCATTGACGAGGCTGAGTTTCGCAAACACTTCTCGGCCCAGGGTCGCGAAGTCACCGATGTCAAGCTCATCCCCAACCGCCGCATTGGGTTTGTTGGTTACAAGTCGCATGAGGATGCTGCAAGGGCCGTCAAGTACTTCAACCGGTCCTTTATTCGCATGTCCAGGATCGCCGTCGACCTGGCCAAGCCGGTAAGCCCGCCTACCGCCCCAACCTACCAGTGCTGCTGCTAATCATAGATGCAAGATTGTAGACTCAAACCCGAGGTTGCCAACCACAAAGGATGCCCCACGTTATGGAGCTGCCAAGGCTGCTCTCCCAAGGTCTGGCGTCCGCAGTGTAGAACCACTGGAGGATGAGAATTCAAACAAGAGAAAACGGGAAGTCCTCGACGAGGCCGACCCCAAGCTCCAAGAGTATCTCGAGGTTATGGGCCACCCAACCAAGAAGTCAAAAGATACAAAATCGCTCAGTGGCAGCCTTGAATCAGACTTGACGTCTGCGCCGCCTGCTGCTGTAATCGAAGCCGGGGAGAGCGACGACGAGTACGAGGACATTCCCGCGCGACACGCGAAAAGGTCGGCCAACGGGGTCCCTACGCAGATCGACACCACACCCGCTCCTGTGGTGGGTGACGAAACCCTTGCATCTGCCCCGCAAGACGAACCCGTAACAGGAGTTCCGCAGGTGTCGGCAGATGCAACGGACGATGACTGGCTCCGGTCAAGGACAAGTCGTCTCCTTGACCTCGTGGATCCCGATGACCCTGGGTTTTCCGCACGACCTCCTCCAGCGGCGCCTACTGCCGCATCTGCACCCGAGCCGCGAAAACCGCCATGTGATGCCGCTAGGACCGATGCTGATGCGCACGATGAAGGGGCTCCTGTGCACACCGAGAACAGTGAAGATGCCGTCAGGTTGATCGAGAAAACATCCAGATTATTCCTGCGAAATCTCAGCTATAATGTCACAGAAGACGACATTAAAGACCATTTCAGCAAGTTTGGCAACCTTGAAGAGGTAAGCATCAGTCAACTTATCTTTACAAATGCGCACCGAGCTCCCCCCCCCCCCCCCTTTTTTTTTTCCATGATGAACCCCTGATAGGGACAGCTTATGCCACTGGCATATGATGAGACTTTGGGCTCGGTATTTTAGTAGATGCTTCGAGATTCTGATGAAAAGGGCCGATTATTGCGATGTTGTATTTCAGAGATGTCACTGGACTCTCGCTAACTGCGTGGCGTGTCGTGGCAGGTGAATGTTCCGTTAGATAATCGGGGCCAAAGCAAAGGTTTCGCCATGATTCGGTTTGAGCAACCTGCCGCAGCGGTCGCCGCATTCCAGACGGACGGCTCGGTCTTCCAGGGTCGAATTATCCACATCCTCCCTGCCTCTGCCAAAAGGGAGAACAAGCTCGACGAATTTGCAATTTCCAAATTGCCCCTGAAGAAGCAGCAACTTCTCAAAAAAAAGGCCGAGGCGGCGTCCAGTACCTTCAACTGGAATTCACTTTTCATGAGCCAAGACGCAGTCAACACAGCGGTCGCAGAACGCCTCGGCGTCTCTAAACACGAGCTTTTGGATCCTACCGACGCGTCGGCCGCTGTGAAACAGGCCGTTGCAGAGACTACGGTGATCCAGGAAGCCAAAGCCTACTTCGCAGTCCATGGGGTGAACATCGATGCGTTCAAAACTCAGCAACGAGGCGACACTTCAATACTCGTGAAGAATATCCGAAACGCCTCCATAGAAGAACTAAGGACTCTCTTCGAAGAGCATGGTGCAGTGCTGAGGGTGTTGATGCCACCAAGTGGGACCATCGCCATCGTACAGTTCGCGCAGCCGGCAGCTTGCCGAGCTGCCTTTGCCAAGAAAGCCTACTCACGGTTCAAGGAACAAGTCCTGTTTCTTGAGAAAGGCCCGAAAGGGCTGTTCGTAGACCCTGTGGCCACGCCGCAAGATCGCTCTGTTGGCGTTCAAAAGCCGTCCGTTACCCAGTTGCTGGAACGCGATGATGCCGAGGATCAGCTTGAGACGGCCTCCCTATTCGTCCGCAACCTCAGCTTCTCCACCACCACCGAAGGGTTGACTAACGCTTTCAAACCCTTGGAAGGGTTCGTGAGTGCGATGGTCAAAACCAAGTCGGATCCCAAGAAGCCGGGTCAGGTGCTCAGCATGGGTTTCGGTTTCTGTGCCTTCAAGACCAAGGAGCAGGCTCAGGCGGCACTCAAGGTCATGGACGGCTATGTTTTGGATGGTTACAAGCTCCTAGTCAAGGCATCGCATAGGGGTCACGATGCTGCAGAGGAGCGGAAGCGCGAAGACCTCGCCAAAAAGGCGGCCGCGCAGCGGACAAAGATTGTTATCAAAAATCTTCCATTCGAGACGTCTAAAAAAGATGTCCGCGCCCTTTTCAGCGAGTATGGCAAACTGGTTGCCCTTCGTCTCCCCAAGAAGTTCAACCACTCGTCGCGCGGCTTCGCTTTTGCCGAGTTTGCAACAGCAAAGGAGGCGCTCAATGCGCTCAGTGCATTGAAGGATACTCACCTTCTCGGTCGCCGGCTGGTGCTTGACTTCGCAGAAGCCGATGAGGTCGATCCAGAAGAGCAGATCAAGGCCATGGAGAAGAAGATCAGGGGGCAAGTGAACAAGGTCACATTGCAGCAGCTTACAGGGGAAGGGAGGAGAAGGGTCAATATTGGTGATAACGATGAAGATGAGGCATGACAGCATGTCGGTATGAAGAATTGATCTCTCCCCATGGGTCTCGGATTAGAGACACCACCCTAAAGAGATGTCTCGGCGGCCACTCCGCCCTTGCCAAGGAGGCTTTTGCCCACTGCACATCTCCCCTGTGGTCTCCTTGCAGAACCCCCACTTCTGCTCTTTGAAGATTGTTTGGTGTCAGCCACCACACGCTTTCCCTGTTGCATCTGATCGATTCCTGCATAGGGCCAATCTTGTTCGCGTGCCTCACATGGTGTTTACCCCCGAAAGCAGCCCCGCGGTCCCGAGACGTTCCGCGCCAGCCGATGAGGCGCGCAGATTTGCATGGGGTCCGCCTCCACCGTTTGGATGCCCTTGCGTTCCAGTTGGTGTCATATTGGATATCCTGAAGGGCTGGACCAACAACCCTGTTTGGCGTCGAGGTACTGTAACTGCCGCCCTGGTCTTGGGGGGGTGGAGTGTGTTGCAAGAGTATCCCTATAGCGGGATGGGTACAACTGACCCTGGCTTCATGCGGTTGTATTGAGGGTGTCCCGTCATGACACTTGTTGTGCTCCCTTCGATAGCCGGGGCCTCTGTAATCGCCAACATATTTTATATCTATTCTCTGGCTCGCATTCTGATGGAGCGCCATTCCTCTCGGGAATTCCTACTCAGCTCTTGCTTCATCAGCGTTCCTGAGGAAGTGTTTGCCAGTTGCCACCTAGGAACATTGCGGTGCTGCGAAGCCCATTGTACTCAGCGATGGACCTCCCAGCCAGGCTCCCAATCCTCTCAACGCAGTGCTATTCGCCGTCACCGGACCATGAGTTTGATGCTCGCCGTGCAGTGTCGAGTTCCAGGCAGCCTCTTCAAGAGTCGACAGGCAACATCCAGCACCCTCATATGGCCTGGTATGCTCCGCACCTAGAGGCTTTGTCATCCATACCATCGTCGATACCACCTTTGATACCGCCTGTCTTGCGGACACAGTCCGCCGGGCCAGCAGACTATGGCGCGCCGGCTTATACGCGGTCTCAGCAGCGGCACGAGCTCCATTTGCGTGGCCGGCGGAGGGCACAGGGGTCCAACCCGCTCATGCCCCTGCTGAGCCAGACGTTCCAACACTACCGGAAGAAGCAGGCAGACAAACCAGACCAAAAATGGCCGGAAGAGCTGGAGGGGTTCTTCCTAGACGGTAAGTTTGCTAGGGCAAACAACGAGTCGGATGCAGGGCGGTTGTGTGGCTGACATGTGCGTAGCGCTACTACTCATCCCTCAAATGGGGCGCGACAAATACACCATGAAGAAAACACAATGGGGGCGAAACCAGCTGATTGGCGAGTACCTGTTGCTTGCCTCTTGCCAGAGCCTTGGCCCGGGAGCGGAACCAGCTCCGCAGATGCTGCAGAGCAAGGAATCAAACAAGATCCGGAAGAAGGTGTCCAGCCACATTCAGGTGCTCAAGAACTTCTTCAAAGCGCATCGATGCTGTAAGTTGGTCTTAGGGGGGGGGAGGGGGTCAAGCAACCCCATTCATCCCTGGCCGCCCCTTGTCTTGGTGGCCCAACCAACCGCTGATGCCCTCCCTGCAGACCATTTTTTATTTGGCGAACAACAGAAGGACAAGGGGAAGGAGAGGGATAGCATCGGAAAGGCGTCGCTCAAAAACAATCCTGTCCTGATTGCTCTGTCCGAGGACCGCCTGCCCAGCGAGCGGCCCAACTACGAATACTTTGCGCAGATCCTCGCTTTGAACGAGCAGGTGCAATTCAGGCCAAAGCGCTGTTGGATCTTCGTCTCGCACAAAGATGTGGCCGTTGGCGAAGACGGGTCGGGCTACTTGCCACTGACGGACAGCAAACTCAGTGAGAGCGAGTACCCGCATCTCCCGCGAAACCTGGAGCGGGAGACATGGGCCAAGGAGGAGCAACAGCTTTTCAAGGGCGCTCTCCTCCACGAGTTCACCAAGGAGATGAAGCAAGAGAAGTCTGGCAGCGTCAGGGAACTGACCAAGGACTGGGAATCTGCTTTCCCGGATCTGCATCAGCGGCTGAGGTCGATTACGTCCGCGACTACGGACGCACGATGCGACTTCTTGCACCTGCACACGACGCTCGAGCTTAAAAAGAAGCGCAGCTTTCCCACCGGGTCGAGTCTTAGCTCGTGGGTAGAGATCAACATTGAACAGCCACGCTTGCTCAACCACCGATGGAAGGTCGAGACGCGGCTCGTAAGGCCGCCCGAGCTCAGCTGCTCTCCCGAAGACTCCGACGACGATTCAGGCGGGGAGGTGATTCATGAGCGGCAGAAGGAGTTCACGATCAAGTACTCTCATCGGCCTGGCTGTGACAACCCGCTCAACGACGGCCGTAGGCAGTGTGACTGTCTTGCGCAGCGCAGCCGCCGAGACGGGTTCGTAGTTCCGTTCCCGGTCCCTTTCCCCGCTACCGCCTGGGCGCAGACACTCACCAACTGCGCGGAGTACCCGGCTCATCCGTTCAGCGACAGCAAGAGGCACGGCAGGGAGAGCGGTTCCTCTGTCAAGACAGGACATGATGACGAGGAGGGGCCCAGGTCCCGTCGGCGTGGGAAGCAGCCAACGCAAATGGATTTGGTCGGCAAGATTGCCATGATGCAGGTAATCTGGTCCTGTCCGCCTACTTCGCCGCACGGAGAAGGCAGCGGCGACTCCACAGATCAACGGTGGACGCGACGCTGCGTGATCCTGTGGACATTCGAGACGATTCATAGCATCCAAAAAGGGGAGCTGGTGACCGTCCCAGGCGGAAGGACAGACTGGCGCTTTCTGACCATCCTTGACCCTGCCAGTGAATATCATCAGCGGCACGCCATTATCAGTGACCGGAGGGCTTCTATTGATGGGTTGCGAGGCAGTTCGAACAACTTCACGTATGCTTCGCGGTCTTCCTCCCGCTCCACGGCCCTGTCCCCGAGCCCGACCTACCAGCAGCACTTGAATGGGAGCATGAGTGAGAACTTCGCGTCCGCCTGGGACGGTGCAGGCGGGCTTGGCTCGCTATCCGGTTCGGCCGCCCCGGCCACCTACGGCGCGCATTACATGCCGCAGCCGATGGCATCGCACACCCCGACAAGCCAGACCGGCTACGGGCTACTGGACAGCTTTAGCAGCCATAGCGGTTTAACAACGCCGCCTCCAAGCGCCTCGCTGGCCAGCTCTTTTGCGCAGACCTTCGACACGGCGTCGACAAGCTCTGATATCTTATCAAGCTACATGACCGCCCATGCGGCGGCAACGACAGGCGGCACGGATAGCAGCTCGCACACCCTCAGCGGCGCGCTCGCAGCAGCGACTGACCCGTTCCTAGCTCACGTGGGGGCCACCTACGGCGGATCACAGGACAGCATCCAAGGCTGGGACAGCCATGGTGTCAGCGGTAGCATCGACTCGACTTCCTCCTGGCCGTCTGGCTATATGCACAACGGCGCCGTGAATTGGCCAGCAGGGCCACAACAATCACAACCCCAAATGATCCCACCCCGCCGGAGCAGCGAGCATCAGCAGCAGCAGCATCATCACCACTACCACCATCACCACAGCCAATACCAACCCCGCCAAGAACGACAACCATGGCCATCCAATATCAGCGTCGACAGCCACGACCCCTGGACACCCATAACCTCCACCAACACCCCAGTCGACGATATCGCCACCGCCATGCAGGCGAACAGCCATGACTGGTTACATATCCACGCCGCCGCCTCCTCCTCCTCCTCCTCCGCTCCCTCCTCCTCCTCAACAACAACAACAGCAAGCGCGTCAGACATATCTCAAGACTGGGAAGAGATCCAGCCGCCGCCGCCACCACCACCACCACCAACGGGGACGGCGACGACGGCGACGACAACAACAGCAACAACAACAACAACAACAACAACAACAACAACAACGACCATGCCACGAGGAGGCGAGACACCAGCATCAACAACATCAGCAGCAGCAGCAGCAGCAGCAACTGAAGAGCACACGTCTTCCTCTCCGTCCTCGGCGGCAGGCGTGCAATATCACGACGGTTTTCACAGCGCTGGTGGCGATGAGTCCATGGTTGGGGGTACGTTGCAGGGTATGCAGCTGGGGAGCCTGAAGCGGGGCAGGGAGGATAGTTTTGGAGACGAGGAGGGGGGGGAGTATCGGAGGGCGAGGTTGAGGAGGTCATGATAGGAGTTGGATGTGTTGGTTCTCTATCGTCCCTCCTTTTTTTGTTCTTTTTTTTGGTATGTGTGTGCGGCGTCTCGTGTGCGGGTTTTGGATTATTTATTATCGACTGTTGAGCACCGTTCATCATCATCGTCGTCATGGTTGGGAGGAGTTATGTGGGGAAGGGGTTAATCATGTATCATGTATCGTGTATCATGTATCATGTATTATGGAACAACGAGACGAGTATCTGAGTATCTGTGTGATCGAACGTGCCGGCAGTAGTAGTTCAGTGCCAGACTCTCTCGAGTTCAACTCGTGCACAAGACTTGTGACTTGTGACCCACACCCGCCAAGCATGAAACGACTCTGAGTACTGTACATACAGGGACGATGTGCCATGTTTGGTTCCGGAAATCATGATCATGCCTTGGGAGCCGGCGGGATCTTGCCCGTCGTCAAGGAGCGGTCGGTCGCACCAGCCAGCCCAGCCCTGAAGCCATCTTTCGACTAGAAAGGGACGGGCTGTTCAAGGGCTGCTATTTTGTATCCAGGATTTCAGGGGAGGGGAAAGCCCAGGTTTGGGTCGATAGACCTAGGACAGTGCTGGCTCGAGGCCAGGAAATGACCGATGAAGAGCGGGGGAGTCAGAGTAAAATATCTTTACTATGTACTACCTGATGTACGCTTACTGCAGATTACAGTAGGGCGGGTGCACGTGTCAGATGCACGAACGTTGACGACAGGCAGGAAACGGACAGGGGGTGACGATGGTTCGGATGAGACAAGCATGGCGATCCCTGTGCCAATCAACCGGCAGGGCTAAAATCGATTCGTCTCAAATCATCCCGTTGACAGAGTGCTCTGTGCGCCGTGCGCACCTATGGTGGGTATGTACAGTTACTGCGGGACCTCCACCAAGGGCCGGAGAGTGCAAGTCCAGGAAATGAGAAATCAAGAAAAGGGACCGTCTCCATCTTCTGTGATGGGCCCTGTTGAGCAGTTTTCCCCCGAGGCCAGCGACCGGTCTCGAAACAAATTTCGCTTCGCAAAGCCGGGGCAGAGCAGGGCAGGGCACGGCGGCAAATCTTTCCAAGCGCGCTCCGCGTCTCTCTCTCTATCTTTTTTTTAACTTCTATGGATGCGATCGTAGCATGCGGCTACCCAGGGTCGGCCATGAGACGGGCCCAGCCTGTTTCTCCTGGGGTCGCAAGTGGGTGCATTTGCAGCGAATCGCCCGCAGCTTGGGCCCTGGCAATGCAACCCCAGCGGCCCGCTCTGGACCACCAGTGACACCAGGCGCGCTCGCCTATCTTGGTTTCGCGGCGAGGAAACGACACGACTGGATGAGGCGCATCGGCTCTGAAGCTTGGCAGGGCCCACGCGGAAATCCGTGCCCCACCCGTCGCCCTGGTTTGGCGGCGCAGATCTGGGGCAAGTCACTGCGCGCCGAGCGGGCGCGGTGGGGTTACCTGATGGATACCAAAATGCTGAGATTAACCTTCGCCCACACACTTCACCCGCGCTGCACCGTCGATGAAGCATTCCCCCCCCCCGCCGCACTGGTTCGTCGGCGGGCGGCATTGGAAAGCGCCTGCTGCGTTTGCCGTTCGGTTACATGTCCTGGAACCTAGAACCCGGAACCATGACAAGAAATCGGTCGAGAGAGCCAGTCCCCCCCCCAGCATGGCGCTGCGGCCAGTCGCCGGGCGAACCTGTCTCCAGACCTTCTCCAGGCCCTCTCCAGACCCCGGCCGTCGCCCGGCGCGAGACCGAACTTCTGCTTTCTTCAGATCCTTTTCCGGGTCCTTTCTCATTTGAATGACCCTTCATGACTCCTAATGACTCTACGATATGGGCCGACTTTCTCTTCGGTGATCGCTCCGGAGCCGAACTTGTGCAAAGACTGATTACCAGGCCCGGACAGCCCTCGCGGTTTCAGGTTCCTATGCTACGCCCACGCGACCGGTTCCTTTATACTCGAGTCTTTGTGCGACGCCCATTGACTGACTATTTACGTCCGCCGCTGCCATCTCATGTTTCTATTCCATTTCTTGGCTGCTCATTCGACTTCTTTTCACCAACACACACACGACTTCGCATGACCGCGCGAGTCTCGAGACGACACGACACGACGACACGACATAGCCTGGCAGAGAAGACCAAGCAGATTCAAAAACCGGAGTATCAAGCGAGCGAGCGGCTTCCGGAGGCAAACTTCAAGTTCAAAGGGTTCCTTTGATTACTGGGGTGTTTTGTTCAACAATCCCTTGTTCGATTTTTTTTTGTTTGTACTCGGCGGCTATTCAGAGTCACTTGACAATAATAGCCCAGTACCCAACACCACTGTCTGGTATTCAGCACGCAGCTGTGACCGGTATTGTTCGTGCTGGCACGAACAATATCTACGCTGGCCGTTTCTATAGCCTTGTCCTCATTTCTTCAACCCAAAAAATAAACCCCCCGCGACATCTCTCTCTGCAGAATATAAACCGCAACACAGCAACACAACTCCCCACAGCAAGCGAATTTCGGAAAACCGACACCAGCACATAATACACTCACCAAACCACATCATGAAGACAATCTTGGACCGCACCCGCGGCCTAATGGCCGTGTGGCTCCTGGCTGCCCTCTTCGGAACGGCGACAGCACACTCATGGCCCGAGTCAACCGTCCGCCTAGCACCAAACGGCACCATGGTCGGGAAGCCCGGCGCCGACAGAGCCCACATCGAGGGAGCCGGCAAGGCAGACTTCCTCATCCCGCCAGCCGGCAATACCGTCCTGCCGGACCACAAGATCGTGAGGGATACCCAAGCCAAGTTGAGCGACTCGAGCTACACCGACCAGTTCCCCATGTTGTCAGCTGCTCCCGGCGATTTCGTGGCCATCAAGTACCGCGAGAACGGCCACGTCAGCCGCGCCGACAAGACAAACCCGACGAAGCCCGTCAACCGCGGCACCGTCTACCTCTACGGGACCACCGAAAACGACCTCTCCAGCGTCAACCTCATGGATGTCCACTTGAAGTGGACTGCCGACGGCAAGGGCGGAAATGGAAAGGGCAAACTCCTCGCAACGCGCAACTACGACGATGGCCAATGCCACGAGGTCCTCCCCTCAGACGGCGACTTTGAGGGCATCGTCGGCTACCGCAAGGAATTCGTCAGCAAAGCCGACTCTCTCCTCTGCCAAAACGACCTCAAGATCCCCGAGGACGCCCCCGTCGGCAAGGTCTACACCGTCATCTGGGTCTGGGACTGGCCGACGCTCAATGTGCAGGGCGTCGCCGTGTCGCCCGACACGTACGAGGTCCTCAAGGGCGACACCCACGTCGTGACGGCCGAGATCTACACCGGCGTGGTCGACTACAAGATCGTCGACCCCTGCGACGAGAGCCTCGGCGCCGTCAAGGGCCCCACCTGCGCCGACGCCGGCGCCAAAGTCGACGCCCAGTTCGCCGCCGACCAGGTCCCCTCCATGCGCGGCATCGCAACCCAAATGGCCGAGCCCTTCCTCGTCCAGCTCAAGCAGGCCGGCTTCGACGTGCCCAGCGCCACGGCCGACGCCAAGAACATCCCCTTTGGCGTCCTCATCGGCCAGCAACCTTCGCAGTTCCCGCTCCCGTCTGATATCCTGAAAGCCCAGAACAACCCTGGCGCTGCCGGTGGTGGCGGCGGCGGCGGCGGCGGTGCAGCTGCGCCCGCGCCGACCCCGGCCCCATCCCGGGGCACCACCGGAGGGAACAACAACGCCGGAGCCGGAGCCGGAGGCGGGGACGACGACGTCGTCGTCACCCAGACGTCCACCGTCCCCGAGGGCATGACCACCATGACGGTCACGCGGGCCCCGGCGGCAAAGACCAGCGCGGCCGCGCCGAAACCGAGAGCCATCCGTGGCCGGCGTCCAGCAGCGGCGGCGCAGTGGTGAGATTCTGTCGGCTTGGGCGCGTTTCTTCCTACTACTACCTACCTACTACTACCACCACCAACCACTGCTGCTTCTACTTCTTCTTTTCCTTCTTTATCCTTTTTTGGGGGGACTTTGGCTTTTTACTCCTGGGTAGTTGAGCAGCGACAGCTGGTAAGTTTTTTAAATCATTTTTCATATATACTCACTCACTCTCCTTTCTGACTGCTTGGTTCTGACTAGATGTACAGTGCCGTGATGCAATGATGATGTGATGGTGCATGAGGAAGGTGATTTTACTTGCATTCATGGATATGGATGGCATAGGGGTTTTTCTTTTTTTTACCTTTTTAGACTCTTGACTGGTGCATTACCATGGTGGCGGCGGCATATTCTCTTCTTTCGGTTGGGTAGGGCGGCGGCGGTGGCGGCGGTGGTTTACAAGGCAACACGCATGCATGGATGGATACCCTTTTTCTTTCCTTCTTCCACTTTGGTTATTTGGGCGGCATTCTTAGATTGTTTTAGCCTGGTTTTTTTGACATTCACATCGACGACGGATCTGGTATTCGAGTTTTGTATGCTCCGCTGGTCTGTAACGTTTTCCCTTCCCGGTGAGAGTGGGATGGATGATTGCGCCGGGGGCCAGCCGCAGTTGTTGTAATTTATAATAGACGGAGATGGATGAGCAATGATCACGGTTCGCGGCTAGACGAGAGAGAGGCACTCAGAAATGTTCATTCGTGAACGGCATGCCGCCATGGCTGCCGACTGTCCCATGAGGTCAGGCGTAACATGCATGTTCGCCCAGAGACTCCTTCGTCATATCCCTCGCCGTTTACAGCTCACCGCATTCGGCAATGACCACATCCATATTCGGCACGTCCTTGCCCCGGTAGCCCGTCTTGGTGTTCTCCATCTTCTTGACAACGTCCATGCCCTCCACCACCTTGCCGAACACAACGTGCTTGCCGTCCAGAAACGGGGTCGGAACCGTGGTGACGAAGAACTGCGAGCCGTTTGTGTTGGGGCCAGCGTTCTGACGTTGGAATTAGTACCACGTCGATCTTCTTTTTGGTCTGGAAGAGAGGAATGGAGGGTGTAAAACTTACAGCCATAGACAAGAGGCCAGGCTGATCGTGCTTGAGAGAAAAGTTCTCGTCGGCAAACGACTTGGTGCCGTAGATGCAGGTCGAACCAGTGCCATCGCCATTGAGGAAGTCGCCGCCCTGGCACATGAAGTTGGGGATCTGAAAACATGTCAACACTTGCCATGCTTACTTTCCATCTCCCGGGACGAGATGCCACGATTGCGGTGTGCGGCCAAGCTTACGATGCGGTGGAACTTGGAGCCCTTGTAGCCCTGGGGACGGCCAAGGCTGTTCTTGTTTTCGCCCGTGCAGAACTGGCGGAAGTTCTCGGCCGTCTTGGGCACTACATCCTTGAACAACTCAAAAGTGATGCGGCCGAGGGGCTCGCCTGGAGGTTGGTGAGCAGGGATGTCACCAAAGGCAAGTAAGTAAAATGGGACGGGCAGCAACTTTCTTACCACCGAGAGTCATGTCGAAGAAGACGCTGTGCGAGGTCTTGTCAGTAACGGCTTCTCAAGCTCAGTATTTAAGGGTAATTGTAAAGAAAAGAAGAAGCAGGAAAATCCAGAGTGCTAAGATGCCAACGTTCTGATCTAGCTTGAGTGAAGGTCGAGCAAACAAATCGGTATAAGCCAATCGACCGAGAAGCCAGAGATCGGCGTAAGAAGGCGACGGTGAACACAGGCAAGAACTTACAGCGGGTTGCCCGACTCAGGAAGAACTGTAGGCGCCATTTGTGCGAGGGCTTGATATTCAATCGATTTGGGGATGAGTTTGTTGGTTGTTGTTGTTTTGTGGATTGACTTCAGCGATTGAAAGTGGTGCTTGGCGATGGTTCCTCAATAAATACTGTGTATGACGTACCGCAAACAAAGAGCTCCAGGCGATAACAGGTGGCAAGCATGCTGTCAGTTGGCAGATTCATGCAGTTCGACCATGGCTTTTGCCTCCGGAAACAGAAATGTGGGCGAAAATTGATACTTGAGTTTGTTGACCGCGCCATTGAAGGCAGTCACAGACCCGCTGGGGTCGGGAAGGCTTCTTGGGTCGGGCTCGCCTTCCGCTTCAGACCCCCGATATTCGAACGAAACGGGCAGTCACGAGCCATCTTACCGGGAAGGGTGGGGCTCGTTCACCCCAGCTGGCACTTACACTTGCGTCTCTACCACTCCTGGCAGCCTGAAGGCGCAGCCCGGCCCCCCTCTCCTCCTCCTCCTCCTTCTTACACGCAAGATTTAGCAAAGCATACGTACTGTACCCAGGTATTCAAGACGTTGGGCATCATTTCAAGAAATATATCGCTTCTCGCCTGGTTGGGCACTCTCATTTTCGCGTTGTGATCATACAGTTGGGTGAGGTTTGGGCTCTACGGCAGTAACTAACAGACTTTCTACCCCCGAGTCTTTCCGAGATAACGGGTAGTGGGACTCGGCCCCTCCACAAGTCTCAGCCTTCAGCCTCGATCTCGTAGCTGTTGGATTTGTGCTTTGGCTGGAATTTGAACCCTGGCGGAGCCGGGCCTAAGAACATCTCACTGCACTCTGTTAGCTACCACTACGGCTTATGTATGCACGGAGAACTGTACCTAATCTTGACCCAGTCCTTGTAATTCTTACTCGCAAGCAGCGTTTCAAGATCGTCCCGCCCACGGTAAGCAGGTGGCCTCTCGTTGAGGCTCGGCGGGAGGTACTCTAGCAGCCCAATGGGCACGTAACGGCTGAAGAAACTGAGGAACTCCAGGAGGAATCGCCGCGTGTAGTTGAGGCCAAGCTCGTCCGAGCCCCAGGCGTCCATGCCATAGCGGACAAACTTCTCGACGTATGTCAACCGCTCCGAGGCAGACTTGTCCAGGTATTGGCCCTTCTCAATCTCCTCAAAGATCCACGGCTTGACGATCGCGCCTCGGCCGATCATCACGCTGTCGACCTTGGCATTGTCGACATGGTCAAAATAGTCGGTATGCGAGTAGCAGTCGCCATTGCCTAGGAAATACATCTTGCCGCCATTTGGCATCGTATTCTCTTCGGCATCTCGGATCGTGTCGGCCAAGCTGTCGGTCTTCTCGTTGTACTGCTTGATCAGCGCCGCACATTCGGCGATGTACCCCCAGTCGGCAGCTCTTGTGTACCGTTGCTGTCTCGTTCGGCCATGTAAAGTGACTGCCGCACACCCAGGGGCCCCGACCACGCTGCGCAGGTCCTCGGTTCCTAGGGCCAATCTCTCGACGAGCTTGTGGGCGGTAAATTTGTCGTCCCTGACCCCCATTCTGATCTTTGCCGTGACCGGCACCTCTCCCGACACCGCGTTCATGCCCCGGATCATCCTCTCCAGCTTTGACTGGGCATCCAAAAGGGCAGATCCGGCTCCGGATTTGTATACCATATCCACCGGGCATCCGCAATTCAGATCGACCAGGCGGAGATGGGGAAGAAACCGGGACAATGCCTCGGTTGCTTTGATAGCAACCCAGGGAACATTGGCTGCGATCTGGACACCGAATTTGAGGTCTTTCGAATTGTCGTAGCCCCGGGTAACATGGCCGCTGGGATCAAATCTGGGCGGCGTAGTTTCGGTCTCGTGAGCCCTCATTAGCGTCCAGTCTGCCTTTTGTCCCTGAAGCAACGGAAGGCCCAGAGCCATCTCCGAGTATGTTACTTGGGCCCCTAGCTCGACGCAGAGACGACGGAAAGGTAGGTTGCCCTGTGTCGTGAGGGGTGCAAGAACAGGTGTCTCCCGCCCAAAGTAGAGTCTCCTCTTCTCGGACGGCTTGAATGGAGGCTCGACGTATTGGGCCCTATAGTCCTTCGCCTCGTCCTCGTCGCCCTTCTGTTTGTGAAAGTGTTTTGTGTAAAGCTCAGTATCTTTCGCCAACCAGTTCAGGTACCGATCTGACTTCTCCAAGGGTATTCTTTTCCGCGAAAGGTCCATCTTGATGTTGACCGGCACCATGTTTACCACGCCGGGCTTGACTTCGCCTGCCTCATCCTCGTCGTCGGCTGACCGCTTGCTCGCATCGCCCACTAGCACAAGCTCCGACCGGCCGTCCTCGTGTTTGACTTCCTCCATGTGGCTGTGGACGAATAAGCAACGCCAGCCCGAAGGGCACTTGCCAAGCTGCTCCCAAACCGGGCATTTGCCCCCAAATGTCGTGAGGTCGGGCCGCCGGCCTTCTTTTAAGTATTTGCGGATGTCGTGCAGAGCATTGCAGCGGTCCCCATGTTTGCACGGCCGAGGGGAGAACTCGGGAGTCCATGCGACTGAGTTGCATAGGCGTTGGGCATCTGAAAAGGTACCGAACTCTCTTTCCTTGTTCTGACCTTTTTGCTTCTTCCGCTTCCCGTCCTTTTTGGATTTCGGCTGCGCATCCTGGGGTTCGGGCGCGGTACGCCCTTCAGCTTCATCGTCGTCAACGGCCTCGACCTCGGCAGCCCTCTCTGTTTGACCAGGCGCCAAGATGAGATACCTGGGTCATTGGCTTGTCAGTGGTGCTGATATCTTGGGTAGGAATGCTGGCCAGTAGTTTACTCTTCCTTGATGGGGGCAACTCCCTTCGCCCTCGGCCGTGCCGCCGTCTGAGCTGCGTCCCCGGTAGTCGATAATGGGTCGTCCACCTTTATCCTCTTCAAGCCCGGTTCAGCATTTGAACCATTGCAATTCTCAATTGCAGCGCCATTGGCTTCTTCCTGGGGTCGCTTCCGCGCCTCCTGTGACTCCATGAGCACTGGTGTCACTCTAATGAATCAACTGGTGGGAAGGGCTGCGTTTCGATACTGGTGAAGAATTGGCCCGATTTCATGCATCAATTCGGCGATACTTTTTCTGGAACTGCTGCAACTATCAGTTATCGGATCTTCTATCTGTGAGTGAAACCTGCCCCACAGCGGGGTATGAGGTGCCGAGATGGGACGGAGTGGGGTCCGGCTCTCTTGAGCCAGACCTTTGAGGCAGGTCTGGTCTTGGTGTGAACGACTGACCAAGTCCATGTATTTTCATTTATTAGACTTAAGCATCTATACTAGGTAGGTACCTTAGCTACGAACAAATTGAACACACTAGGGCCTGGGCTTGTCCATCGCCTGCGAGTCGGTACTGTATAATTACGCTAGGCAACCAGATTGGGCAATCCGCCCTCGAATGACAAACAAATAACCAACTACAGATGTCTTCCTGAACTCATTAAACTCGGTGGGCTGGTCCGCGGCAAATACTCCACCAACACCCTCTGACAACTCGACTTCTGGGGGATAGGTCGTCCAAACAAGACCATGGGACGCAGGGTCCTCAAATCTCTGTTAATGTTGCCTCATGAAATATGTCACCTTGCAGCAGCAGCGAGCTATCTCTTGAGTTTAGAGGGGGCGCCACGGACCCTGAGCTAGTGGGCGGCTACAGCAGAGAGCCGACGGGATGAGACGACGGCTGTCTTGCACGCGAAAGTGGGGGTATTGATCCCAAGTTGATGCCCTGCCAGGGCATTGCAACGGGAAAAGCAGGGTTGGCGTTGGGGTTGCACTGCTCCCGGCGTTATTACAGGGGGCCTCACTTATGTAAGGCTCCGAAAGCGACAGCACCATTCAGGGCGGGCGAACCAGCTGTAACATGGCCAGACTCGCCAACCAAGGGCCACCTGAATTTGAATTGCCTGCCATTTCCACCTTCAGCTTCCGCCCACGGCCAACTCGAACCATCACAAGTCGCGCCGGCAACAACAAACACCATTGCACCGCCGCCTACACCTTTGCTCAACATCGGAAACCGTTATCGCATGTGAAACGACCGACGCTCGCCTGCCTTGTTCCACGAACTTGAAACGACCGTTGACCCTTCCCCCCATACGCTGCCGCGCACGCCGTCCTCCCGCTGTCGATGTTCGGGACATGATCAATCGACCTCACAATGGCTGACCAGGCCAGAGCAGCAGGGCGCGAGAGGCAGCCGCAGTCGCCGCAGAGCATCAAGATTGTACGCTCGCAGAGGATAGCTCCGGTGTCGCCCACTGACTCGCGCCCGTCGCCCTCGGAGCTCTACGACGTCGCCGAAGCCCCGGAGCCGGTCCCCCCGATCCCTCGATCGCACACCCCCGGCCACCTCTCGTCCAGGAGCCAAGACCGCCGCAACAAGCCCGCTGACCTCGCCATACGCCAACGCGCGCAATCATCAGCGGCTGCCGCTACCCCGTCTTCCTCCTCGTCCGGGATCACCCCCGCGCTCTCCAACCCGGCGGCCTCCTTTCCCGTTTCCTCCACAAAAACACCAACACCCACCTCCACCCGGAAATCAAGCATTGCCGAGAACGGTGATGCCGCCATGGTCCCGGGGGCCCGAGAGCGGCACGACTCATCAGCCAGCAGCAGCAAAGAAACCCCGCGACGGCCACCAGCACTACGCTCCACATCCGCCATTGCAAGCCGGCCGTCGGGGGTAGGGAGCGGGGCCGGAGCGGGGGGCGCCGCACCCGGCGCCGTAACCCGGGTGGGCACAGGCCGCGGAGCGCCCGCCAAGGGGGCAGAGGTGCACACGCTGTTCCCCGCGCTCGCGGACCCGCGGATAGCGCCCGACGTCCCCGCGGCGCCGTCGTCGGGCATGTACTGGAGCCGGGCGCCCGTGTCGGGGGCGCCGCACACGGCGCTGCGGGCGCACACGACGACGCTGGTCGGGTCCAACGTCTACGTGTTTGGCGGGTGCGACTCGCGCGCCTGCTTCAACGAGCTCTACGTGCTCGACGCCGACGGCTTCTACTGGTCGACGCCGCACGTCGTCGGCGACGTGCCCGTCCCCCTGCGCGCCATGACATGCACGGCCGTGGGGAAGAAGCTGGTGATCTTTGGCGGGGGGGATGGCCCCGCGTATTATAATGATGTCTATGTGTTGGATACGGTCAATTTCCGCTGGTCCAAGCCGCGGATAATGGGCGACAAGGTGCCGTCAAAGCGGCGGGCGCACACGGCGTGTCTGTATAAGAATGGGATTTACGTGTTTGGCGGCGGCGACGGCGTGCGCGCGCTGAATGATATCTGGCGGCTGGACGTCAGCGACATCAACAAGATGTCGTGGAAGCTCGTGTCGTCGCCGTCTCCGGCGGATGGGCGGTCGCCGGTCACGGGCAAGGATCTGCGGCCCAAGGCACGGGGCTATCACACGGCCAACATGGTCGGGAGCAAGTTAATCATTTATGGCGGGTCGGATGGCGGGGAGTGCTTCAACGACGTGTGGGTGTACGACGTCGAGACGCAGGCCTGGAAAGCGGTCAACATCCCCACCACCTACCGCCGTCTGTCGCATACGGCTACGATAGTCGGATCTTATCTCTTTGTCATAGGGGGCCACGACGGGAACGAGTACTCCAACGACGTCTTGCTACTGAACCTCGTCACCATGACCTGGGACAGGCGGAAGGTGTACGGCTTGCCACCTAGCGGCAGGGGCTATCACGGAGCCGTCTTGCACGACAGCCGGTTGTTGATGATTGGAGGGTTCGACGGGAGTGAAGTTTTTGGCGATGTGTGGTCTCTAGAGTTGGCTGTACACTCGTACTATTCGCAGATCAGCCATTTCACGATCGAGGTCTAGGCCCGGCCTTGGTTGTTGTGGCATGTAGCCTTTCACATGGGTTTTAGACATTGTCGCAGATGGTGTTGGGTGAGGAGGCAGGTGGCAAGGCTTTTGGGTACTGGTGAGGCACGGCGTCGCGGTCTGGATATGCAAAAGGGAGAGCGGAGCGGACTGATTATCAATACAACATTTCTCCATACGACTCACGACAATTGATGAAGATCGTATATTAACAATTCTGGTTGGTTTTTTTTTCCTTCTATTATCGGCCCCTCTCGCTCCGTGGCTCGTACATCATCTGCATCCCTTTTAGATCGATAGGGAAGCTCTACTCCAATTCGGCCTACAAACACCTAGGCGGTCGATACAACAAAGGGGACGAAAGGCCCCCCCCTCCCCACGCCAAATGCCAAAAAAAAAAAAAATTCCTTTTGGAATCACCCGCCCGCTAACTCAATCCAAACGCCGCCCAATGCACAAGGAGCAGGGATTATCCGAAGGAGAAGTGGTGACAGCCGTCGTGACGACCCACCAAGTTTGGGGAAGGTTCATGGTTCCTAGCGGAGGCCTTGATTCAGGAAGTAGCGGCCTTGCTCTTCTCCGCAGCTTGTGTCGTAGCCTCGCGCTGCTTCTTCTGCTCCCCCAGTCGCCTCTCCTCAGCGGCAACCATTTCTGTAGCGTTGGTCAGTGTGTGTGTTCTATTTCGGGCTTTGGCCATATCCGGCCAGGGAGGAAGCAGACTGAAACGTACCCTTCCAGAGATCCTGGCCCTCATATTCCTCCTTGTGAATCTTCTTCTCAATCATGTGCTGGTGCGTCGGGTCGTCGGGGTCGACGACCATGATGGTCTCCCAGCGGCCCTTGCCGGCCTTGGCGTCTGCCGTCTCAAAAGCGGCCGTGGCGATGAGCACAGCAACGGTCAGACCCTGCGCGTAGACACGAGCCTGCACGAGCTTCTGGCTGGTGCTTAGATACTTGTTGCGGCCGACCATCGCAAGGGCAATGCCCATGGCGGCGATCCAGCTGCCAAAGACGATGCTATAGCGGTTCTCGCGGCCCCAGTCCATGAGGCGCTGGCTCTCGGTCTTGTGGGCGTGCCGCGCCGCCTCGACCTGGCGGTGCGTCTCCTCGAGGTAGTTGTTCATGGCATCGTGCGACCGCTGCCACCTGATGCCGTCCCGCTCGGCGATGACGATGGCGCCGAAGGTGCCTGCTGATGTCACCAGGAACGACCGGAACGGGAGGGTGATTTGGCGGAAGGCGGGGTATCGCCTTGCAGCGCCCCAGACGCCAGCCAGGCCCAGCGCAAGACCCACGCTACCGCCGATGAGGCCGCCGCGGATGACGACTTTGTAGTGCTCCTGCTCCTCTTCCTTGCTGATGACCTTCATGGTGGGCGACGACCGGTGAGGGTTGTAATGGGCGGCTGTGGTATGATTCCGAAGAAATGGGAGGGTCCTCTGAATCGGCCCCTCGTGTGTGTTTTATTCGTTTGCGGTGCGCTGACTGATGATGGTGGTGGTGGTGGTGGTGGTAGTGGCGCAAGAATTTATCGTATGATGATGAAGGTCGCCGGCCCGAGACAAGGGATGCGGAAAAATGGGCCTCGAGTATGGGGTTATTTTAACGTTGAGGTTGTGGAGCCGATGCTTTGCGCGATTACACTGAGCTGAGAGACGGCTCAAGATGGAGCAGAGTTGGCAGCTTACTCTTTTATTTCTCATACAAGAATATTGAGGGTAGTAGTACCTGATCGCCTTCAATGCGCTCGCGTCGCCTTAAGTATGGCGTGTCAATGCAGGATTTGTCCGAGGAGATTGTGATGTCAGTGACTGGAACGGAGAAGCTACTTCGCAAATGCCGAGACTTCCCCGATGGTGGGCATGCACGGGCCAGGACCGTTGGTCTAAGTGTCTAAGTTGGGTTGATGCGGCGAGCGACTGGTGGAGGACACCGCGGCCAGACGCCGAGCCTTACCATTTTAGTGATACAAGTGGCTGCAACAGCTGACTCTTGTTCCTGCTTTCTCCGTTTGCTCCCCATCCGTACCCATCCGAACCCTCCCGAAACCCGTATTTTTTCTTTGCAAAGAATCAGGCGTGCAGCGGACGTTTGCTTTGTCAAAGTCTCTGCTTATTATTAATAATTGAAACCTACTGTGTAAATGCTCTTGCTATTCTGGGCGGCCCCGGCCTTGCACCCGCTTCCCATGGTCCGGCCCATCGGCGAAACCCGGCCGCGTGCACTTTGTGCCCGGTCCCGTCCGCGCTGGGCAGAGGCGTGGAAGCCCTGTAACCCGCCGATTCCCATCTCATCTCGGTGCATCGGATCGGACGGTTTATATGTTGTGGGAGCCTGCCCAGAATATTTGAGCCCACATTGTCGACTTCAAGATGAATTTTGCGCCGTAGTCTGGGTGAGCCATAAATAACGACGCCTACCATAGCTTGTAGCCGATGCCGTCCAACTATTTCACGAGCGGGCACATTGGCGGGCTTCCTTGGCCAGGAAGAGAAGGAAGAAGAGCAGGCGATGAGGTAATCACTGCCTTCACTGAAGGCCCTCTGTGACGCAGGCTTCAAGATTAAAGTCGATTTGTGCAAGTGTTGCTGCGTGAAGTTCTCGGATGGTGGGCACGCCGTCGTTTACCGCGTTGGGAAACACAGGAACGGGAAAGGCGCGCAGAAGCCTTCTGGAATTTCTGAAAGGGTTGCATTAAGGTCCAGATTCGATGCCAAGCAGACAGGGGCAAGCCAAATCCAATTTTCCCGGGATACGCCTCCGGACAGTGCCCCGAATGACCAAAAAGTCAACGGTTTTGACCGGTGTGCGAGACCGCTGCTGGTTAGGCGCCCTAGTCATTACCTAGTAACTTAACTTACATACATAGTATGTAGTGCTTATTGAGCCGACGACACAAAGTGACAAAAGCAATAATACTCAGCCCAGCTGGGTGTGACACGTGCGTGATACCGGGGATGTCGGCTGCCAAGATGAGAGCCATGCGACTGGTTGGCTCCTGTGACCAGGTTCAGTAGGTACACAGTAAAAGACAGTTGGCTAAGCGATGTACATGTATTGTCTCCACAGAACGGTGTAAGGATCTGGTTCTATGAACGAGCTATAGTACTGTACATACTGTACATAGTAGATAGGGCCCCAGCCAGGTGGGATTTTCCAATAGGCGATGACGGTCACGGCTCGCGTCGACAAAAGAAGGAAAGGAATGGCTCGCTGATGAGACGTCAATTGTCGATTCTTCAATCTATGTGATGCTGTTGATAAGCCAGCCGTGCCAGCTTGGGGATGACCTGCACCTGGGCATCGTGCGGAGTCAGTTGCTGCAGCGCACTTCGTTACCAAGAACGGCAAAGGACCCTCTCGGAGAGAGGCGCTGACGACATACGAATACCGCCGATGATATACTGTCCTGTATCTCCCACAGAAAAGGGGCGAATCAAGATGTTTGGCGGGAGATGGACGACCCAGTTATTCCGTTCATCTCCTGTAGATCTTCTTGGCCCAGCAGGAGCAACGGACCACTCACCGAACGGGTCAGCCTTTCGAGTTTAGCGTCTACATAGAGATTAGCGTTTACATAGTAGGGGGTGGTGGAACCTGGCTGGCGCCGTGCTGCTCTCTCGTTTCAAGACATTTTTCTGACCATCGTCGTGGATTCTCGCTCGCGAATGTGGAGCTGATGAGGGGAGACATGGTTCCGACGCACGTGGCATTTGAAACCGTGATGGGGTGTAATATTGGGCCTTACACGTACAGAGCACCGGGTTGTATCATACAGACCGAAGTACTATTCTTCCGCAAGGTACAGAGACGGCGCGCTAGCCTCGAGCCAGCCCCGAGTCAGCGTCCGTGTTCCGAATCAGATGGAGTAGCAACGAGTTCGAATAATCGCAGCCTCGGCGTAATAACGTATCGTCCGGAATCAGAAGGGGATCTAGGCAATGGGTACTGTGTCTGTCAGTTGCATGTTTTTGTCAAGTACATACGTTCCTTACCATGCAGTGATGCCACATCCGCCAGATCCCTGTGGTTTCCACAGTCGCGTTGGCGCCGGAAGCTACTATGTAGTCGCCTCGGTTCCTCTGCCAAATGTGGCGACGATCTGGAACCCAAAAGAGAACAGAAGCCCTGTCGCTATCTCGAGATGGTGACGTGGATGATGCCAGCCGAGCCGGCGTTCTTGTCGCGCCTGTCTGTCTGTCCGCTTGGGAATGGTCCGGGCCACTAGCCCCGAACTCCGCATGGTAACCGTGTCGGTTGTTTCGGCCATGCTACCTGATCACGCACAACGACAACCTCATCTTCGCCGAGCTTGCCCACAAAAGCCGGCCTCTACGATGTACGGCGTAGCCAAAGCCAAACACTCCCGAGTACCTATCTGGGTCTTGTAGACACCGCGTACATTTTCGCAAACTAGATCTCCGTTTGTCCTCCATGCAGCTGCCCGCAGGAAGGGCGGATGACGGCGGGTTGCCTAATAAGGAACTTCGCAGCATGAGGCTCATCGACAGTAGTACAGTGTCTGCGCCTGCAGAGCAGTAGGTATATAGTAACGTTAGTGTTGAAACAATGTGAGCAAAGGGGTCGGTGATGAAGGAGTGCGAGCGGGTCAGAATTCCTTCCAGTCCGTTTGCGATGATCACTGGTCCATGTCATCAGAGATCAGATCAACGCTTCAGGACCTGATTACACTAGCGCTGCATACATAAAGCAAGTCGAGCCTCCGCCGAATCATGGGCGAGTGTCGTAATATATTTATTTGACTACCCCTCCTCCCGCGCGCGCCTTGCCTCGGGGGTAGACAATCCAATGCATCCTTGGATCGAGTCGGCCTCCTATCGTTCCAACTCCTTCTAGGACATGAAGAATCCAGTACAGTACATGCACCCCACCCAACACCTCTCACGATCCGAGACCCTCAAACATCTTCTCCAGCGCCTCGGCAACACTATTGACTCAGACACGCCAAAAAACGTAATTCTTTCGCACGGTTCTGGTTTCAAGTGCGCTGAGGCGCGCCGGGGGCGAATTAGTCATTTTCTCTCCAGAGCCGACTGCTCCACTGTCACTTACACGGCGGCCCCCTGGTCGAACCTTCCATCCCAGCCGACCCGACCACTGCACACAGCACCCCGTGGCCCCTGTCCTTGCCGCTGCACGCCTCCATCCATCCATCCATCTACCCATCCAGTTTAGGTCAACCCGAGGCGGCGACAACAGGTTTCCCTGAGTTGAGCAGTGCTTCTGCACTCCCTTCAAAACGGCTCTTATCATTCTCATTTCAAACTTTCTTCTCTCCTCTCTGCCATTAGGTATCTGTATTTTTTGTCGCCCTTCTTCCTCTTGCTTGCATCCATCCTTGGCCCCCCCCCCTCCCGGTTGCGGTGCTTTTGGAGCGACGAATCACCTCTGTTCTCCGTTCCAGGTTTGGGCTGGGTTTCCTGAGTGGCCGTCCCAGACCCCCGTCAATCTGCCGCCGCTGGGTGACAGCCCCCCACCGCATCCGAGGCTAGGCAAGCGTCCCAATATCCACATTGGCTCGTCGCAATGCGGTCCTTGGCCCAGTGGTTTCATTCGAAAGCGAGCCCCGAGCCTGCGGAGCCCGCTGGACCCCGTCCAAATAAGAACTCAGGCTGTAACCACACATCGCCTGCGGCCAGTGATTTGCCTTCCCCTCTCGATCACTCGCCGTGCTCGCCGTCACCGATCCCTCAACCGGCGACACCCAGCTCGACTGCCCTCGATTTTCCAGAGCTAGTCTCTTCAAAACCCGTCGCCATCGCAGACCCGGGCCGGAGATACTCAGCGACTCCCGCCATTGCCGGCAACGACAACGACAGCGCTGACGTCTACCTGAACATCGCTGGTTACGCCGTCGACACCGCCGCCCTGGTAGTTGATTTTGAGAGTGCTATCTGCATCGATACCGACGACGTCGACATGACGACTGGCCCCGACTTCGGCTCGGCCACCGGCCGTAGCCGCCAGGACTCGTTTGTCAGTGCCGGCGCGAAGCCCATTTCCATGACCAACCCAAACCGCGACCATGCGAACCGCGCTCGGCGCGAAAGTCTTGCGGGAAGCTTGATGGGTGGCATGAGCTGGGGAGGCATTTCGGTCGGTAGTTTCATCCGGGAAGAGTAAGTTTTGCTCCTGGCCGCCGAGCCTCTGTCCAAATTCCACGTCGTTGTTTGTCTCAAGCCCACACGGGTGCCCATTTCTCCGCTGTCTTGGACGGCACGCAGCCTCCGTGCTTTTTATCCCACATCGTGGTGACTTGACTACTTGCCCTTTGGGTTTCGCGGGGCCGGAGCTGACAAGCCTCGCCGCAGTATGATGATGACGGGAACCTCGCCCTACATAAATAACCAGTCCTCATCATTTCAGTCTTCTTCGTACATTCCCAGGCTAGAGGCCAGCTTTATGCGCGACTTCTTTTGCTGCGACCGAACGTGGCCCACACTCCACGACCTGCTTCAGCATTATGAGGAGAACCACCACCCGACAACGACACCTGCCACCGCGGGGGGTGCCTTTGGCGCCAACCAGCCGAACACCCGCGGTCCTGCCAGCCGCGCCGGGTCGGTCGCTCCCTCCGTGGGCAGAGCACAGCAGACTCCACAATCGCTGCATGGGTTTCCGCAGCAGCGACAGGTCGGCCCGGGCATGGGCGTTGGGGGAATCGGGCAGATGATGCGACAGCAGCAACAGCACCAAGCGACAGCGTCCTCGCAAAAAGTGAACTCCCTGTCGCACATGAATGACGAGATGGATGCGGTAGGCGACATGGAGATGGACGAGACAGTCGGGCCGATGGACATGGATGACAACACACGCACCATCCAGGAAACGCGCGAGCTCTTTGGCCAGCAACAAAGGCCGCAGCTGCATTTGAATAGCTCTGGTCTCCCTCACCAAGCGCTGCGCACTTCGCAGCCGCCGACACCGGCTGCGGTTAGCTTTGGCTTCCAGAACAACCCCACTGTTTCGTCGGTCAACACGCCTACTTTGACAACGCAGCAAGGAGTGCCGCAACGAGGCCAGCAGTTCGGACAAGATGCCAACGGCGATGACAACGACGATATCTCCGGCATGCCGATGAAGATGAACCTTGGTAACATGAACCTGGGTGGTTCGCAACTCGGGGGACTGGCATTCGGCGCGTTGGGCACGATTGATGACCCTGCCAAGCGCCTTTACAGTCCTGGTGGGACGGCCCAAATGACCAGCCAGCAGCGGGCTCTGGACCAGCAACTGCAGCTGCAACAGCAACTCCAGCAACATCTGCAAGCCATGAATCTCGACTTGAGCCAGTTCCCGCCTGGTACCGATCCTGCCGTCGTCCTGCAACAGATGACGGCCTTGATGATGCCGCCCGCTGAAGAACACAAGCCTTTCAGGTGTCCCGTGATAGGCTGTGAAAAGGCGTATAAGAACCAGAATGGTCTGAAGTAAGTCAACAATCCACGCTACTCCTGGCGTACCCTCCCCTAGGAGTCGAGTTTTTACAGCATCTGTTCGATTCGCTAACCGACGCCTCAGGTACCACAAAACCCATGGGCATTCTACTCAGCAGTTGCATGAAAACGGCGATGGCACCTTTTCGATTGTCAACCCAGAGACCAGCACGCCCTATCCTGGGACGTTAGGCATGGAGAAGGAGAAGCCGTTCAAGTGCGAAGTTTGCGGAAAGCGGTACAAGAACTTGAATGGCCTCAAATACGTGAGTTTCTCAAAGGCGCGCCAGGCATGAGACGCAACACTAACGTCCGTCTAGCACAAGCAACATTCACCCATGTGCGATCCCGACGTCAGGGCCCATCACCAGACCATCCTGTCATCGATGATGCAAAATCCGTCTACTTTTCTCGCCCTTCAACAAGGACTGCCCAACATCAATGAGGACACGATGCTGTAAGATGGCGACTATCTCGCGATTTTGACGTTGATACCGGTATTACTCGCTTGCGACGGGGTCAATGAAAAACATGCGACAAAACGCACCATTCCCGGGCCGGTTCTCGCTTCACTTGAAACCAGAAAACAAAACCCACCTCCTTCTCTACTTGGGGTTCGGAATTTGCATTTCCAGCATATAGCTCGGCGTTTTATCGATTGGAGTTCAGCATTTATTGCATCAATATGCAAAGTGGCGTTGGCTGGACTGAGTCGCCACAGCCAGATACCCCGACATAGAGTAGGAGTTCAGACTGATACCCTCGGTGGATTGAACTGGGTTACACAAAAAAAAGAAGGAAGAAGAAGAAGAATACGGAGGGCGCAGAGTGTTAAAGGGAAGGAGAAAAAGAGTCCGGCATCTCTAGCAGGACAGAATTATCCAAATCGGAATCTTGCTTTCGAATTGGCAGAACACGATATCCTGTCGGATCGAAAACACCGCCCTTTCCTTTACTTTCCTTTCCTTTACTTTCCTTTCCTTTCCTTCCCTCCACTCGGCATGATACGACATTTAGAGAAGATGGAAAGCGATTAGAAGAAGAATGACGACACGACACTAGACTGCGACGAACATCAGACGGGTGGCATGGATGAGGAGACGGAGGAGGTGGTTGGTCTGCCGAGTTTCACCTTCAGGAGTGGCGGACGGTATATCCTTGTTCTTTTTTTTTCTTTGCACTGCTTAATCACTAATTACTTGTTTCGAGTTGTTATTGGCGAGTGCCGACAACATCGGCTACCTTTTTGTTGGCGCGTTTTTATTATGTTTCTTTTCTTTCCCCTTTTATTTAGATGTTGAGTTACATGTTTGGTGCAAGTTCCGGCGATTCAAAAGGTTCAAATTTTTTTCTTTCTGTAAGATGGTTGATTTGATGGATGGTTGCAAAATCAGGGAACAAGTTGCTATCAGAAAAAGGGGAAAGAATGGGTCAAGATGCTTTGCAAGGAACCGTTGGCGAGTTTTTGTCTTTTCGCGGCGTATCGTCCAGTGGGTAGGAAAAAGTTTCGCGCACTTTTGCTTCTTAGTTATACGTTATAGATGCTACTTGGAACACCTCGCTCTCTTCGGCAATCGTATATCATTTCGAAACGCCAGTCAGTGTTTTGGGGTCCAAAAAGGCAGGATGACTCTCTTGCCATTCCTCGCTTACAACATGGCCAGTGGCCAAATGAGTTCGTGTATGTACAGCATCCATTTCATCTATCTCGTAAAACTCGGAAACCGATCGCCTGGCGCCCTCGCAATGCCCCGTACCTCGTCGTAACATGAAACCTCCCCTGTGACCTAAGAATAAGATAATGAAAGATGGGAAAGAAAAGACGGCCTTCCGAAAGCTACCCACCCACACGCAACGTATGGGGGATTTTGAACATTTCCCTCATTTGCCTCGGTTCATCCAAACACAACCAGTCGGCCATGCCATATGCCGACCACCCCCCCTCCCCCCCTTGAGCAATACCAGAGTCAAATCATCACCAAACCACTCGCTGCGGCGGGTTTCGCGCAGGAGGACGACGGCGATGTCCCCTTCTCCTCGTGCGAATGTCAATCTAAGACATCTCCATACCGTCGTCATCGTCGTCCTCCTCCGTCTCGAGCATCTGCGTCTGGCTGCTGCTGACGCTCTCCTTACGGCGCGAGGCAGCTGACGCCGTGTCGTCGCCGAAGCGGCCGTCCATGCCAACAATCATGTCGAGCTCGTCGCCGCCGACGACACGCCCTTCCATGTCCACCTCCTGCGACAGCTCGACCAGCGCGCCGCGCGGCAGCCGCTGGAACCCGACCGTGCGCACCACGCGGCCCCAATGCGTCATGCAGTAGCACGCGGCGCGTTTGCGCAGCCACTCCTCGTTGGCCAGGCCCGCACAGTACCAGATGATGCACGCGTGGTCGACGTCGAGCTCCTTGCTGAGTCGGTTGACGCACAGCAGGCGGAGGTGCGGGATGTTGTAGATGTTGGACATGACCAGTAGGCCGGCCACGTCCGAGAGGTCGGCCATGGCGTTGTCCTCGGCGTCGTCGTCGGTTGGGTCGATGCGGTCCGTGTAGAGATAGTACAAGAAGGCTTTGACGACGCTGTAGGGCTCGGGTATGTGCATTTTCTTCGTGTGGAACTCGGCCATTTGGCTGGCCCACAGACGCGCAAAGTGCGGCCAACGGGCCTGCAGGATGAGGCGATGGACGTGGATCGGGGGGGAGGTTGGCGCGTCCGGAGCCAGCCATGTCTGGCTGTTCTCGTCCGAGTCGTTGGCGTGCATGAGCGCGGAGCCCATAACCTCGTCCTCATCATAGTCGCGAGAGAGCGCGGTGACTAGGAAGTCCGTGCCGCTTCCTGTCTCGGGCGGCTGGTTGAAGAGCTTTGCAAGGTCCGCTCCTAGCCCCTTGGAGGGCGGCTCCACGCTGCGCGTCCGCAGTGAAGGGCGCACCAAGTCTGTCCGAGCCTCGGATCCTAGGTTGCTGCCCAAGAAGCCATACCTGCGCAAGTCGATCTCCATGATGTCGGAGAGATACTCTTCCAAGCCATTCGTGCCGAGATCAATTGCGCCAGCCTCCGTCGGGCAACCCAGCAGCCAGGCCTTTGTGCCGTCTTCATTCATGGTGCAATAATGCCAGCGGTACCCGGACTTGAATATCTCCCGTCCCTCGGCGAGCTTCTGCCACCGGAGCGTACCTAGATCTAGCGCGGAGAGAGAGCACTCCTTGGAGGTGATCGTGGCTGCCGGCGTCACGAAGTCAAGGAGGGTTCCGGACGAGTAGACGTGGAAATGAATGCCCTGCATCTGGGACGGAATGTTCGTGCCGCTGACAAACTTCAGCGCAGAAATGGCGCCGGGTGCAGGCGGCGCATATGCCTTGAGGTGGAACGACGGGGTGTTGACTTGCGGTGTTCTCGAGTTGGCTGCATAACCGGATGACCCGACAACTGGAGATTGCGATGCCTGGTAAGGGGGACGGGGTGATATCGCGCTTCTCGCCAGTCCCGAGCGGTCGAGAGAGCCGAGTTGCGGCGGCGTCTCAAACGCCGGATTTCCCTTGAGATCCAACCACCACAGGTCGCTAACCTTGTCCATGTCTTCACTCAAACCGCCATAGACCCACACTCTGTCGCCCCAGATATACGCCGAATGATCAAAACGTCCGACGAACCGCCACGACCTTGACCAGGTATACGTCTTCAAGTCCAGGTAGCATATGTCATCCAACACGTAGTTGTCGTGTCCAGTGATGCCACCAACGATGAAGAGTTTGTCCTCGTGCAACACGGCAGCATGTCGTGCGCGGCCCTTGGGAATCGGGCCCGTCACCTGTGGCTGGGTCCAATGCGCTGTTTTGAGGTCGAATATAATGAGGTCGGAAAGGTAGGTCCGGTGCTCGTTCTCGCCGCCAAATACCAGGAGCTTGTCGCCCTTGTACAAGGTCGCCGTGTGTCCTGCGGGGCACGGTTAGCTGAAGGGAGCAAACACGCGGTAGAGGTCCAAACAAAATAACGTACCCATCCGGACACCGGGAATATCGCCGTAATTGTCGACGAGGGTCCATTGGTGGCTGATTAAATCCAGGCGCAGCACATGGTTGTACACCTCGTCGGTATACTGGTCAAAGCCGCCAAACGCGTAGATTTGGTTGTTCCCGCAGTACGTCACTGACGCATTGACAAGGCAGGCCGGGCGCTGACCGAGGGTGCGCGTGACTTTGGGGCGATAGCCATCCATGACGGCGCGGTTCTTGAGCGGCGAGTTGGGCATGATGTAGGTGTTGTTTGAGGACGCTGCAGACGCGGGCGTCAGGGATGGTGCAAACGACGACACTGGGGGTGTAACACCGGTAATTGCTTGGCCTGGCCCTCCGAAGATGGAAGGCCCCGCGTTGGAAGCTGCAGGAGTCGCGGGGTGTTGTTGCGCCATGGCTGCGAGATGACGCGCAACCCGGAGAGGTTCACGGCGAGGCTGCTAGTCGGCAAGCATGTGGTTTAGGATCGACGCCGTAAAACTTTGGGGATGCGACCCAATGCAATTCCAATGCAATGTGTGTCCGTGCCCTTGTTAGGCGTTGGAACGCGCAAGAAAATGTGCTGCGCAGGCACTGGTGGCCGGACTGTGCGTGGCTCGATCGATGGACCTTCGCTCGATGAATTGTGAATTGGAGACGCATGTGGTGGAGGATATGGATAACGTTGACTATGGGGGATCAGGGCGATCCCATTCCCGCCTGGTTCCACAAATGGAAGTCCGGTTTTGGTTTCTGGGCAGGGGTTGTGAGACGCCTACACTAGGAAAGCTGTGTGGGGCGCTGCCGAAAGATTTGCCCAGGCCCCGCATGGGGGGCGAGCTCCACTGTGGCTCGGCTGTCTCCGTTCGTCAGAAATGAAGGTGGGGTCTGACAATGTGCCAGGCCCCGCCGAGCATGCGTTGCCCAGCCAACGAATGTAAACAAGTTGCATTTAAGTCGTCTTGCTCCCTCCGTGTCTGAGCCTCGCATCTTCTTCCCTTCACACCACATGTTCGAATGCACACTTCATTGACATACTCTTTTGCTCGCCATTTGGCTCTTCAACCTATTGCTCCGAAGCATTTCGTCAAACAGTCAACGCAACCCATATTGCTCCATCCGACGAGCTTCCTCTAGGCGATTACCTATCACCCTCGTACCTATCACCTATCACCTATCGACCACCCGCATTTTCTGGGATCGGTTGCCAAAACTATCTCGCTTTCTCATCGTCGTCGGCGTTATCGATACCACAGCAGCACAGTCATATCATGGCTACAGCATCAGTAACAACGCCACTCAAGTCCCATGCTGGGCTCTTCTCTACTCGCACCGCCGGTGGGCGGATGCCCTTGACCCCTTCACCCCGTCAACGCTCTGCTGCAGTGAAGATCAACTCATCCCCTTTCACCCCCGAGAAGGCGAGCAACGACGGCCACCGGGTGCCATCCAGGTCGGTCTATGGCGGCAATCTCGCGGCCCATTTCTCCAAGGCCTCCAAGAGCCACCGTGACTCTCCCAAATCAAACATCGCCCGGGTTGTGTCAACGCCTCGCAAGGCTCTCGAGCTCGGTGTGTCCGACTTCACCCTCACCGGCACTGGCACCAATGCCAAGGAACCCACAAGCCCGAAGACCAAGAAGGCGACTGCCGTCCGGAAGACGGCGAGCAAGACGACACTTACCTACAAGGCCGATCGCTTCATCCCCAACCGGTCCTCGAGCTCGGCAATTGCCAACGCCGGATCAGCGAAGATCAAGATCCGTGAGAAGCAGCGTCCCAGAAGCGGCCACGGCGAGCCCTCGTCAGTCCTTGCATCCGCTACCGACGATGCCATTGCTGCTCTTGAGGGTCTCAACATTGACGACGAGGAGCCGGCTTCGTACTCGCGGCCGTCGCCAAACTCGGTCGCGTACCAGGAGTCGCTGGCCAGCGCTTGCGGTGTCAACTTGAACACGCGCATCCTTCAATTCAAGCCCGCGCCTCCCGAATCATCCAAGCCCATCGATCTGCGCCAACAATACAACCGCCCTCTGAAGCCTGCCAATGCAAGCTCAGCCCAGTTCCGACGCCGCATCGCCACCGCCCCGGAGCGTGTGTTGGATGCGCCCGGTCTTATTGACGACTATTACCTCAACCTCCTCGACTGGAGCTCGGGCAACCAGGTCGCTATTGGCCTGGAGCGCAACGTCTATGTCTGGTCGGCAGACGAGGGCTCAGTGAGTTGCCTCCTTGAGACCACTCCGGACACATACGTCAGCAGCGTCAAGTGGTCCGGGGACGGAGCGTATGTCGGCGTGGGTCTCGGCACCGGCGAGGTGCAAATCTGGGATGTCGCCGAGGGCGTCAAGATCCGCAGCATGCTGGGCCACGAGACACGTGTGGGTGTCATGGGTTGGAATAAGCACCTCCTTTCGACTGGTGCCAGGAGCGGCCTCGTTTTCAACCACGACGTCCGCATTGCGGAGCACAAGGTGGCCGAGCTCGTTTCTCACACCTCAGAGGTCTGCGGTCTCGAGTGGCGCTCGGATGGCGCCCAGCTCGCCACGGGGGGCAACGACAACCTCGTTTCGATCTGGGACGCCCGGTCCCTGGCTGTCCCCAAGTTCACCAAGACCAACCACAAGGCCGCCGTCAAGGCTCTGGCGTGGTGCCCGTGGAACATGAACCTGCTTGCGACTGGAGGTGGCTCGTATGATCGCCACATCCACTTCTGGAACACCACGTCCGGCGCGCGCGTCAACAGCATCGACACTGGCTCGCAGGTCACCAGCCTCCGCTGGAGCCCCCACTACCGTGAGATCGTCAGCTCGAGCGGTTTCCCCGACAACTCTCTGAGCATCTGGAGCTACCCCACTCTCGTCCGCAACGTCGAGATCCCCGCCCACGAGAGCCGGGTCCTCCACAGCTGCCTCAGCCCCGACGGTCAGATGTTGGCCACGGCCGGTAAGAGCCTTCCCCCAAGTGCCCCAACATCAAAGCATACTTTTTTCACTGACACATTTCACAGCTGCCGATGAGAGCTTGAAGTTCTGGAAGATCTTTGAGAAGAAGCCGGGCTCTGGTGCCGGCATTGGTGGCGCCGGTGCATCCGCGAAGGCCGAGATGTCCAAGCACATGACGATCCGCTAAAGGGTCGTGCTCGGTGGGCAGAGTCTTCAAGACCAGCCAAAGACAACGACAATTGTTCAGCCAACGGTAGGTATACTTGGTTCCCTTCTGGCATGTACGGTCCAAAAAGCATCGGATGGGGTTCCTGCTCTTTGTATGGGTTTCAGCGCGGCGTTGGGGAGACGGCTCTCGGGTCTTTCCGGCATGCATACAGCGAACTCTTCACGCAGGGATGAATGAGCATTGGGTTGGTCATGAGTTTATGAAGACACCGGAGACATGTTTCTGTTGGTCATAGCTGTGCGTGTGCTAGTTTTGTTAGCGGGTTTTGCATCGGATCAAGCCAATTCGGTATGGTAGCATAGTTGTAATAATCGGGTCGTCGGCATGCGTGCGTGGAGTAGTGGAAGGAAGGGAAACTGGTGTTCAACCACGGTGCTTTGTTGATTTCTCTTGGGCGATAACTAACTGAATGGGGACCGAATCCGTGGTTATCCATCTCCTTCGCTGCCTTTTATCGTCAATTTCACAACTGCACCTTTCAGCGCGCGGGCATCATTCGCCACAAGGACTCACCATCATAATACATAGTACAGCAAACCCAAAATACCAGTGCCAGAACCTCAAAGGTTTTGACGTAGTTAGATCAGATTTCTCTTTCAGACTTTTTCTTGGGGAAAAGATTTGGCGTGTCTGGGAGAAACAGCACACAGCAGCGCTCTGCTCTGCACGCACAGTGACTAACACCTTGGTCCAGCGGGACTTGCGGGCGAGTTGGCTGACTAAGCAGGCTGGGCTACAAATCGGTCCAGGTCTGGCGGCTTCTGCGAACTTGCCCAATACAACACACTCACGCTGAACGCCGTCTCCCAAGTCTGCAGCACAACCCTGCAAACCACGAGATACGGCAACCTACCACCTAGAAATACAGGATTACGAGCGTCTGGCATAATTTGAGCGACGTGGGAAATACCCCATCAACACGAATTCAAGTGCAGCCGGGGCAGTGCCAGAGGGTCCGCAGTCCGCCGAGACCAAGCGCTCCCCCCTCCCGACAAGCGACCGGCCGACCAACACCGAATCGCCCGCGCGAAGCGAATCGGCTTTCAGTTTTCAGCGCAGGTGTAAGGAAGACCGGGAGATTTTTGGCGTTTCCGCAACGGCGATTGAGGCGAAGAGGGCAGCGATCCCCGGCGAAGAAACAATTGCAGTGGGGATCGTGACCATCCCGGCCAACGTCGCTGCTCCAGTTGGAGCGAATTCGTCACCATGTCGAACACAGCAGTCGGACCCGTCTACGACACCATCATCGCCGAAGTTATCAATGCCGTGCGCGTGGATTTCGAGGAGAACGGTGTCGATGACAGTGCGTTGGATGACCTGAAAAAGGTGAGGTTCTCTCTCCGTCTCATAGCCTCGCCCTTACCGCTGCACTCCGGTTGCCCAGCCATCCGTTTTCCATTCCCGTCAATCAGAACAATTCAAATCCCGATTCGTTGTTGGCTGCATTCTCCCGATGCGCCTTCTTTTCGAAATGATGTTTTCTTGTTTTGGCGTTGGTTGCGCCGGCCAAACAGCGCGACAAGTGTCGGGCGTCCCTCGGCGACTGCCTCTGACTCTTGGGCGAGAGGGGTGGAGAGCAGCTGATCCCCAAGTGGGCGACCCAGCACTTTTGGGTCTCTTTTTAAGTTCCGGCCCAACTGCTGGAACGTCGCCCAATCACTCCACCCGCCGCTTCCGATTGGATTGTCTGACTCACATCACGTGCGGAACCCTGGAGCTATGCATTACCTTGCATTTCTCTCAGCCAACCCTCGACTCAACCACCCCCCCCCCTGAGTCCCCAAAGAAAACATGATGCCGTCAGCAGCTAACACGGGGGTTGGCAGACATGGCAACACAAGCTCTCGCAGATGAAAGTGGCCCAGTTCCCATGGGACCCAAAGCCAGAGCCACAGCCTGCACCCGCGGCAGCGAATGGACCGCCGGTGACTGCTCCTCCGAGTGCGCCGCCTCCGACTGCCAACTACACCCAGTCTACCCTGAGCCCCCAGTCCTCTGCGCAAACTCTCTCGCTTCCCGGCCCGATCCTTCCGAATCCCAATGCTATGGCCATCAAGCCAGAGCCCGGCTTTGTCCAGGCTGAGCCCAGCATCAAGCAGGAACCTGGGCTCCCCGGGGGCGGCCACCCGGGTTACAACCCGCCCAACGGCGCACGCCCAACCGCTGCGCATCGTGCTGCTCTGGCTCTCGAGAGCCAGTTCGGCCATCGAGCTGCTGCATCTATTAGTGCAATCCACAGTGGTATGGTTCCGCAGACCAATCCCGCTGGTCAGCCCCAGCCTCCGCAGGGTCCGCGGCCTGGTCAGCCGCCCCAGCACATGAACCCGCAACAGCAGTATAGGCAGGGGGTTGCCGCCACGATCCAGCAGCGCATGCAGCAAGTTCCCCGTCCCGGAGCGCCAAACGGTCTCCCTGCGGCTCAGCTTGACGGATCAAGTGATGTTGTGGAAGCCGCTTCAAGCCCTCAGGCCGTCATGGATCGCGCTCAAATTGATGAACACCTTCATGCCCAGATGGCGGCGAGAGCCAAACAACTAGAGGGCGGCGGCTTGATGCTGCCCCTCAAGGAGGCCACCGGGGAGCGTAGCATTGCCGGAAAGCGGCCGGACGCCGATAGCCCTGCTCAGTTTGACGGGGGACTGGACGACGACATCAAAAGCGAGGAAGACGACGAGGATGCTATTAACTCTGACCTGGACGACCCTGACGATGCCGGCGACGCGGACGACGACGACGACGACATGGGGCATATGATGCTCTGCATGTACGACAAGGTGCAGCGCGTCAAGAACAAATGGTACGTGCTTTTTCTATTTTGTACAGACGTCTGGCCATATCATTGACACGCTCTACAGGAAGTGTGTCCTCAAAGACGGCGTTCTTACCGTCAACGGCAAGGAATACGTTTTCCACAAGGCCACAGGCGAGTATGAGTGGTAGATGTGTGCGTCGTCAACATCGAATCGACCTCTGCGGGGACATCCATCATTTACTGATATCACACATTCGTGTGATGGTTGACGGAGTCAGCATTCTGGTCTCGCGACACTGCGGAACCTCTTTTTCCCATTAAACTCCCTCTCTCTAAAAGGGGACACATACGGTCAAGATAGATGGTTTACCGCCCCTGCCTCTTCTCTCTGCAACCGAGGATTTTTGGGGCGTGATAACGCACGGAGGGAGGCGTCTAAACGAGGGATTCTCTTTCTCTCCATTCCCCCCTCCCTTTCCGCCTTTGCTCTTCTTCTTTTTTTTCCACTATGCAAAAGAAATGACGCCCTGCCTCTCGGCAGATAGGTTTCGTCCATAAACAAGGGCCGGTTTTTTTTTTTTTCCTTCTCCAACAAACGGAGTGGTACTCCTGGATTGATTGGTTTCCGCCTTGCTTTCGTCTCTTTACTTTTTTTTTCCCTCTCTCTTTTCTTTTGCGTTTCTCTTTGTAGGGAGTCAAGACAAACCGGGACGTCGTTCATGAGGAAGAGACATTCGGGCTATTTATGTATTGTATCATATGAATCGTGTTCTCCCGGTGAGAAGAACCACCCAAATTACTGGAGCGGCCAAGGGGAAGGGGGAAATGACTGGAATTGCCCTTCGGGGATCATGGGCGATGCAAATGGCAGCGGGTTGGTTGGTAGTTAGTTAGGTAGCTAATGCCAATGGAGCAACTTGGAAAAAGACAAAAGAAAAAAAAAGAAAAAAAGAGAACTTTGGTTGTGGTGCTCGTGAATTATTTTATTTTATTTTATGCAATGTCATGATTGGGTACACCCGGCTGGCTGGCTTTGCCCTTGAGGCACAATAAAATGGTTGAAACACTCGGTCAACCATTTTCTTGCCGTGGAAGAAGATTTGGGCGTTGAAATGCAGTGGATAGAACCTGCTACGCCTCGCAGAAGTTTATAACGAAACGATATGAGATATAGGATGTAATTGATGCAACATACATCCCAATTCCGGGTTTTACCATTGCCGGTTTGGGTGGCTCATCAGTGGGGTTTCTTAGTCGTGAGGCTTTCCCGCTCGTTTAGAAGACTAACTATATCATAGTAGGTAACATAACGGGTGAGACATTTCCATCTCATCTCATCGCATCTCAAGGGAACATCTCGGCCAGGCAACAATGGTGTCGAACAAATGAATACAGGCTGCTGCTAGAATATACACTACCACTTGGGGAAAGCGCTACTGACAAAAAAAAGTATCCTATCGCTCTACAGGGAGATAAAAAATAATAGAGAAAAAGCAAGTAAAGTGTAAGATGAGCCGGCGAGGGGCGAAAATGCGCCATCCTTGGCAAAGCATCATCGATTCCGAGCAAGATGCCGTCTCGTATAAAGAGCGACGTTGCCCGTTGCGCTCAACTCCAAAAACGCCGGGACTTTTGCACTCATCCGTTCGTCCGTCTTATGGATCCTCCTCCTCCCAGATTCCGGTGTATAGTATGTGGTAGCGTGGCGAGATAAGCAAATGAAATGGTGAGAAGGTACCCGTTGTTTCCCACCGCTTAGAAGTAAGGTGCCAGTATTGGTAAGGAACCAAAGGTTGAATGTGGTCGATCAGGTGTGTCATGGTTAAATAAGGGGAGCGGGGACGCGAATCGAGTTGACCGTCAGGTAGGTACCTCCGGTTCCTCCGGTTCCTGTTTATGTTCTGGAGGCCACTCGTGACCCAGGTTCAAAACACCTAACCGTAGCGGCATTGGAGATCCGTCGGCAGGCTCTTCCTAGGAGTAGAACTGCGATTTTTGGAAACTCTCGGCCGTCACATCGCCCACCTTTGAAGATGGCAGGGCGGGCACCTTGGCAGAAACAGGTAACGCGCCGGGAGCACTGACGGTGCTGGTCAGCGAATTGGCCCTACTGCTCTCGCTCGCGGCGGCGGCAGCGTCCTTGATGGCGGCGATGGGCGCGCCCGGCTTGCGCATGACCTCGAGGAAGGTCGAAGGGAGATATCCGATGCGGCCGTCGCGAGCACGGCACTTCCACCACTCGCTTGGATTGCCGAGCGGGTCGCTCTTGCCCAGCACCGCCACCAGATCGCCCTTGTGCACCTCGAGGTCGACGCCCTGAACGGCCGCGTCGCCCTGGGCGGCGGGAGAGAAGTCGTACAGCACGCGGCAGAACTCGAGCTTGGACGGATCGAGGGTCTGCTGTGCGGCCACGAGCTGGCGCCGGCGCTCGTCCTCCTCTGCATTGGCAGCGATGGAGCGGATGACCTTGCTCATGACGTAGGGCAGACCGAATGCGGCGAGCAAGAAGAAGAAGAGAGGCTTGCGGCTGGGCTTCGGGGGCCCGCCTTCGGGGAGCGGGTTATGGCGCCCTTCGAAGCGGGCAAACGAGGCGGGAGTAAGGGCTGTGGCATCCACCGGTGGGGGTCTGCCTGTCAACTTGGCGATCAAGGTACGGATCCAGCGCATCAGGGTGAAGATGCCCAGTACGGAGCCGAGAGTGTCTCGGAGGTTGCCGAATTGCTCAGCGACGGAAACCATTGCTGGGGAGGGAATTGCTCAGTCAGCCTAGTTTTTCCAGAGATGTCAAATCCGGCGAAATGGGGGGCCGGCAGCTTACCGAAGAAACTCGAATGCGTCGCCATGTATGTGCTCTCCAACATCTGGGCAAAGCCGCCAAACGCCCCGACTATGCCCTCCAACATCTGAAAGGTGGCTTGCGTGCTCATATTAAACCGCTGGGTGAGGCTCTGGGGGTTATTAGGATCCCCCGGCATCCCCCCTCCGTACATGCCACCCCCGTACATGCCTCCGCCGTAGCCGCCATAGCTCCCGCCGTACATGCCACCGCCGTACATGCCGCCTCCGTAGCCGCCCAGCCGGGAATATGGTGAACCGTAAGGCGCCGAGTAGGAGCTGCCGTAGGCGCCGTATGGGCTCGCGCCGTATGGGGTGGTGCCGTAGGGTCTGCTATAGGCGGCCGCGTTTTGGTTGACGGCGGCGGTCAGGGCTGCTGGTCGCTCAGGAATTGCCGGTATTGCAGCAGAACTTGTCGCTGTGGCGGCGGTCGCCGGTGCTGTCATGGGGTTTGTGGTTGCGGCGGGCATGGCTGTCGCTGCTGCGTCGGGGGTTCAGCACGGGAAAGTTTGCGCAGCCCAACAACAAAGAGAGAGAGAGAGAGATACATACCGGAAGTAGCAGGCGTCGCGCCTGGTCTCTCCCAGGGCTTCGGCGGCGATGCCATGGTTTTTTCTTGTCTTCTTCTTTTCTTTTTCTGCGTGTGCGAAATCCCGTCGCCGCTCCTCGGGGTGAGGCCGCTGGCTTTGCGGGCGTTGAGAAATGTTCACACTTGTGATGACGCCGCCGGGCAAGGGTTTCCAGGTGGCAATGGGGGCGGGTCGCTGGGGTAATGAACGGCACCCAACCTCGGCGCCGGTAGTTGGGTCGCGTGTCAAATAGCGAATGAAATGTGCGCTGAACTCGGAGTGAGCGCGGGTCGGGATGCTTCTGGCGTTTGATTTCTTATTTTCCTGTCTTTCTCGGCGTTTTGGGAGATCACCTCGAGCCTCAGCGGCAATCGCCCCGTGGTGATGGAAGGTTTGACAATCGCAGAAGCAGCTGATGGCCCCGGGTGGAGCGCTGCCAAGGTTGCGGGCACTCCTTCGGGCTGTGGAGGCGGGCTTGTGAACCTCGGTATTTTGGTCGTGACTTGCCGAGCGCTGGGAAACCTGGTCCAGCTCTCAGTCCAGCTCTCCGCTGACTCGCCCCTAGCGGCCTAGCCTGCCAGCGTGCTTGTGGTGGGTCTCTTTACCTAAGACGCTTTGGCCAAACTACAGCACGGGGCAGTACGACGTAGCACTCAACTTCACTTTGTAAAATCAAAGAGAGAAGAGTCAAACTGAATTTTGGTTGATTCAGATTGCATTGCCAAACCCCTTTTCCTTTCCACTTTGGGTCTGGAACCCAGAATACGCACAATACATGATGCTTCATAGTATATTTATTTCCGACCTTCCGGATCAAAGCTCATCATGGAAATCGCCCGACTCGCCGTGATCCGCAGTTCCCGTGTCGGCACCATCGCCTTGATATAGTTTGCTGGTGATGGGATGCGCGACATCCGACAGCTTCTCCCTCTGCTCGGCAAAGTCCTCGGCCGTCGCCGTTGCACCGTACTCCGCGAGCCAGCTCGTCGCTTCGCTCAGAGCATCCCGAAGCTGCGAATCGGCTGTCAGGGTCACATTCCCAAGGACGACATCTTTTCGGGGGACGCAATAGGCAGCAACTTACAGTCTCCTTGTCGTCCTCGTCAATTCTACCGCCGAGCCCGTTGTCGTCGTCGAGCTGGTTCTTGAGGCCGAAGGCGTAGTTCTCGAGCCCATTCCGCGCCTCGACGCGCTCTCGCGCCTCCCTGTCTTCCTCGGCGAACTTCTCCGCCTCGGCAATCATGCGGGCGATTTCATCCTTTGTCAGGCGGTCGTCATCGTTTTTGATCGTGATTGATTCCGTGCGCCCTGTGCCTTTGTCCTTGGCCGAGACTTGGAGGATACCGTTGACATCCAGGGAAAACGACACTTCAATCTGCGGCACTCCGCGCGGCGCTGGTGGGATGCCCGTGAGCTCAAACTTGCCTAGGAGGTTATTGTCTTTTGTCATGGACCGCTCGCCCTCGTAGACTTTGATCATGACCGAGGGTTGGTTGTCTGGTGAGGTTGTTAGCGTTGACTGGTTCCTTGCTGTCCAAGCAAGACGACTTACCAGCCGTTGTAGAGAAGACTTGAGCTCGATTCTGCAAACACTTCATATCAGCAACAAATTTCGCGTCGCGTCGACCGCCAAGGTCGGAACACTAGGGACCCACCGATGGAATTTGCGTATTACGCGGGATCAACTGCGCCTGTGAAATAGTCAGACCAAACAAAACAGACCATCTAGCCCCTGACTCGGGCACAGAAGGGGGGGGGGGGACCGGGGACGGAGCCTATGTACCATAACGCCTCCAGCCGTCTCGATTCCGAGCGTAAGGGGGTTCACGTCCATAAGTAGAATCTTGTCGGTAGCCTATCACCAACAGCTTAGCAACCACCAAAACGACCGGCGCGGCCCAAACCGGGAATCTCACCTCCACGCCTGCGATAATCTACCCAGCACGCCATGTCAGCCTTCACTCTCACACACCACAGATCCCCCCAGGGGAATAAGTAATGAGAATGCTCACCCCTGCCTGAACAGCCGCGCCAAAGGCAACCGCCTCATCAGGATTCACACCGCCGCTGGCCTTCTTCCCAAAGAAGTCCTCGACCAGACTCTGGATCTTGGGGATGCGCGTCGACCCGCCCACGAGCACAATGTCCGTCACATCGGCCTTGCCCACCTTGGCATCCCGCAGCACCTGCTCCACGGGGCCCAGCGTCCTCTTGAACAGCTGCATGTTGAGCTGCTCAAACTTGGCGCGCGACAGCGTCTCGGAGAAGTCGATGCCGTTGAACAGACTCTCGATCTCGATGCGCGTCGAGAGCTGCGACGAGAGCGTGCGCTTCGCCTTCTCGGCTTCCCGCTTCAGCTTGCCCATGGCCTTGGGGTCCTTGGTCACGTCGAGTTGGTGCTTGTCCTTGAAGCTGCGCGCCAGGTAGCTGATGACTCGGTTGTCAAAGTCCTCGCCGCCGAGACGCGTGTCGCCTGCCGTCGCGAGTACCTGGAAGGTGCCGTCTTCGAGGGTGAGGAGGGAGACGTCGAAGGTGCCGCCTCCGAGGTCGTAGACGAGGACTGTGTGCTCGCCTTCAACCTATAAAAAGAAAGAAAAGAAAGGGCGCGAGTGTCAGCGGCGATACCAACTCTTTCCCGTGACCAATACAGGCAATGAACGGTGATTTTCAATACCTTGTTAATACCATACGCCAGTGCCGCCGCCGTGGGCTCGTTCACCACACGAACGACATTCAGGCCCGCGATGGTGCCGGCGTCCTTGGTTGCTTGCCTCTGCTTGTCGTTGAAGTAAGCCGGGACCGTCACCACGGCGTGTTTCACTCTATCGACGCGGCGTGAGTATGCAGAGATTCTTCCGGCGAGCGAGTCCAGACGGAAAGTCTTACTTCTGTCCCAGGTAACCTTCGGCAACTTCTTTCATCCTGCCCAACACCATGGCGCTGATCTCTTCGGGGCTGAACTGCCGTGGAACTCCCGCCACCTCCACCTCGACCACTGGCTTGTCACCCGGTCCAGCCTTCACCTTGAAGGGCATGTGTTTTATGTCTGCTTTAACTCCCTTATCCGAGAAGCTTCGACCTATTAATCGTCTTGGGGGCCGGACGTCAGTAGCCATAACCACTGGGCAAAAAGGGGGGGGTTGTGGTTTGCTGACTTGATATCGAATATGGTGTTTGTTGGATTACTCGCGTATTGATTCTTAGCTGCGTCTCCTGGGTGAAGGTAGGCATGTCAGACCACCATGGATCAAGTTGCAAAGACAAGAGAGGGGGGGGGGCCGAAGGGACATACCGATAAGGCGTTCTCCGTTCTCGGCAAACGCGACATAGCTCGGTGTTATCCTGTTTCCTGTTCCCAGAGTGAGTGGCGTGCCTCGGGCAATATCGTTCTCTGAGCAAAAACGTATGCATACCTTGCTCGTTGACGACTATATCCACCTTGTCTCCCCTCATAACTCCGACACAAGAATATGTTGTTCCGAGGTCAATGCCTATGATGGGCTCTCCTGGTTCGACGGTGGTGGTAGTGGTGGCTTTGACAGCTGGGATCGCAGCGAGGGGACAAATAAGAATAAGGAAGAAGAGAAGAATGCCCACCCCTAAGGGCAGCTGTCTGCTTGGGCGTGCTCTTCTTGCCATGGTGTTTCTGGTGTGACGGAGTTGTGACTTCGGGTGCTGTGTTATGTCGTGTATCGTAGGGGGTTGTGTAAGTGGTGAGTGATTCGGCGTCAAAGGAAAGGAATCGATGAAATGGGTGATAATATCTCAATGGCAGACGCAAGCTTTACAACGGGATGAAAGCAACGTTCTATATAGGAAGAAGAGATTGGCCCTCCTCAGCTGCTTGGAACAGAGTGTCCAGAAGGGAGACACAGCGCAGCCCCTGAGGGAGTGCCCAAGCAGCTTCGGGAACGCACTCGACTCAAAAAGAAAGGACACATTTCACGGGCCACATCGCCAGCCACCTCTCTCTCTAGCCACCGAAACTAAATTTGTTTTAGCATGTTCTATCACCCCAGGAGCTCCGATTACCGTACCGCCGGCCTTTCGGATCCTGGCCTGGCCTGCGGTACCCCAGGATGACTCGACGCCGCATGCGGCCCCAAGCGGTATCCAACAGCGGCGAAGCCCCTGCGGCGCCCACAGTTGATCTGGAAAGCGAAGCCTCAAAGAATACAGCTACTTTTCACCCGCTTGTTGTTCTTGCAAAGATCATGATGTAGGCACGTGTGGTGGCCAGCCCCCTAATTGTTGCGAATAATGGCGTATCCATTTCCTCCCACCTGTCCCCCGCTTGTCATGTTTACTGTCTACAGGCCCAGATACCGTGGTGCAAACAATACATTACCAGATATCGTCCAAGTTAGTAGCCCCCCCCTTCCTGCCGTCTCAGCCAGGAGCAAACCATCCCCATGAGTACCTTAACTTGGAGTCTTGGACCTCATCAAAAAAAGAAGAGTGCAGCAAGATCGATAAATACGTGACTCAGTCTTTATTACTCTGGCCCCCCTCCCCTGATCTCCGTATCCAACATACAACCCATGTGCTCTCACGGCCAAAATTCCATGTTATGACATGACATAACATGACATGACACGACATGACATCGAGACACAGCCAAAGACAGCGTGGCTTTATCGTATTGGCGCTTCCCTTCATTTCCTTTTTTTTTTTTTTTTTTGGCCCGCGAGACCAGACAGAAACGCCAATGGATTGATCAAACACCAAACAAAGCTAACGCCGTGTGGTAATACCATGTATTGTTGTGTCGTTGTTGTTGTGTTGCTGTTGTGACTCACTCAACTCCATCGCCGCAACGTGTTCTTTCGCATCCTTCAACTCTCGCGCCCTCGCCCCCCCCCCCCCAAAAAAAAAGGGGCGGGGAAGAGGATCTCGACTGGATGATGTAAGCTGGTCGGTCAACAAGCCGCTTTCCAACTCTGGAATGCGAGCATGGCGTCATGTCCATCAATGCGAGTTTTGGGGGGGTAGTTGTTGTCGCCCGTGGTGGTAGATGAGGTGCGTGGGAGGTGGGCATTGTATGTACTCTTGGTTTGTTGAAAGCCTCAATAACCCGCACCAACACCCACCACCCACCCTGAACATAAAAGAAATGCAACCCGATAACCCGCCTCGACATCAACGCTAATAACCACCAGTCATAGATGAGTATTAGTATTATTAAATCTATGTCTTCTACCTGGGCTCGCCAGCTTAGCCGTTGCCAACGGACTACTTCGTGGCGCCTTCTCCCCAGTCCGGTCATTCCCTACGTATATACAGCCAACGCCGAATTCATCATCACCCACCCCCACCCAAGGTATTTACCAGGCATTAATCAACTCCAGCTCTCTCTCTCTCTCTCTCTCTTTTAACCACCCCCATCTTTAATTCCTCTTCTCCCAGTAAATGTTGGCCGGCTCCAGCGGCCGCGAGAACAGCGAGGCGTAATCGGTGCCAATGACGTCGCTGCCACCGTCGACATTGCGGAACTTGAACAGGCGCACCGTCATGGCCACGATGGTCTGCAGCTGGACGTTGGCAAAGTTCTCGCCGATGCAGCGATGCCTGCCCGCGCCGAACGGCAGGTAGGGCGACGCGGCGCCCTTGCTGACCAGGCCGTAGCCGTAGTCAACCTTCTCGCCCTCCTCGTCGTCCTCGTTCTGCACGTCCCGCACGATGCTGGGTGCCAGCGGCGAGTCCTTCTCCCACCGGTGCGGCTCCCAGAGCGCCGGCTGCGGGAAGTGCTGCTCGTCCGACGCCGAGACGCCCGGCGCCGCGAGGAGCACGTGGTTCGTCGGGATGACGTACTTGGTGCCGGGCACGGGCATGGGCTGCTTGACGGCGCGCATGATGGAGTGGATCGGGGCGTGCAGGCGGAGAGTCTCCTTGACGATGGCGTTGTGGAGCGGCAGCTTGGACAGGTCCTCGTACGTGAGCGGCGGGAGGTCGGCGCCGAGGTTCTTGATCTGCTCCTGGTAGAGATCCTCCATGATGTCGGGCCGGGAAGCCAGGCGGAGCATGATCCAGGCGCTGGTCGACGACGAAGAGTGCTGGCCGGCCATCAGGAGGGCGATCATCATGTGCGCGATCTCGTGGTCCGGCACTTGGACGCCGTTCTTGTACGTCGAGTTCATGAGGTGGTACATGATATCCTGCGCGCCAGTCTCGCCGCGCTCGCGGCGGGCCTTGATGGTGTCCATGTAGATCTTGGCGACGGTCCTCTGCGCATGGTCGCGGCGGTTGTTCCACGGCAGCGGGGCCCAGTGCAGCATGAAGTTGATCGGGGAGAAGCCCATGTCGAGGTCGTGGTAGAGGTCGGCCAGAGACACGTCAAACTTGTCGCGGATTTCCTTGCCCTGCAGCGCGTGAGAGGCGGTGAAGATGGTGATCTGGGCCATCTTGGGGCAGATGTTGACGACGCCGGATTGGCCCTTGAAGTCGGGGGTTCTCTTGAAGTAGCTCGTGACCTCATCCGAGATGATGGGGACGTAGGAGCGGAAAGCCTCGGTCGTGAGGGCAATTTTCATGAACTGCCAATTCGTCCAGTCAGCCAGTCAAATTCACATCCCTCAATGATGTTCGCCCAAAATTTCCGCCAACCCACCTTCTTCTGCTCCATGAGCTTCGCGTTCGGGCAGTCGTAGACGACATCCTTGCCGAAAACAGGCGTCGTGAGCACCGTATAGATTTCCTCGGCGCAGACGTCGCGGATCTTGCCGTTCAGGATAAACTCGTTGCCCTTTTGTCCAACATAGACGGTCGTCTTCTTGCCGAGTAGAATGAAGGTGAAGCAATCGCCGTACTACACACCAAAAGAAAAGCGGTCAGAAGGGGCCCGGCCAATTGCCGCAGAGCGTCGGGAGGACAGGACGAGAGAGAGAGAAGGGGGGGGGGGGGTGTCGGGGAGCTTTGTTCAAGCATGTCTCACTCACCTTCTCCTTATTCTCCTTGAAGAAGCGCGGCGGGTCCATGCCATAGGTGATGGTGCTGCCCAGCAAGGGAAACCAGTGGAACACGATGGGGGGCTCATTGGGGTTTCTGAAAAGCAGCTGGCTGAGCACATTCAAGAAAACACTCAGAAGCAGAAAACCGCCGACCGCGACACCGACTTGCGAGGCCAGTCCGAGGCGCGAGAACCCCTCGGCCAGCGGCCCTCCCAGGTCCTGAATGAGACCCATTGTTAGGAAGAGAGGAAAATGAAGGAAGAGAGGGAGAAAAAAAAGAAGGGAAGATGATGGGGACCAAGAGCCAAGTCGTCTGCTGTCGATTGATGCGCAGAAAACCCGGAATTCTTGTCGTCGCCTGGTGAATTGATTTCCAAAATGTCGGGAGGGAGAAGCCGGTTTTATCAATTAGAAAGAACTGCTACTTTTTTCTGCCAACCGGCGTTCCAGGGGGATGGGAGCCACTGGCAAGCGATGGAGCATTTGATGATCTCCCAGATTTCCAGCCAATCAGGGGCGGTCTTCGTATTCGCATTCGCCCTTGTACCATTGTACCTTGGCGTGATCATGCCACAGACAGCCTACCATCGTACGCAGCCAATCTGCTGCGGCCACTCCCGCGCCATGAAGGCTAGACCGATGCGCTGACGTTTACTTAACCGACGATTCGATATCTCCAACGAAGTCGGTGTGGAGAGCAGTGAGGGGGTTCCGAATACGATTTAGACAGAGCGTCGCAGCAGTTGTTCGGTGCAGGTCCCGAACACGCCAGCAGTGGAGGTCTACAGTTGTAGGAAAGTTAAGGTAAGATATGGGTAGGTAGGTATGTACCCCAGTCGTTGCACAGGAGGTAACCTCAAAGACCTTGCAGTAGTGGATCGGATGAACTCTCCCAGTCGCGCTGAACAAACCCCTGCCAAGACTTGGGGCCAGATCCGGCCGCAGCAACCCTAACCCTAAGAGCTCGCGACCTGTTACTGCGATGTACTATGGAATAGGGTGTCCCCTTTTAGTTGACCGCTCTTGTTGATAGATGGTATATAAAGACCAAAAGAGTGCAGAGCGCGAATCCATATTCCGTTGTTTGATGTGTAATCGGACGCCTGTATGTACCTCTACATACTCACAGGAATAAGCCCCACAATGTGCCGCAGACTGCCACGAGGTGCCCGTCTTGTTCGTTTCCGAGCGGCTGCGCCATACTATTACTGTGCACTATGTACTGTGGGATGCTCCCTTCTATCATCTCTTGGCAGAGCGAGTGTGTTGCAGCGGCGATCGCCGCCTTACATGCAGCGGAGAGAAGTAGAAAAAATGCTAATAAGGAAACGATGCAGTCAGTGCATCTGGTATCATGCGGGTCCCCCCCCCCTCCCCCCCCCCCGGTAAGAAGAGAAAGATCAACCCCTTTCCCTCGCTGACTCGCAACCAGCCCACTAATAACGCCGAGAACGCCCTTCTAGAATGCCGAGAAGAGGAAGAAAAAAAGAAAAGGAAAAAAAAAATTTGCTGATGTTTTCTGATAAAGTTTGGTGATCACCACTCCAGTCCCATCCACCCATACCCGCCATCGATATTGACCCAGTTGCCCTCTTCCATGGCGCTCTGCCACCCCATCATGACCGCCAGTAACCGACAGCCAACCGCACTGACCGTACAGACAATGGCGTCGCTCGCCTCGGCCAGTACCGCCAGGTCCATCATGTAGGCACGACCCACCAGGCTCCTAAGCCGGAGAGTCTCGGCAGAGGGAGAGGGGGCAGTGCTGCCGCTGGCGGGGTGGGATCCGGCCGCGTGGGCCGTCGACACGCCAAGGTTCCAAAACATGGCGGCGAAGAAGCCGCCCTCCCAGCCAAATGTCTCGTCCACAAACTTGTGCATGACCGACTTGTCCGGATTGGCCTTCTGGATGGTCTGCTTGCTGGCGAGCTTGATCCGCTCCTGCGCACGGCTGGCCCCTGTCAGCTCGGCGCTTTCGTACACCATGGGATCGTCGGATGCGAGTACGAGGATGCTCTGTTGTTTTGCGGCCTTGTCTTCCCCGCCGAACGGCCCCGTGTGGTTGAATCGGGAATCGATCATCTCGCGTGCCGCGTCGCTGTACATGTTCGGTGGCATGTAGGAGTGGCGGTACTGAAACTCGAGCGGGTGCCGATCGCCGCGGCGGACGTGGAGGCCAACCGCGAGCCCGTTCCGCTGCCCTTTGGATTTGGGCACCATCTTCTTAGCCATCAGCTCGCGGGCGCGGGTGTCGACATAGCTGGCGTCTTCCTTGTTCAGCGGGGAGAGCGCCTCGTAACCCCGCCGGGCAAGGTTGAACTGGGTTCTGCGGAGGGCGCGATGGTGAGCCTCTGAGCTGGGATCGGCGCTCCCCGTTGTTAGGCCTCCAAACATTTCGTCTGTCGTGGCAGCCGATGCCACCAGATGCCGCGCGTGCCGCGGGCAGGGGAGTATCTCATGGCTCGGTGGTGGTGAGCATTCCGGCAGGGGTGGCGGCTGGAAAATAGCGGAATACTTTCCGTATGCCCATCGGGTGTCGTCGATGAAAAAAGCCCGTCCTTCGTCTTCCGCTAACCCATACGCAGTCCAGAGCATCATCAGTGCCTTTCCCAGGCCCGCATCACCCGATTCCAGAACAAACGTGAGGCTCTTCTTGCACACTGGCTTCTCCAATTCACCCCCTCCCGCCGAAGGCCCGCTGCTCTTCTCTCCCCCCAGAAGATAACCAGCCTTCTCCGCCTCTTGCACGTCAACAAAGTCATCTGCCGAGTCGGAGCCGAACCCCAGGGTGATCTGGGGCAGCCCGTGCCCCTGAGAGCGCAGGTGTCGAGCCCGCTCCGCCACCTGTCGGCACTTGAGGCACATATCCGCGTACTGGCTCATCGTCAGGGGAAACTCGGCGCCTGGTGGTATCGATACCGTCCATTTTGCCCTGCCGCGCTGGTCTGTTACAACTATCGGGGTCGGAAAATCCGGCGCTCCATCCCGTGAGACCATGTCGGTCCCGGCATCTCCGATAACACGCCTGGCGGCTTCTATGGGCGCAGTGGCTGGCTCGCCAAAGAGCCGGGTAAGAACCTCGAGGGCCACAAAAAAGACCACGACGATGCTCAGGAGCCGGATGGTGTAGCGGACGACCCTGATCGGGCGTATAGTGGCGCCAAGTAATCGTCGACTCGGCTTTTTTACCGGGGGAGAGAGCGAGGGAAGACCTGGCGATGGAGGAGGAGAGAAGACCAGGTGGTTGAAGTTGAACCGCGACGAGGTTGAAGAGAGCGGGCCCCGATCATGGTTGTAAGACGCCGCTCTTCGGAGGTTGATGCGAGGCGGAGAGATTACGGCTCGAGCGTGAGCTGTCCTGCTGAGGTCGAGTGTTGGCGGCATGTTGGATGGCGGCATCGATGTCTACGACATCTGATCCCGGAATCAACGACAAAGAATAATGGTACGGGCGGAGGAGAGGAGACGGAAGAGCCTTGCTCCCAAAGCACGTTGTGGCCTCTCGCTGACCTCGGCGTCCTCAGTGTCCGCTCCGTGTCCGGCAGAGGGACGGACAAGCACTGGAATCCTTTGGTGGTGTGGAGAAACTGAATTCAACGTCCGAAGAATCAAGACCGGTCCGGGGAAGATCGATGCCGTGAGAAATCAGAGCTGTCATGCCGCAGTCTGCACCGCCCTGATACCGATGGCTGCCGATCCTGGACCAACCCCGAGCCCGAAACCAGTGACGTTTTGTTGTCCGACCGAGCCACCGAGACCGAGGGTTGATAGAGAAGGCGGCAGAACGCCTCCAGACTAATAAGTCGCACAATGCCACCAGGCCAGCCGCGGCTTTTAAGACGCCAGCACGTCGATCAGAGAGCGGTGAGGGCCGGGTGGTGGGATTCAGGCCCAGCAGGATGATCTGCACAGAGGGCAATTTTCCTTCCCAAGGCTCCTCGTCTGATGGGTTAGTGGGATGCCCGCACTTTGGTACGCTGTGGAGTCGCCGCCTTGTCTGCAAGCCGCCGGGATGGTGCAGGGCAAACTGATGACGGTGATCGCGCAACGCTGTTGTCCCGTATGCCTTTGAACCGAGTAAGATTTTTCGACGCTGTCCCTGGCCACGTAATTTGAGGGTGTCCGCCTGGTGGAGGTTATTAGCCACCAAAAGCAGACACTACCCAGAGAAAAAAAGAGACGAGGATAAAGATACAACAAGAAGCGAAGAAGAGAGAATAGGATTGTGAAGTCACACCTAACTCTATTTGGCCGCGCACAAGAACGCGAAGTAACTCAATACTTGTTCAGGCAGAGCAGAGGCTGACCCCAGCGGCGGCCTGAGGGGGAGGGAGCAAACGGGACCCTTTCTTTCGTCCACATCTCAGGGCGAACGGCGGCGGGGGGGTGGGTGGGGGGGGGGGGGAGAGGAAGGAATGTGCATCCCCAAGCAGCCCATATACAAAACGTGCAGCCGAAGGCCAGAGGAATTCAGTAATAATGCCGAGGACAGTCAACTGAACCCTCGGCCGGGAAACAATGCCACCACGGAAGCAGAGTGTCGAACAGGCAGGAGAAGGAATGAAAAAGATCGCCCGAGCTCGCTGCGGAGTTGTCGATCCGATGCGACTCTTGCTCAGGGGCTGAAGGGCACAGGGCCGTCCCATGGCCCACACATCTCCCGTCCCCTCCGACAGATAAAAAAGGCCACCAGTCATCATATGCTAGTAGGCGAGCCTATTTCCGTTTGGCTGGTGTTGGGAGTCGAAATAACAGGGTGTCCTGGAGCTAGCACACTCCATAAATCACACGTGCTCAACGGTGGGTGGCCTTGTTGACGATACGAAGCCGACAAATGGCCACCCCCACATATTCACGCTGTCATAAAATAAAATAAAACAAAAAAACCGTCAAAAGGCTGCCGCTGCCCGGTTTTCCCGCCTTCACACCGACTGAGAAACCCGGGAAATCGTCAGTCACTATGTAAGCGGAGGGCGGGAACTTGTGCGTGTGCCGTGCAAGCTGCTCGCGGAGAAACCCCGCGGCATGAGAGATGAGAGATGCTCCCCGTCTTCTGGGTCCAACAAGGGACCAAAAAACCGGAAGAAAGATGGTAGACCCTGTGGCTGGAAGAGGCAAGAGGGGGCGGGACAGCAGCCGATCCCATTTTCAACCCTGTCAAATCTGAAACGTCCCAAACCGGGGCAGACGTCCAATGAGGGACCATGAAGGGAGCAGGGATGGAGCCGCTTTATCCAGCAGGCCGGTGACATCCCGCATAACCGCATGGGGGGGCACCCCACATCCGACCTTCACAAGCCCCAAGACTGACCATCACAGAATGCCGTCTGCAAGAGACGACGCAAATGCGGAAATAGAGAATATCGGCAGCAACATCTCAATGAATTCCGGCGCAAACACATTAGCCTCGGGCAGTTTCGGTTTTCTTTTCTATTTCTTTTCTCGTCTTTCTCTCTTCTTCTATCGTTCCTATTCGTTTACCCAAAATGAAACCCAAATAAACCAAATCTGTCACCGGACTCTCGTAATGATAGGGATGATTGGTGTTTGTTCTTCAGCCCTGCTGGGTTGTTCCGCACCCGCTGCGACCCGTGAACGCGACTCTTTTTTACAATCTCAAATGGCATCGATGCCCAAATGGATCCGGGCTCTGACCAGGCGGGCCCCGTTGGCACCTCTGCAATCCTCGATGACTAGCTTCGACATCATCCCTCAAGAAGTGATTGGAACATTGGGGATGTAGATAGCGCAAAGTACCAGGTCCCGGGGAAGCTGGGTTTCAGATTCACTTCGAATGTGTGGCTCGCTCGCGACCTCGAGTGAGCATTTCCAGCTTTTGGATGTCGGGCAATCCGTTGGGACACTAATAAATCGAAGGGGCATCAACATGTGGCACTGAAAGTGTATACTCGAGAACACGGCGACGGAGATGAGCTCCATAACTCTCAACAGCTGAACCAAGCCGACCCCCGGCATCCTGGCTACTGCCACTTGTGAAGGGCATTGGATCAACTTATTCTACCTCGACCCCCGGGGGAAACCACCATTGCCTCGTTCTGAAGCCCATGTGGGACAGCTGGAGAGACTTCGTTTGCTGGAGCCCGCCTGGCCGGTTTACCGAAGATCTCCTGAAGCTCGGCATTGAAGATGCTGCTACTTGCGCTCGACTGCTTGCATAACGAGTGCAAGCCGGCTTACACTGTTTTGAGTTACTGCCAAGCTTCTCCTCAAGAGAGCGGTTTGTTGGCGGGATCACTTTGTGGATAATAAAGTCGACAACGTACTATTTAGAGTTTATGGACGACAATGCCCTTGACACCTTCACCAGGGACGAGCTCGAACCGCCAACTCCTCGCAAAGTCGTTGACGGAGCCCCGGTTTACATATCGCGACGTTTCTAGCGGCCTCGGCTGATCGGTGCTCCCATGCTCAGCGACTTCGGTGCTGCTGTGCGAGGGGACGTGAAACGAAATCACGATGCACAGCCGAATGTGTACCGATCTCCCGAGGGCTTGCTCAGGGTCGAGTGGAGCTATCCGGTGGATATCTGGAATGTCGGCTGCATGATTCGTTTCCTCGCTCCATCACTCCCCTTGCGCGGTAACAATACACTGATTCTTGAGGCTTCGATTTTGGATCTCTGTGAAGTTTTAATAAGTATATGGCCCGTGCTCACTTGGTAGAGGTGATTAGAACGCTGGGCTTGTCACCACTGGATTTACTTCGCTGAGGGACCCGCAGCTCGGAGGTCTTTGCTGAGGACGGTGAGCGCTTATTCTATTTACTTTCATTCTGTCATGGCTTTCCGCTAACAAACATGCGCCAGGTCGATGGAAAGGAGAGGTTGAGACCCCAAAAGGCAACAACAGCCTGGAAGCTTCGGAGGAACGTCTTGAAGGACGGAATAAAGTGAAATTTCTCGAGTTCATCAGAGGCATGCCACAATGGCGCCCAAGAGATAGGAAGACAGCAAAGCAACTACTCGAGGATCCGTGGGCTCACAGCCATTTTCATTGAACTTCTGACTCACCCCATCCTAACTCTGCCCAGAAATTGTCAAAGTATCTCCTGTAAAACGTAGTGAATCCCACAGACCACCAAACCCGGACCGATCTCGGGTCCCGGGCAGAAGTGGGGCCGCGCGGCGGCTCCGGGCGCCGCTCTAACTATATCAGTCCCGGCTAAGTCTAAGATTGTGTCTACTGCAGGTAAGTATGCAAGATCTCGCCCTCGGTTTTCTCGGGTATCTGCTTGAATCCCAAAATGAACGTACCATGCTTGGTATGCCAGTACCAGCGCCCCAAGCGAATAGCCAATTCGCCACCTTATTACGGCTCATCGCCAATGAATGACTATTCGCTGGTGTCGCAGACAACCCATCCCCGCAACCATCCAACCCCCTCAAGCCAGGAAAAAACGGATCCTGGGGCAAACGCAGCTACTTGCTCTCGCCCCTTGAATCCATACTGTGTAGACTGTCCACTATGTACAGCAGCATGCACGGCATGAACCCCAAATCTAACCCAACGTCAATATCATGCATCCTCCCGGGATCTTCCCGTCCCGCTGACTCGGGAAACATCAGCTCTACCAACCCCCGTGCCCCCCCCATCACTCGGGACATACATAGATGGGGCAGCACCGTAAGAAACGAACAAACAGATTCCCTCGATTCGGGATTCAGCTGATTCATATCAGCTCGTGTGTAACCAACAAACCGCGCGCCTAGCCGTCGAGCCGTCCATTGGCCGATCCAAGAGAAAACCGGGGAGGGGAACGCGAGTCCTTCCAATATACAGACGGGGTCGCCTCCGTTTTTCGCCTTCCCTCGCTCACGGATGAACCACCACACGCGACCGACCCGGCCAAACTCACCCATACTTCTTCTCTCTCAACCCTTTAAAAGGGGACACAGACACAGCTGCAGAGCAGTACACAAATCCAAACAACAACAACGACGACAACAACAAACACGCAACCATTTCAGCAGAAACAACCAAGAATTCTATTCTTCTTGCCCGTCTGTCTGTCTGTCTGCCTGCCTGCTCGCCAGCTAGCTGGCTAGCTACTGTGGCTCATCACATCAGCCGCAGTCAGGCCATCACCACGAACCCAATCAACCAACCAACCAACCAACCACCCTCGCATCATCCACTCATTGTCATTCCCGTCCATCGACTTGCTTTCGTCCGCCTCCTCCCGCTCCAATTTTAACACATTACTGGTACATGTACACTGCCCTAACCGCCGCTAAGTAAGTAGTTGGGCTTCCGGTCCCGAGACCTATTCTGGGCAGAGAAAAACAAAACAAAAAAAATGGCTTCTGATAAAAGAAGATAAACCCCCCGAAATCCGCGCCCGCCCTTAGACCAAACCAAGGAAAAGATGAAAAAAGAAAAGAAAAAAAAAGGTTCGGGTATATAAAAACAAGCTTGCAATCGGCCAGACCAAGAAAAGCGATAGCAAGCGGGAAAGCAAAAAAGATAAGTTTGAGTCCCCATCCTCCTTCCTGCCTAACCAACCTAACTCCATCCATATCCGCGGGTAAACCAACCTGGCCGTAGTGAAGGAAGGATACCTGCTATACCCGACTCCTGAACTCAATTCAAGAGTTAAAAAGGATACCCGTACCAAACGAGAACGAAAGAAAAACCGAACCGGCTACCACCGCCACGCGGCTCAAACCTCCAAAGCCATCGGCTTCTGCGGCTCTGAAACAAACGACGCCCTTTGCCGAGCCAGCAACTGAAGTTGAATAGGTGGCGCAGCAGGCAGTCCGGCAGGCGGTGGCCCAAGAGGGGGCAACGAAGGTGGCGCCTCTCTCGGTGGTGGCCTGTTCTCAGAAGCGACTCTGACGCTCCCCCGCATTCCCCGGACGAGCTGGCCGCTCTCGACGCGGTCCTGGATCATCTCATCGAGCATCTTGCTCATCTCGTCCACGCTCCTAGTCCGCTTCCGGAGATGAGAGACCTGTCTCAACAGGGAGGGCGCCGCGGGCGGGCTTCCAGTGGGCGCGGGCCCCGGGTTGCTATCGAGAATCTGCGAGGTGCGGACTTCTGACCTCGATTCGACGCGGTCGGCGTTGTCTCGTGACCTCGCGGCGCTTCGCAAGGCAGCAAGCATCTTGTCCTTGTCGTCGAGGCGCGCCCGAAGCTCCGTGATTTCTGCGTCTTTTTCCTTGATGAGGGTTGCGACGCTGTGGTCCTCGCCGACCATGATCCCTTTGGTTGCCGACAGGCCGACCGAGGTTCGCGACGAGCTCGCGCGGCGAGCTTGGAGGAGCCGCTTCTCTAGCGTCTGGATGTATCGGTTTTTGTCCGCGAGATCCGCTTGGAGCGCACGATTCTGCGATGCGAGCGATGCTGTCCCATCTCCGAACTCGCCCAGGCTGTCGTCATCCTCCACTGCCGGTGGTTCCGCACCACCCGACGAGCGATGGCTGGCCGACTTCCGGCCAATCGTTGAGGCACTCGAAGTCATGGATGATGTCCTCTCGAGCCCGATCTTGCCCCCATTAGAGGCGGCCATCGAAGACCTGATTGAACCTTGCGAGTAGCGCGGATGGATGCCGAGAGCGCTGAAGGACCCGCTAGCGTTGACCCCTATCGACTTCGAGCTGAGGATGAGCCTGTTGAGGTGGTCTATCCTCTCCTTCAACGCGGTCCGGGCAAGCTGCATTTCCAGCATCTGTTCTTCGTGACGCAGCTCCGCCTCTTTTTCCCGTGCTCGCTCCTCTTCCGCGTCTCGCTCTTTTTCATCGTCTATTTCCTTCTTATTGCTGGTTTTGGCCTGCGTGTCAAGCTCCTTCCTCAACTCCATGATCTCCATCCGGTAGCGTTCGAGCAGAACTCTGGCGCCGCCATCGCCACCAGCACCTAGCGCTTCTTCGGCGCGTTTGGCATGGCTTACGATGCTGTTTTTGGCTCGGGACGCGAACTTGAGTGTGTTGATAGTCTCGTTCGTGTTGGACGACGCATTATTCCCACTGGCGCCGACTGAGATGGTGCAGAGAATGCTGACGAGTGAATTGCCCGATAGGGCTCCTTGCAACAGCCTGGTAAGCTTGCTGTCTCGGTACGGCAGATGCTTGCCGTCTTTGTCAGTGGGTTTTCCGTCCTTATCCTTGTGTTCAGAAAGTTTCGCGATGACGGTGCCGAGGGTGAGTAAGCTCTTGTTGATGTGGGAGCCTTCTTGTCGCCGTTCTTTTGACTCGGCCGCTTTTTCGGAACCAGCCAAGTCAATCAGGCTCAGCGTTGAAACACGGACACCACCCGGCAGGAGACCCGAACGTTTGCTGTCCCCAGGGCCTCCCGGAACCCGTTCCCGGCTTTCTACCACGATCTGCACCACAGCGTGACTTCGGGAACTCCTGGCGTTGAACTGCGTGCTCGCTGTCCGACGGGCCTGGTCGCCGCGAGCAATCACCCGGAGGAGTTGCGTCGGGCTCTGGACAATCTCCTCCTTCAGAGGACTCGCATAAACTCCTCTCTTGCTGTCTTCCCGCAACTTAATCTCCTCCTGTTGCTGGTTCGCCCCGATACCAGTGCCCGTAGGCATGCTCAGCAGATCGTGTATCTTTTCGTTGTAGATTTCCAGGTAGCTGACCCGAAGCAGGAACTCCCTGGACGGCGTCTCGCGGATGTAAGAAAATATGTCGGTAATGGCGAGAGGTATGACACCGGGGGAGGATGCTGTGCCTTGCATCGAGAATGTCTTTCCTGTTCCAGTCATGCCATAGGCAAACACGGTCCCGTGATAACCCTCCATGACCCTTCGTACTAACCGCTTAGCAATATGGTCGTACACCCTTGAGTTGTCATCATTGGTCGCAAAGACATTGTCTGTAGAAATCTAGTTAGCGACGCCCTTGTAATTGCATCATCGTTAAAGCTCTTACCGTAAAAATAATCTCCTCCTTCTTTCCCCCGATAGCCAACCAACGACTTCCGTCCATCAACCAGCCATTCCCCATCCGCCTTGTTCTCATTCTCGCCGGCATTTGGTCGCACCCTGACACTGACAATGACATTTCCCTTGCCATCTGCCTTTGATGCACGTTTTCCGCCGAGCGAGGTATCAGATCTTTGCGGCCCCGTGTCGTTGACGTCGTCGTACTGAGTTGCTGAGGTAGAGTAGGAATCCTGCGCGGAGGAGCTGCGGCTCTGGGGCGGGGATGCCACGCTGATAAGGCCGTCCGAATTCCTCGTGGCCGCCGCTCGTGATATAGACTTGCCGTCCCCGGTGCCGTTGAGAAAGCTCGGGGTTCCGTTCGACAGCTGGTAAGTGGGCGTGGTGGGGGTCCTCAATTTCCGCGAAGGGACGCTGGTGGACAGTGGACTTGGGGGCAGGCTGGATATTCGACCATCCCCACGTGGAGGTTGCGGAAATGAGTTTATACTAACTGTTTTCCTTATCGTCCTGCCCGCGGCGTTGACGCCTGACACTGATCTGTTTTGTGGAAGGGATCCGATGGGGATGGGCGATGCGGGAGGAAGAAGGCTGGCGGACGGTGCTCGCAGACCGCTTTTCGGGGTGCCAGGTGTAGATTTGCTGAAAGGGGCTGCCAGGCCCCCAGTGCTTTTCCTTGTCTTGCCCACGGGGAGTGCTGGGAGCGCTATCGTCGGGGGCCCGTTCGAGGGCCGAGCCGGCCTCGGGAGCGCTGTTGACATTTTGACGCTCTGCCCACTGGTTGTCAAGTTGTCTTTCTGGCACAGAGCAGAACTGATGTTCGCCGCGTATTACAACAGAAGTTCCGAAGAGACGAAGTCCATTAACATGGCAGTTGTTCTGCTGAAAATCGGTGCGGTCGATCGCAACTTGCTTTCAGTTGTCGAGACGGTGAGAAACTCGTTCGGATATGCGAGTTTTTTTTTTAGTTTTTTTTTGGGCGAAAGAGCGGGAAAGGGAGGAGTGTGTCGGAAGAGCGAAAGTGGAAGGTCCTTAGACGCCGAGTTAGATGCAAGTGGTGCACGATGCGTAATCAAGAATGGACATGCGTCGCCTGTGATTGTATCGTCAGTGGCAGTTTCAAGTCGGGCTGCAAAGCACAAGCCATACCGCTTCCTTGGGGGATCGTCGCCCCTTCTATTTTCCTTGTTTGGGCGAGTGTGAAACAAATAGACGCCGCCCGATTGGGCTGCTTTTATCGGGGCCCGACTCCGGGGTGAGGGGCGGCGAAACGGAGCGAGGGCTCCCTTAAGAAAATGACGAGTTGTTCTGCAAGCAGTGGAATAGAAAATATGCAAGCCAAAGCAAGCTTGAGGCGTTGCGTCACGGTAATAATGACGAGAGCTGCACCCTGGCGCGTGGTGTCAAAGTGCCCCTGGAAGGCGCCTCGGAGGCACAGGTGGAGGCCGTCGTCGGGGTGCCGATGAGTGGGGGAAGACGTCTGCGTCTTATTCGCGTTCCTTTCTATGCGAGAACGTCGATGCTGGCTGCGCCGAACTAGACCCAAGGAGAAAGAAGGGATGCAGGAGATCGGATAGCGTTCGAGTGTGGCGGCGAGACAATAGCGTACTCGAGCCAGTGTGAGGTCCGGCCCTGGCGTCGGGATTCTTGAACAAGTGACCGGAGGGACGCCAAAAACAAGGGAAGGGATTGTCCAAGCACAGGAACTGGAACGAGTGGATGGCCGAGACGCAATGCACTGATTGCTATTCGGCCCTGGGTTCGGTGAGCTGAACGGATGCCGGGTACCCCGAGTGAGTGGGTGACTGACGTGGTGGAGCGCGATATGTAGGAGATCGGACGGGAACAAAAAAGAGTGTCGTAGACTCGTGAGTCGCTGCAAGCCCGAGACTCGAAGCCCGGCGTTAGTGCGCTCCTCTTAATGCGTGGCTAGGCCGAGAAGTGCAGGGGGAATCATGTGCTGGCAGTCGGTCGCAGCACACTCGTCAAATTCGCTTCTCCCTCGTCGAAATACCCTCACCAGCCTGTGGTTTCTTGAGAGACGGAAGTGGGCTTCAAAGGGAAGAAACGAGTGGGCAGATCTTTCCTTTTTTTCCTTTTCCCTCTCTCTGGGAGGCGCTTCTGGTGGCCCCTTGTTTTCCTGGCCAAAAATCCCCTGCCCATCGCATGCTGGTCCCCTGGCCCAACCGAGCCCGGCCATTGGCCCTTTTTTCTCAAGAAGCAATTTCGACGGACCATCATCGGGCCCCTGCTGATCCCTGTCAACGCAACCCTGGGCGGATTAAACTGTTTTTGAACTGGATATGCTTGGCAGTTTGGATGAACCAGGGCTTTCCGGCAAGCAACTTTCGGCTTTGCCCAAGAGGTTGAGCGGAGAACCCCCCCACTCGCTCGAACAGCCTCGTGGTTCGGAGAGCTGCGAGTGCGATGAGCTCGACAACAATCAATCACCCAAGGCACCTACTGTGTACATGTAGACAGTACGGTCACGTCGAAGCCAGCTCACCAGTGAACGCACCGGAAAACACCCAAGTGTGATAGTTAGTCAAACGGCACCAGAGGTAGCGCATCCTTCCGGCAATGGGTTTTGGCGGCCATCCCACCTGCTGGCAGGCTTGCCGAAGCGAGCAGAACTGCAGGACCAGGGCTTGCAGGTCGACACCAACCAGGGATCAACTCGGCGAACTCCATCACATCACATCTCAAGCGTTGCATTGGTTCCCCATTTGATATTACGATCCCGTATGTACCACGTAGTATGCACGTACTGCGCAGCATCTCTCGTGGGAGAGTGTGGGGTCCCCGAGGGTTTTTGGTCCTCGCAACGCGCTCGCAAGACGCGGCAGCGTTGGGTTATCCTCCCCGCGTTATTTGCGCCATCCGCCCCACTCGACATGCCCCGTAGCAGGGCCGGCCTGAATGCCCACCCCGGAGGAACCCACCAGCTGCTGTAGAAACCGATTCGAAATCGTTCAGCTCGAGTTGGGATCGGCATCACACAATTGCAGAATGCGGGCGGTGTCATGTGGCTGCCACGCTCGCCTAACAACGCGACTTTAAATCCCGTGCTGAATGGCAGAGCGGACCGAAGAGCGGCGGGACTTCAGAATATTAACTAAGTAAGTAAGACTGGGAAGCTACTCTGGAACGAAATCGAACCATCACCCGACGGCTTCGGCATCTGCGATGGCCGTGCGTATCTTGACAAGGGCCCTCCCGAGTCCGCTGCTGCAGGGCGACGTTCTATGCAGGGTTACTTTCCGTCACTCTAACAGCAGTCAAGATCATGAAATGCAACCTGATTCCTTCTGACATGGCGGTCCATCAAGGCGACAATATCGATATTAACTTCAGGAAATCTGTCCCTCGAACTGTCACAAGTGGTTCACTCAGGCAGGCCCCGACGGTCGAGTTGACCCTAATCCACAGGATCGACGCCGATGCAACGTCTACTTTATTTTTGCTGCACTCACTTCGACTGCTCGAGAATGTACTGTATTATCTATCGTCTTCGCCTGTGATTGAGCCGTCTATCTCTTTGGCAACCGCCGGGAAGAACATCGGCTCTCGGGCCTCGTCTCGTCTGGATGAGCTCTTATAATCAGCCTCTATTGAAACACTTAGCCCGTGCGGGAGAGATGGTGTTTTCGAAACGGCTGAACCGTCAACCGGTATCCAGCCCAAAAAATATATATGTACTTTGTATATGCAGGAGACACGCCAATGGCCACTCTTGGCTCCTGCAGGCAGGCTGCAGGTACAGATTGATTGATGCGGGCAGACTAATCTCAAAATGACACAGCACAGAGTTTGACTGAGACCTCGCGCCCCGCCTTAGCCGGAGTGTAGGCCCGACTGTTGGTTTTTCGAGAGTCACCCGCCGTTTAAACCGAGCTGTCACCCGGCCTATGATTTTCATACCCAACACTCATGCCTTAGCACTCAAGACTTTTCTAGGCTCTTGGCCCAACCGGGACGGCTTCGATGATCAGCGTCGAAGCGACCGAAAAAGACTGGCGAATTAGCTCTGCCTTCCTTTGGAAACTCTAATCATTATTGCTGGCATGTCTTTCCCAGACTGATGCCCCTCCATTCCATCGTCTTCCCTTATTGCGATGATCATCCAACTGGTAGGATCTTCATAAATGCATCCTCTAGGCTAAGGAACGAGACCTCAAAAGTCGCAAGGTCTGAGAGCTTGTAACAAGTTACACGTGATGAAGTCTATTCAGCAAGTGTTTAGTTTAGTTTCGACTCATGTTCCAGAATCTGCCCCATCTATATGATATTCGCCATGGCAATGGCGCAGATGAGTATTTGTGATCTGTGTGTTTCAGGTTCCGCCGTCGCTCTATGAAACTTAAACACGGCAGGGGATCGCATGGATCAACGGCTCGTGTCCATCCTGGCCTTCCCCGGATGCCTACCGCATTGCCCTCGGTATCGGAAATCGGACCCTGTACCCTGTTCGCCCGGCGTGGACCGGGAACCCGCATCAAGTTCAGACGACTGAAGCGTCAGCCATGAGCCACGGCACTGGGTGCGGCTTGGTCCGAACGAGAAACCAAGGGGGTTCTTCTCAACCCGCAGTAGTCTCACACGTGTAAAACTATCCCCAGCATCAGGGCAGCAAGGACTGCCTGGCCAGCAGCGGTGTTAGCTGCGGGCTTTCCTAGGACCCCGAAGCCGCAGGAGCACATTCGCGACTCGTCCTAGGGTTTGTAGGGCGTAGTATGCACTATGCAGCCGTTCAAGTCAAACGCACACCACGCCCTACACTTCGCGTCTCAAAGACTTCCACCAGCCCGGTGCCGACAGCCTCCCGCAGCACCCAGCTGAACGCCAGCCCCTGAAACTCTTTCCACTTCTTCGTTCTCCCCGGCATGACGCCCGTAAACTCGCCGCGAGTCTTCTTTGCCAGGGCTACCTCGCTGTCACCGACGATACCACCATCCCACTTCTCTCGCAGATCCGACTCGGGCATCTCCCTGTACTGCGTCTTCCGAAGCAGATCAGCGAGATGTTCCAGCGCCGCCGACACCAGCTTCAGGAACACCCCACTCCCGGGAACCGCAACACCGAACTCGCCTGACACCGCTCCGGCCAAATCCCCGGCCACACTCCGGCCCCCGGTACCCCCAGCGGCATGCAGCACACCCGCCCCGCCCGCCGCCGCAACCGACCCCGTCGCAGCCCGCGACACCGTCTCCAGACTGATCATGGCATACCTCGCCTCAGGCCGAGCGTACACCCCCATCCCATCACCTCCGCTCCCACCCCGACCAACACTCCCATGCCCATTCACCGCCGTCAAGAACCCGGCCCTGACCAGCGCATCCACCTCCCTCCAGCCCAGCCCATATCCCTCCCCCTCCGCACTGCTGAACCTCAACCTCCCGGGATTCCCCCGCAGCCACCGCAGAAACCCCTCCTTCCCCTCGCAACAAGACCCAACCATCCTCTCCAGCGCCTCGCTCAGCACAAACAACTCCCCGCCCCGCGACAGCGACAGCGTGGGGATGACCACCCGCCGCCCCTTGCCCGCCCGGACCAGCGAGGCCATCTCCCGCTCCGCCGCGGCGGGGGAGGAGGCGAGGCCGCTGGCGATGAGCAGGGTCTGGAAGTGGGCGGCAGACACCACGGGCGGCACGGCGGCGCGGGACTGGAGGACGGTGGCTGTCCTTGCTGGGCCGAGGCCTGTGCGGGGGAGGGGGTCGAACATGGTTGCGAGGATCTGGCTGTGGAGGTGGAGGGCCTTGGTTGCGGGGGATGTGAGCGTTGAAAGGCGGGGTGGGTTTTGCGGTGGGAGGGGGAGGGGGAGGAGAGGAGCAGGGCCGTGATCTGGGAGTTTTTTTTGATCATCAGAAGATCGGGTGGTGGCGCCTGGCTTTGTTCGGGCGAGAGAGGCCGTCCATGATGAGACGGTTGACGGCGCGGACGAGGAGCGCTTGGTCGCGGCGGAGGAAGAGCGTTTCTTGACGCGGGAGCCGCCGAGGATGGAGCGTAGAGTCATCGTGTTGACTGTTTTGGTTTACAGATGGAGGAAATGCATGCATTGTTGGATGTTGCTGATGCGAGGCTCCGGGTAAGTACCTACATACCTAACATACCTATTTGGCCATGTAACGGAAGGGCGTGGGCCTATGCTGTAAGGCACCGAGGCACGGCATCCCAAAGGGAACGGCGCGGCCCACTAAACGCCCACTCAGAATTGCCACTGCCTGCCGAAAATGGAAGCCTCCTATTGTTATACCTACCGTAGGTCGGTCACAGGTGCCATACTGTGTGGTACGTACTGTACAGTATGTACACGCTACATCGTACAGTTGCCCAACCTATTTTATGGAGGTTTGACCTGTAACTGGGAAATAATAGAATTGGTCACTACAAACACGGCCGTGTGTATTTTGACTCGGTAGGTACCCAGTCACGTTGCATGCATTCACCCACCTTACAGCTCTATATGAATTTGAGCATCCAAGCTTGTTGCAATCACTAGGAGATGCTTGGGTTGGAAAATAAAAGGTTGACGAGAGAAGGAGAGAAAGAGAAAAGAAAGAAAAAACAGAAGAATAGAAGGCAGAAGCAACATAGAAGACAAGAAAGATTCGGATATCGAATACCATTGTCTCGTGTGAGATTTGTCTACTGTAACTCTAATAACGCTCGCTCAAAACCAGAACACCACCCAAGCCATCCTCTTACCCAGCCACGGTCAGCGTGTAGGAAGTGATCACGCTGAGCCGCTCACTCGTCAACTTCAAAGAGATCCGCAACAGCTCCTGCGCCACATCCGGCTCCTCTCGCTGCAGCCTCTTCCAGCTGTCCTCATCCATCAGCCACACCACACATTCCCTCTCCACCACACACGTCGCCGTGCGGTTGGTCTCGGAAAAGAACGGCAGCTCGCCGCACGTGGCGCCGGCGACGATGCTCTCAAACAGCCAGCCCTGCGGGAGGTCGTACTCGGCCCTCAGGACGCCCGACTCCACGAGATAGAAGGCCTCGGCGCGCTCGCCGCGGCGAAACAACACCTTCCCCACGGCATGCTCGGCTCGCCTGAAATAGGGCACGGCGCGGAACCAGAAGTCTTCGTTCTTGTCGCTCACGTCGCGGAAGATCTGCAGCATCAGCCGGAGGGGCTCCTGGAAACTCTGCCAGCGTGTCGAGCGCTTCGACTGCACGTGTCCGAGCGACTTGCGGGCGGCTTCGCGGAGGTGATCGCGTCGAGGTGACGTGCCGAGCAGGTGGGATTGCTGGGGAGCCGTGGGCTGGTTGGGCAAGTTCAGGTTGGCGGTCGGTCCGGCGAGGGCGCCAGCCGAGTCTGCCGGCTCAATGTACAATGTTTTGAGGAGCTCATTTTCGCAGTATTCCAGCGCCGAGTTGAGTTCGGGCAGAAACTCGACGTCGATGCCGTCCTCACCGAGCCCGACGGCCCTCAGGTTGCGGCCTAAGCCATGCTCGGTGTGGACGCCGCTGATGACAAGTTCAATCGCCTTGCCGTTCAGCAGACGGCTGATGGTCTTGAAGACCTCGGCCGCCGAGTAGTCGAGGCCGCTGACGAGCCGGAGGTCGAGTACTAAAAACTTAATCGGGCTCCGGTTGAACTCCTCGTCAGAAACGAGCGCTCTGACCCTGTCCTCCACGCCGACGATGGTTCCAAAAAACAAATACCCCGAGAGTTTGATGACATTGATTTGACGGCCGACTTGCCGGAGGTAGTGCTGCTGAGTGGGGTTTCTCCTCACAGTTGACCCTACCACGTCGCCCGAGTAGCTGGCCCGGATGGCCGAGACTCTCGATGTCTGGAAGGTTAGGAACATGAACGCCAGCAGAATGCCCACGCCGATTCCGACCACAAAGTCGTACGTTCCCATAACAAGCACGATTGCTATGACGGTGAAGTATTCGACAGGCTTCAGCTTCTTTCTCGGTTGCCATACAGCCTCGAGGAGGAGCTCAAAGCCCAGATCAAAAATCAACACGCCCACCATCATGACGGGGATATAGCCAATCAACGAAGGACCGACCAACATGACTAGGAACGTGAACACCGCCAGCTCAATCCCGGCAAGCCGGGTGTTGCCTCCCGAGCGCATGAAGAATAGGCTGTTGGAATACACGAGGTAGTTCTGAATGCTGCCTGCCATGCCGGAGAAGAAGTTCGAGTACCCGTGTAGCTTGAGCTCATGGTCTAGATTGGCGTGGTCTTCGCCCATGTTAAGAGCCAGGGCTGGGACGTTGATGGGGACATGTAGGACACCAAAGAAGGTCAGGGCGAGCATTGCCGGAATGCACTGTGCAATCGCTCCCCAGTGGACTTGGTTGAGCTCTGGAGATTCGTCAGCCGTTGTCTCTCCTTGTTCGCGTGGCAGCGGAGGAGCTCTTACTGTAAAGCGTGTAGAAGTACCACCAGGACTCTCCCGCGGGCGGGCCGACGAATATCCAACCGCCATCTCTCAGATGGTCCGGATCCAGTAGGTTCAAGGCGGCGGCCAAGCCGTAGAAAACTGCTGGGATGGAGAGGATGTATAGCGGGAGAAAGTATTTAGATTTGATCTTGGACTGGCTGTAGAATAGAATGATGGCGAGTGCAAGCGGAATGGTCCAAAGCGGAACGGTGTCGGCCCGCGTCAGGTGCTTGAGCGTATCCAGGTCGTAATTGAGATTCCCGTCCATCCGCGCCGTCACTTCGAATCCCGTGGCAACCAAGAACCACCCCACGCCGCCGATGCAGCCGATCAAGATATGCCGAGGAATGAAGCCCACGAGATAGCCAAACTTGAACTTGCCCATCAGGTAGAAGACGGCGCCCGTGAGCATGGAGCTCAGTGCGTATGATGTGATAGTCGTAGCAATGACAGCGTCAGGCTGGTCTTCGCCGACTATATCGGTAATGGTCGCGGCCATGTTGTGGAAGAATGGCACAACTTCAATCTGGATGACATGAGCCGATGTCCTGTATTTTGGAGACCACCCGTCCATGGATGGATACTCACCAACTCGGAGCCTATCCCGCCCTTGAATATGCTCCCCGTCGAGAACGTTATTTGCGAGATAATACAGCTGACATAGAACATGGATATCCCCGCAGAGCCCAGGCTGGCAAAGATGGGCCTGCCCAAGGGGAACAAGATCATACCTGGAGGGGGTCAGCATGTCAGCACAACAGACAGAGCTCGGTCGAAGTTCACCGTATGATAAGGCGTCGAGAATATTAAGGAGCAGGCCAACAACGACAGCGGGCAGGCAAGCGACCGGGGCAACCACCACATTCTGCCAGATTGTGCGGCGGTCCCAGCACGTTGAATTGTCAACCCCAGGAGGGATGTTGGCCGTACGGCCTCCAATATGCCGTGGAGAGATCTTTCTCAGCCACCTTTTTGACCTTGGCTGCTTCTGGCTTTCCACATCAGAGCCATGACCGCTCTCCGGGATGCTTCCATCGCTGTCTCGAGATTCTCGTGGTCCAGAAGCCAGCAATGGCGATGCTTCGGTTGGTGGTCTCCTGAACATCGTGGTGACGCGCAGCAGTAAGTCGGTAGGCCACGCACTCTTGTGACGGTCAAATATATGCAGGCAAAGGATACCGTGGCTCGGTTGAGCAGCACATTAGATATAGCGGGGGCGAGCAGAGCAGAGGGCTGGTGATGGTTTCTGTGAGATAAGCTGCGTCGGGATGAAGCTAATATTTTCCGTTTGGTTTGCCCCCCCCACAACCGCTTGGTTGAAGTAGTATCCCGGCGATAAGGACAATCCATTCGAGCAGTACTAACTTTAATTATCGCATGTATATCCACTTATCAGGGACTATGTGTTTTATTATCTATTGTGCGCGAAGGTCTGGAACGTTTGAACCAGATGCAAGGATGGTGGCGTGGTCTATCCTGTCAACCGCTGTTTGGCAGTGGATGATGCAATGACAGTGCGAATTGACTTTTGGGTTTGAGGCTACAGCTAAGTGGACGAGAGAAAACGCGTCGATTGTTACGTATCAAATATTCATTACTGAAGCTCGTAAGTACAGTAAATGAAACAACAAGTACTGTAAGCACACACGCTGGTAAGCCTCGAAGAAGTTGCGGACAAGTAGATCAAGGTGTTGCTCTCTTTTCCAACTGACTTCGGTTATGCCTGGGCAGTCAACTCCACAGTACCACTTACTGTGGACATTGCCTCCCGATTGGCGAAAAAATTTCCTAGCCCATGTGAGCTGCGGGCGGCAGCGCTGGGACCTTGTTCATGCAACCTCCGCCCTCTCGGCCCTCCTCACGCCCACTGTCGAGGTGCTACATACATAGTAGGAGAGCACCCATGCTCGCCATGCCACGCATACCCCCCCTTCTTGTGCGATTCTATTACTCTCATTCCCTCAGCCGTGGCGTCAAAAAAACTCTAGACACATTCTGCCGTCATTATGGTGCGAGCTTCTCTCAGCTGCCTCGGGCAGTTGCGCCATCACCCCTGAGCTTGGCGCTCTGTCGAGAAGGCTTCTGAGCAGTGTTCCAGAGCTTATAGTCGCTATTCGACCGACCTTATCTCTAGCGCTTCTCCAAGGCGGGCGTAGAGGTTAAACGTGTGGTGGCTCTGGCATAGATAACTCGGCATTGTATTGCACCAACTCGCGGGGTTCCTGGAGTGGCCGTTGCTCATCCAAGTTTCTGGAGGTAGCCCTGCGCAATCAACCGTTCCACGTCACCTTGTCGAACGTAGAACTGGCTATTCTTCGTCAAGTTGATGGCCCTGCAATTTGGATCAGCGCTGCATCTTGCATAAGGCAACGCTCCCCCCCTAACAGCCCAACTAGAGCTTACCCGTATTCCGTCTGGATCTCGCCCGCATCTTTTAACACTCGCACGTCGATGAACAGGTCTCTCGGAGGCTCAAGACTCCCTGTCAAATCAATGTCTGTCCATTGCCCTTTGTAGGCGGCCAACAGATCTCCATATTGTCGGAAATAGTCCTCTTCTTGTGGGCTAAGGCTGCTGCTTCCCCCGCCATCTGCCGCAGCGGCATCGTTGGCGCCGCCCGCTTGCTGCCCCGCAAGATCGAGGACGTCAGATCCATTCCAAACCAGCTCCTCCAGCTTGTCAGTACGCGTCCGGTGGTAGGCTAAAAGGCAGCGCTTGTTCCGGCGCATGGACAAGTGATTGACCAACAAAGTGCATGCCGTGGCCTGATCTGCTGCTGGGTCGAATGACCCTTGGAACGGCTCGAGCAAGCTCGCCACGTCCTTGTCCAAGTCGCGCACCTCGCGGGTCACGCCGCGGACAAGCTCTGTTTGGTAGGGCGGCAGATGCGCCAAGTTCTGTGTCCGTTTGGCATGTAGGACCTGCATCAATGTCAGTGATGGAGGAATGAGAATGTTGGATTCTGGATCAATACAAACCAATTTATTGCCTAGGTCTCCGTACATCGGCATCTTCAAAGTATACTCGCCGGGTTTCCACTGAGAATACCTAGGTAGGTTGACGCGTTTAGGCCCTTGGATCCAGCTTCAGAAGGGTTGGAGGGGCAGAGGGGCAAGCGTTTGAAGTCGCGGCGCGTCAGGCCGCCCAGACTCGCCCTACATGAGAGCCAATTGGGTAGCCTGGTTCCACCTTGTCGCTAACAGCTCGACAGTTGAGGCTCATCATCTCTGCTTGCTTGCCAACGCACCTCGCGGGTTTGGTTTTTGATATTGAACTGCAACCGCAGCAGCATACTTCGAGCTCCAGCCATCCGTCAATCCATGCGTTGGGAAGACGGGAGCACCATTGGACATGCCCCGAGCAACACCTCCACAGTCAATCTTAGGTCATGATGGATTGTGCCAAATTGCTCAAAACTAGACTTCTTCTATCACTTGTTTTGTCGAACGTTTGTTTCAACATGGAAAGATACGCCCACTACCAAACCTAATTGTAACGGGCTTCAAGTCATCCAAAGCCAAAGAGGCCAATCTTCTCCAGCCTACGGGGCCTTGGTCTCGCCAGTCTGGCTACTCGAGCCCTGATACAGGGCGACAACCTGGCCTTGCAGCCCCGGAGGGCTGCAAGATAAAGCCACCCTAGATCCGATGAAAAGGTAGACACACGACGGTTGTAGACACACACTTGGAGTATGGGACTTGTTCGGGCATCTATTCGTAAAACATGGACGGTTAGCGGAGGAGCCGGCAAGATCGTCCAATTAAGCGCATGTCAACAAAAGAATAAAGTCAGAGACGCATGTCAATGCTGGGTTTTGTCGTCATTTGCAGGTCTTGAGGCTGCTTGGTAACACGGACCAATATAGATCATCAGGAAGAGGAGATATGAGATGCGATGAAGCTGCATCAGAGCGAATACAAGAAAAATACGTACCATCCCGAAGTTAGCTGTTCAATAACAGGCCATGGAGGCATACAGGAGACAATGAACCAAGCCTGTTGTTGGACGGTGGCCTGCCACATCCAAGCCGCGAGAGAGGGACGAAAGAAGAAACAGGAAAATATTTTGAGATTTCCATTTAAAAGTCAACAATGGGTGGTTGCAAGGATCCAGGGGTCCGCTCTGGGAATTGAGCTCCGATAAGATAAGAAAAGGCGGGTGGGTCGTGGTGGAATCTACGAGAGCGTTCGTTCCCACCTGCGCAGCTTCCAGCTTCCCGGCGCCGTCTCATGGCCGCTTCTAGATCGCCACAGTCTTCAGATCTTCCCGAGTTAAATCAAGGGTGTGAGATGCACACCTGCGCCGACGGACATCCGTCAATGCGACCTTTTTCTCGTCTTTGAGTAGATCAGATACCGTAAAATGCAAGCAAGAGCGAAGCTTCTATCCGCAGCCTCTCGGCGACTTGCAATCACTGCACAGGGTGCCGCGCGCCAGCAGCGATTCCCGCGAAGCCTCGCGGCCGTGCCACGGCTAGCAGCCTTAGCCGAACCCTTACGCGTTCTTCCTACCGTCGCGGCTCGAGCATATTCCAATGGCAGGCCACATCCACCCGGCGGCACCCACCGCATGAACCTCGGAGGTGAACCAGAGAAGCCGGCTCTGGAACAGTACGGAGTCGATCTGACGGCGAGGGCGAAGGCGGGCAAGCTCGATCCTGTTATTGGCAGGTCGGCCGAGATTCAACGGACCATACAAATTCTCTCCCGTCGAACCAAAAACAATCCCGTCCTCATTGGAAGTGCTGGTGTTGGCAAGACCGCGGTTCTCGAAGGGTTGGCCCTGGAGATTGTGCGAGGCGCCGTTCCGGAGAGCATCAAAAACAAGAGGGTGGTCGCCCTGGACCTTGGTTCTCTCATCGCTGGCGCGAAATTCCGAGGCGATTTTGAGGAGCGGTTGAAGAAGGTACTGACCGAAGTCCAACAAGCGAACGGCGAGGTCATCCTGTTCATCGACGAGCTCCACATACTCCTTGGGCTGGGCAAGGCGGAGGGCTCTATCGACGCATCCAATCTGCTCAAGCCCGCCCTCTCCCGAGGTGAACTACAGTGCTGCGGAGCAACCACGCTTGCCGAGTACCGCCAGATCGAAAAGGACGTTGCGCTGGCCCGAAGATTCCAACCAATTCTCGTCAGCGAGCCAAATGTACAAGACACGATCAGCATCCTTCGCGGCATCAAGGACAAGTATGAGGTCCACCACGGTGTCCGGATTACGGACGGAGCCCTGGTGGCCGCCGCCACCTACTCGAACCGCTACATTACCGACCGTTTCCTCCCCGACAAGGCAATCGACCTCATGGACGAGGCCGCTAGCTCTCTGAGGCTGCAACAAGAGAGCAAGCCCGAAGACATCCTGCGCCTCGATCAGAAGATAATGACCATCCAGATCGAACTCGAAAGTTTGCGGAAAGAGAAGGACATTGCCAGCAAAGAGCGGCGGGAGAAGCTTGAGGCCGACCTGAAGAAATGCCAGGAAGAGGCGCAGGCTTTGACCGAGAAGTGGGAGAAAGAGAAGGCTGAGATCGACGCCATCAAACAGACCCAAGCCGAGCTTGACAGGGCTCGGATTGAGCTGGAGCAGGCGCAGAGGGAGGGCAACTTTGCAAAAGCATCCGAGTTGAGATTTGGCGTCATTCCTACCCTCGAGCAAAAGCTGCCGAAGGACAGCGAGAAACCGGGGGCAGAGGGTACTCTGATCCACGACTCGGTAACAGCCGATGACATCGCCAATGTGGTCTCGAGAATCACCGGCATTCCGATATCGAAACTGACGAGCGGACACACGGAAAGATTGATACAAATGGAAGATATTCTGCGCGAATCTGTTCGCGGCCAGGACGAGGCTCTCAAGGCCGTCGCCGATGCTGTGAGGATGCAGAGAGCCGGTCTCAGCGGTGAGAACCGACCACTCGCCTCCTTTTTCTTCCTCGGCCCTACGGGCGTCGGCAAAACAGAGCTGTGCAAGAAGCTCGCCAGCTTCTTGTTTTCCAGCGAATCCGCGGTCGTCCGTTTTGACATGAGCGAGTTCCAGGAGAAACACACCATTTCCCGCCTGATCGGCGCACCGTCCGGCTACGTAGGCTACGAAGACGCGGGCCAGCTCACAGAAGCCGTCCGGCGGAAGCCATACGCCGTGCTGCTCTTCGACGAGTTTGAGAAGGCGCATCGCGACATCTCCGCATTGCTCCTCCAAGTCCTGGACGAGGGCTACCTCACCGACGCGCAGGGCCACAAAGTCGACTTCAAGAACACCATCATCGTCCTCACCTCCAACCTCGGAGCCGACATCCTCGTAGGCGCCGACCCAATCCACCCGTACAGGGAAACCGAGGACGGCGACATCCACCCCAAGGTGAAAGACGCCGTCATGGACGTGGTTGCATCGCAGTACCCGCCCGAGTTCCTCAACCGGATCGACTCCTTCATCGTCTTCAAACGCCTCTCCCTCCAGGCCCTCCGCGACATTGTCGACATCCGGCTCAAGGAGCTGCAAGAGCGGCTGGACGACCGCCGCATCACGCTCACGGTCCCCAACGACGTCCGCGAGTGGCTCGCCGAGAGGGGCTACGACCCCAAATTTGGCGCGCGCCCGCTCAACCGCCTGATCACGACCCAGATCGGCAACGGGCTGGCGGACAAGATCATCCGCGGGGAGATCAAGTCGGGCGATAACGCTATCGTCTCGATGAACGAGGACAAGAGCGGTCTGACGATCCGGAGCCATCACAGCGCTGCTGCCGAGGAGAAGAAGGAAGCTTGATGGCATGTTTATGCTGGACGGGGACGACGACGGTGTACTGCAAAGAGTTGTATTTATATTTGTATTTGTAGCATATAAGGAGCCTATCAGTGTCACGATCACCACTTTGTCATTGGAAGAATGGACAAGGAGTTTTGCAGAGAGTCCTAGGAGCATTCAAAAGGAAAAAGGGGGGGGAGAGGGTTCTGGACGCAAACCGGATGGATACATCGCGTCGTGTCAGATACCTCTGGCGAAAAACGAAAACGAAAATGAAATGAAACGTCCAGGTTGATAATCTTCATATTCAGTGAATGTAGTAATAAGGCTCCGGCGGAGAAGAGCAAAGTCCCAAGACAAATCCTGCCAAGCAATGCACCTTGCCGGATCCCGACCTGAATAGGACAAAGACGTCGTCGACATGGGCGAACCTTGCTCCCCTCCAATACCTGATCGTAGTCCTAACAAACAGGTCGAGAGCGAGGCGGGAGGACTGAACCGCAGCACGCGTTTCTAGCGAGATGGAAGATCGCGTCTTGCGCAGACGGGGGAAATGGTTGCGTAGCAGAGCTGTAGAGCAAAGGCAGAAACCAAGAATTCGACATTGATAAATTACCAGTTGTGTTTACAGCCCTCACTTGTTTCCCTCCTTCCAAGCAAACACGCGCGCCGTGCTGTTTGCTGCTCCCGGGCCCCACACCACTCCTTCTCTCCTCCGGTCCTCTGAGCACGACAAACACGATCAGGACCACCACGGTTGGTTTCGGGGGGGTCGAGGAAAGCAGTGAATGAACTGTTGTCTCCCCTGACGAGTGTATCAAATTGTACATGATCCCAACCCAGTACGCCCCTCCGTCTTTTCGAAAAGTGACCAGATTCCAGAACGAGTGTTGGCCACCCTCCTCCTTGCGTTCATCTTCTCATTCATAAGCGGCGTTCACGATGCAAGCACCAACCGCAAAAAGCTTCATGGGCTAGTCGACCGATTGCCTAACGGAGGAATATCTGATAGAGCACAATCGAGCCATGCTTGACTTTGGGGGGGCGAGGAGAACCGGTCCCCGGTGTTCCGGAGTCGCTTTAGTTGTTCTTCTTGATTTCCGTGGCAAGCCAGTCGAGACCCTCGAAAAGACCGTCACCCGAGGTGGCGCAAGTGGATTGGATGTACTGCGGCACAGTTAGTATCTGACAGGGATGTGCAGAAAAAAAATAAGCCATGACATACCCAGGTGCGTTGCCGCAGGCTGTGGAGACCAAGCTTGTCTGTGATTTCCGCAACACTCATGGCGTTCTAAAACAAATGTCAGTGGCTCGTCTTGAGACTCGGTAGAGGCAGCCACTCACCGGCAGATCCTGCTTGTTGGCGAAAACCAGCAGGAGCGCATCCCTCAACTCATCCTCGTTGAGCATGCGCTGCAGCTCCTCACGCGCCTCAGGGACACGGTCACGATCGTTGCTGTCGACGACGAAGATGATACCCTGGGTGTTCTGGAAGTAGTGTCTCCACAGGGGACGAATCTTGTCCTGGCCACCGACATCCCACACGGTGAACTGGATGTTGCGGTACTCGACAGTCTCCACATTGAAACCTAGCAGGGGAGCGTTAGTCCTTTGCCCAGTAGCATCTGAGAAACAAGCAGGGCGGCGATGTTCTCCAGGCCCGCTAAAGAGAACGGCATACCGATGGTCGGGATGGTGGTGACGACCTCGCCCAGCTTGAGCTTATACAGAATGGTGGTTTTTCCGGCAGCGTCGAGACCAACCATCAGAATGCGCATCTCCTTCTGCTTCATGAGCAGGGAGAGCCAGCTCCACATCTTAGATCCTCCTATGCCCATCTTGGTGGTGTTGAGAGGCGAAACGGGAAACGAGTCAAAGGGTGATGATGGATCTGTAAGAATCGAGAGTAAGCAAAATGAATAGTGGATCCTGGCGCACGACAGTGAGGACTGAATTCGTCGTTTATCGGGAAGTCGCCTTGCCGCAACAACAAAGGCGCCGTGGCCCGGGGACGACGGTTTTAAAGGCTGTTGGCTGGGCGTGATCTGAGGACAGATATGCACAGCGCGTCGAATGGGAAAGGCTCAAGGCATCCTAGGCTACCAGGAGCAGGCAAAAAACACGGGGCGGCCAGGAGTCATTGGCGTAACAGATTGGACAGCAGCACGGTGTTTGGCTGGGGTCCCAAGGCCGCGCAAGACGTGGTGAATTGGGGCCTTTTTAGAGAGTTCCCAAGAAAACCGGCGGCAGACCGAGGCAGAAAGCCGATGCCGCAATCCACAGGCGAGGAGTCGGTTGACAGAGAAAGCGACTTACATTTCGGGGATGATCTCGAGAAGCGATCGAGATGGCGACGCGGCTAATTACCGTCGAGTTGGGCGCTGGCTATGATGTTATGATGGCGGTGTGGAAGGAAAGCCTTTGGGGGGGGGGAATCAGATTGGATTTTGAAAGTTGTTCTTGGGCTGAGAGCAGGCCAGGGAAGGCAGTCACTGGGGCGCTGGCTGGGGTGCTGGGGGCGCTGGGGCGGTTCTGGGAAGCATACCGCGGGCCCGTGCACGATAGGGTACCTCGAGGACACCTTCCGAACAAACCCTCCAAGCAGCGGCAGTCCCTGCTTTCCGCCGCCCGCCACCTGTACCTTGCTTGTACTTGGGCTGCCTGGAACAACATTGGACCGCCCGCGGACAACCTCCTTTTCCACCCCGACCAGCAGCAAGGGCCTTCGTTTTCACAAGCTGCCCAGGCAGGTGGCCCACCCGCTGTTGGCAGCCAGTGAATGCCACGCCCTGGAACCGCGACCAGCCTAGCGCCAAAATCGCCAAGGTGTCCTTGGATCCGTTTGAAGCAAAGCAGCCTCCCGAAAAGGAACCCTGCTACTGCGGAAATCTGGCAATATCGACATCGTCGACTCACGCAGCCCACGCGGCCCACCACACAGACGACAGACAACAGGCACCAGGCACCATGATTCTACAAACGGCGGCAAAGCTGCTGCTCTCGGCCAGCTTGCTGCTGGGCTCAGCAATGGCCCACAACATCCAGCTGCCCGCGCACGGGCGCGAATGCTTCCACGAGAACCTGCACAAGGGCGACAAGATGACGGTGACCTTCCAGGTCGGCGATCGCGAGTTTGGCAGCGCCGGCAACCTCGACGTTGACTTTTGGGTATGACCATGGCAGACCGGCCGCATCGCATCCCGGGGCGGCGTTCGGGGATTTCCATGACTGACCACACATGACTTTGCACCCGCAGATCACCAACCCGGTGGGCCAGTTCGAAGCCAACGACAAGTCGGTCTCCAACGGCGACTTTTCCTTCGACGCCAAGCACGACGGCAAGTACGTCTACTGCTTCGGCAACGAGCACTGGGGCGCGTCGTCCAAGGAGGTGTCGTTCAACGTGCACGGCATCGTGTACGTGTCCGAGTCGGATGCGCCGCAGGACCCGCTCGAGATCGAGGTGCGCAAGCTGTCCGAGATGCTGGAGCGCGTCAAGGACGAGCAGGGCTACATTGTGGTGCGCGAGCGCACCCACCGCAACACGGCCGAGAGCACCAACAGCCGCGTCAAGTGGTGGAACCTGTTTGTGATTGGCGTCGTCGTGGGCGAGAGCGTGTTCCAGGTCTGGTGGCTGCGGAGGTTCTTCGAGGTAGGTTCACCCTTCCGAGACCACGAGTAAGCAGCAGCCTGGCTGACTGACATGCCACTTCTTGAATCTAGGTCAAGCGGGTGGTGTAAATCAATGACTGCATTACGCCCTATTGTTTATTTGCATCATGGGGGTATGCAAAGAGGTGATATTAGCGTTCGGCGCAGGATCTGGGATTCGAAGAAGGACGAAAATGACAAGGGGTTTGTTTGCTGTTTGGCGTCTTGGATGAAGCATGTCCATATCCCGTGTACCTCCGTCTGTACAACCAATTCCCTATATGGCCATGGATGGGCCGGAGGCACGATCCTCGGACGGCCATTACGATAATATGATCATCTACGACTTGGGAGTTTGACGCTCATGCAGAAGAAACAACACAGTGTCCGGGAGCACAACGACAGATTATCATGGCAGTGAGACATACAACTCTTGCGGTGTGGAACTAGCTCACCTCAAACATGAAGGAAAAAAAAAAGAGCAATGCATTCATCCATTATCGCCTTAACATCATCCCATTTCCTATACACACACACACACACACACACACATACATACATATATGCATAACCGTCGCCAACTCATCAAGACATTGCACTGTAAACCTCCTTCAATCAACACTGTCGTGTCATGTCGTGTCCTATACCCAAACGCCAAACCCAAGCAAAAGCGAAAGAAAAAAAAAGACATGAGAAAAACCATCTTCCACTCAAGCAGCAGGATCCGACTCCACCACCGGGATCTCCACCTCCTGTCTCTCAACGGGCAACTCAACCTCCTTGACAGGATGCAGCAGCATCGGCGGCAGGCACATACGGCCCTCGCCGCCGCGCATGGTGCCCACGGTCAAATCGTCGGCGCTCAGGTCCAGCGTCGTCTCGAACTCCTCCCCGCCGTCGTTATTCACGCGGAGACCCATCCACCGCCGGTACAGGTTCCCCGAGAAACCGGCGTTGTAGAACCACGTCAGCCCGCGCATGTTGTGCTCGCGGTCGCCGTACACCGACGTCCGGCCGCCGCCCGACGCGCCGTTGCGCCCGCCGTTGAGGATGCGCGCCATGTACTCGGGCGGCCAGGCGCGGTCGACGAACACCGGGTGCGGGGCGAAGACGGCCTTGAGGCCGTGGTGCAGCGCGACCGTGGCGGGCCACATTTCGGGGAAGGCGTGGTGCTTCTTGAAGGCCGTCTCGCGGTGCATGGTGAGGAGCAGGCGGCGTGACATGCGGGACGCGGTGATGATTTGCGCGCGGCGCGGCGGTTTGCCGATGCCGCCTGTTTCGTTGTACCCCGTGATGTCGTCCGCGAGACCCCAGCTGGTGCCGTCGGGGTCGAAGATCGGGGAGAGCGTGAGCAGGTCGGCTTCTTCGCCGACGCCCCAGGTGTACTTGTCACGGTCGTAGGTGGTGGGTGGGGTGGGGTCGTCGGCGTGCTCAAACCAGTCGGCCTCGGAGAGCGGGCGTTGCGGGCCCCAGATGGGCTGTTCGCTGCTCCCGGGGCGGGAGGCTTGGGGGGACGTCTTCTCGCCGATCTTGGCGCCGGGAACTGTGTTCCACATGGTGTCCGGGCCCACGGTGCCGTGCTCGGTCTGGACGCGTGCCATTTGCTTGAAGTCCTCCCAGGTGCCGTGGACGTGAGGCATATAGAAGCGCGCATTGCGCTCCCAGAGGCCCTTGCGCGGTTGCTCCTTGGCCCATGACTCCATCTTGGAGAGCAGGTCGTGGTAGTGGCCCGTGTAGCGGATGTCCATCTCCCACTGCCAGAAGTGCTCGTATTCGGGGTGGTTGTAAGCAAAGTACTGCATCGCCATCTGGAGGCCGCGGTACGAACCATGGACGGGGAGCTCCGGACCCCTGGTCCATAGATCGACGACGCCCTGGTAGACGGCGAGCATCTGAGTCTCCGACCACAGAGTGGCAATTCCGCGGAACTCCTCCGGCACAGTCTCGTTGATGCGGGCGCTGTATGCGTCGTCATCGGCCCAGACGGGGTGCTTGCCATCGTTCCGCACCTGCACGAGGAGGTGGACGTCGTAGCGGCCGCCGGAAGTGAGCGACAACTCCGAAATGAGGGCTCGGAGATTCACAATGTCCTCTTCCCTCCATACGAACTCGTCCCAGCAACGAAGGACAAGTGCCGTCCTGGGAACGTCGCCCTGGGGTTTCTCGCTGGTGGTCTGGGTCTGCTCGGTCGCGTTCCGCGCCACCAGTTTGGGAGCCTCAAGACCGTCGCCGATGTAAAAGCCGCGCGGGGGCGCATTGCGCACCGCCAGCGGCTTGTACCGCTCGGCGTTCGCCTTGAAACATTGCCGCTGTGCGGCCGCCCAGTCGACATTACGCCAGTCAATCTGCTTGGACGATCCCCAAACCGCTTCGGCGCCTTCGCGGTCCCCATGCTCACCGAGTCCGAGCCCGCCGGCCCGGACAGAATAGCCGTAGCCATACGGTCCGTATCTTCCGAAGCGATCGAGGCAAATATCTTCGGGGAGCGAGAGCAGCTCGTAGGAGCCAAGGATGTTGTCCGGAAAGCCGTGAGGCCGTCCTTCCAGATAACGGATTGACGGCGCCTTGAGCGTGTTCTGGCTATCCAAGAAGCACTCATGAATTCCATCAGTCAGCTTCGGAATAGCAGCAGTGGGGTAGTCGACAAAAGCCTTGCTTGACGGCGCTGGCTTTGTGTCGGGGGACGATTGCTCGGCGTTCCTCGTTTCAGACTCCTGTTGTTGCTGTTGTTGTTCTTGTTGCTGCTGCTGCGGCTGGCTGACGTTGTACGGGCCCTCTTCCTCAAGCCGTGGGTACTGCGGCGAGTTGTCGGCGAGAGGGATGACGGATTTGATTCCGCCATAGTATCTGGTGAGAAACTCAAACTCTTCCCACGGCGGCGGAGGCGGGGGCTTCTTTTCCACCTTGCCCTCTGCTATCCTTCGGTTCTCAACTTGGCTGGCACGAACCAGCACGAAGATGAATATGATGATGGAGGAGATCATGCCAATACACAGGAAGCGGACGACCTTGTTCGGTAGTCGGTAGAGATATCTCCTGACGGGTGACCGCCGCGTGGCAACCACAGGCTGCCTCTTTGGCAGCATGAGTGCCGCGGCAGAGGATACCGAAGACGATGTCCGCCGCGAGCTGCCCGAGCTGGAGGTCGAAGAATCGGTAATGCCGCCATCGTCGGACTCGTCTGATGAGTCGTCGGCGTCTGAATAGCGCTCCTTGGTTGGTGAGCGCGGCCTGCGGGGGGTGCGTGCTCTGGAAGCGGACAGCTCTTTGTATAGTGGTAGCTTTTGCTTGTTCGCCTCTCCCGGCCGCATGAATTTGAAGGATGGCCACCCCATCTTGACAGCAGAGTTCTACGTTCACTAATGATGGAGGAACATTAGTTGGGGCTCATCAGGCGCAGGCGAAGGCGGGAGACGTCGTCGGGTGGTAGGTGTTCTTACCTCAAAATAAAACACAGAGACACCCGAACGATTCCAACAAGTCGCTCTGTGTTTTCCACGGCCGCGCGGGCACGGTGTGTGGTCCACAGGCTCGGGACACCGGCTGGAGGGGTCTGTCTTGAAGCCTCGATGAGAAACGGGAATTGCTGTTGTGCACGTCTCAACGTCTCAACCGCGAGGTTCGGAGCCGAGAACGATCATGCGCAAAGTCATGGGTTACTTCTAGGACCCGGAAATCCAAAATGGTCTCGGGTAGCGCAAGAGACTCGACCTTGGTTTCAAACACAAACGAGCGCATCCTCAGCCCCGCTGATTGGCCGTTGTTGGCCGCATTGTAGACATGCATGGCGCAGTCCGTTGCCCGGCAACCCCGTAAGGTTGTGTGTGGGTGACATGTGGGTGGCGTGTGGGGCATTTCCATGACCAGTGCAGCAGGGCTTTGTTGCAGGAAAATCTGCTCCACATCCTGCCCCAATTGCAACTGTCAAGGCTTACTGCAGTCACATACAGAAATGACGTCGCTGTCCGTTGACCGTCGACCATTGTGCGTTTTCCATTGTTATTATTGACGTCGAGGAAGATCCATCATTGGAGAAAGCCACATCCCCCAACACTATTTTTTCATACTCTACAGTACTATGACCATAGTAGACGCCTCGCCGTGACAACCCTAGGGGAAATGCCAGCAAAATACCTACCGTCAGGCGTCAGCTGCCGTTGTGAGTCCCAAACTGCATTATACTCGGATTTGTCCGTGAACGAATCGGACCGCTCCCAGACCTGCGCATCTGCACCAGCATCAGATGACCGAGCTGTCGCCAGCAAGCCGTCCATTTCAGCCCATTCAGAAGCCCGAGAACCGGTCGGTCAGAAAGATAACAAAACCACCACACCCTTCTTGCGGTGAAGGCTCTGGGCCTTCCTCCATTCTATGAAAGGGCGCTCTCCTTAGCATTGGCATTGGCTACTCAGCCAGCTGCCTTGTCGTGACAGCCTTATTAGCGTCTTGGCCAGTGGCAGTTCGGTCTTCTTGATGTGACGGCTCGGTCTGACTGCTAAGAGCGTCAGACGGCAATTCGATGAACAGCTTGCTTCCCACGAAGCGAGTGCTTCTTTGAGCGTTGCGCGCGGAGACAAGACAAGACGCGCAAGCCAGGATATTGAGCAATTCTTGTTGTGCTGTAACGTCATTTGATCGTCGATGTTCCTCTGCGGAGAATGGGGGCGTTGGGGTGGCTGATCCCTTCCAGTCCGCTGCTCTTCAAGATACGGTAAAATCCGACACGGCAACACACCTTTATTACGCTACCAAAGGGAGGAGCTTGCAGAATGTGTCGAAGTCCTCGCGCTTTATGTTTCTCACGTTGGTCTTACCCCTCCCTCCCTTCCGGTGTAGCAAGGCCGCCACCGGGCAGCAGGGTCATGTATGTAGGTAGTCGGAATATGCTGTTTGCTGTGTCTTGTCACACTTACACGGGCAAGACGGGTTCATCACCCGCGCGACGTGGAGGGGATGTGTTCCAATTCTTTTGTTTGTCCTGTGGGCCCCTGCCTGACGCATGGTGACCGCATCACCGAGCCCGACCAATGCTCGCTCGACTATTGCTCTCCCACTCCCGGACCCTGACGGATCAATATCATGCAAGTTGCGTGGCAAACCCAATGCGGCGAACCTAGAAAGCTGGCAACAACGCGCCGCGAATACAGGAATACTCACCTCATCTTATTATGGGGGCGGCTCGGCCTTCTGTCTCACCATCCCATCTGCTGTGTGTTGTGACACTTTCGCTGCCATCAAACAGTCCCGTCGTGTGGGGGCAGCAAGAGAAAGTAACGGTCCTGAGAAAACCCCCAATGGCCTGAGTTTGAGAGCCAACCTCATATATACCCTCCGCTTACCTCGACTGCCATCAGTGAAACATCCGATGTGCTCTTATATACTTACACTTACCCGCGACCTCACATCCACACCATCAGCTCCCCCACAGGAATCACTCTAGTCAACATCCGCAGCAAGCCATGTCTCTCACCGTGACAACCGAGGCCCAAACCAAGGCACCGCCTTCGGAAGAACACCAGGTGGCCGTCAACATGGTGATCCGGCAGGATCCCTTCTACGTCACACTCGACGCCTCGGCCCTGCTCGCCGTGTCCATCCTCCTCGTGCTCGGCATGCACTTTGTTGACCGCCCCGTGCTCGAGTTCCTCATCGTCATCGTCCCCATAGCCCTCCTGATCCACAACGACTACCTCAACTTCCTCAAACTCGGCCCCGGCGGCACGCCCCCCACCCCTTCCGGCTACGCCCGCCTGACTTGGTACCGCCTCTTCACCCTGCGCGACCCCTTCAGCGCGCCGCCAGCAGACCCCGCCCAGAAGCCCGCCGCCGGCATCCTCTCCCACCTCCCCTACCGGCCCGGGCCGCGACCCATCGTCGCCGGCCTCGCCCCGCAGCGCCAGCTGAACCAGCACGGCGCGGTGCCGACCTCGGACCGCCTCAAGGCCGCCCTCGAGGCCCTCGGCGCGCGCCTGCCCAAGCAGTTCGTCACGGCCACGTCGTGCCTCGAGAAGCACGGCTTCGCCCTCTTCGCGCGCCACCCGCTCAACGTGTGCGGCAACGGCGAGGTGTGCCACATCCACACGTCGGACCGCTCGCTGCACCTGAACCTGCACCCGGACGACATCGGCGAGGTGCTGGAGAAGGGCTGGGGCCAGCGCCACCCCATGGCCTGGGAGTTCAGCATGATCCGCAGCCCCGTGCCCAGGACGTTTGTCATGATCTACGCCCCCAGAGGTGAGCCCTCCCCCGCCCCCGCCCCCCCCCCCCCCTTCTCCTGGAGAAGAGAAAGAAAGGGGTGATGATAGTGTGAAGACTTGAGATTGATTATTTATTTATTTTGCTTTTTGTTTTTGTCCAGATGAGAATGACTTGAAGATTGTATGTGGGATTATCGAGGCCGCGATCTGGTATACGATTGCCGAGAAGGTCGAGATTCAGCCTTTGACGACGGCGGCTTGACGAGGCAGTCATTCTGAAAAAGAAAAGAAAAAAGGGGGATGGATGTTTTGGTGTTGGGGCTTCTAACGTATTTCTTTCCAACAGGAAAAAGGTAAGACGGGGACGGGATTCGGACGAAGCTAGTCGAGAGAGAGAGAGAGAGTGTTTACTGTGCGAGCAAGGACGGGGTTGGGAAAAGGGGGGAGGGGGGGGACGGATATATTACTAGTATGGGCAGGCGTTCATAAAGTAGCGAGGGGAGAGCGAGAAAAAAGGGGGTTTTATGTACTCTTGTGACGCGGATACCACCCGGTAATTTTCTAATCTCGATTCATCTTTGCAGAGACAGTCAAAGAGCATCAGCGCACTTTTTTGAGGTTGTCGTCGTATGACGGGCTGTTTCAGCCTCAGTTTGATGGGACGACTATACAACGGGAGAGCAAGCGGATAGATTGTCAATATATACCTACCAAAACCTACATCCTGGTCAATCGTACCAGGGAAAAATGCCTACCTAGTCGTCCTCCAATATGTGAAGAGCGCTTGCTCCCCATCCCGAGCGCGGTCCACACCGTCGGTTCTATCGTCCGATAGGGGTTGCAGTGCATAACCGCCAGAGATTGCGCGTCCACGGACCTCGGCGACAACCATGTGATCCATTGTTTTGTGTTGTTAGAGGCCAACGTACTTGTGTGACTCAAACTCACGGGGGACGCGAGCAGTATTTCAAAACTGAATCCATTTCCCCCCCCTATCACTCCTCCCATCTCCCTCTTCCCGCCCCCTCCGTCTGTTTTTGTCTGTATACACGAGCAAACCCCAACGCGAGGCCGTCAAAACAGTGATGGTTTTATACACTACTCGTTCCACCTCCCACGTCCCCCAACTTCGATCTAAACATTTCCAAAAAAAAAGCCTCCGGAGCAGTTTCAAACACAACAGGACACAGGAAAAAGGAAAGAAAGCAGGATGCTATGCTTTGTTAGAGTCTCCATCCACCCTCTCCCCACGGACACACTACATCAGACAGATGGCGGATCATAGGTGCTTCCTCTGCCCTCCAACTCCACCTCGCCGCGGCCAATGTTGGGAATTTCGTTCCCTATTTCGAACCTTGGCGCAACCTCCCCACAAGACGAGACATCAACGACTCCTTTTGCCGTGTACAATCGACACACGAGAGCCTCCCCACACGCAGTTCAGCAGCTCAACTCAACTCAGATGGCCAGGATTTCGAGACACAAGATCTCTCTCTCTCTCGCACCACTTTAGTAGACACGCTTCATCGGAGGAACGGGTTTGCACTCGTTCTCATCAAGGGTAGTACCAATGACGCGGCGGTATGAGAGGTCGACCTTGCCGTGGGGCTTCTTCTGCCAGCTGAGCGTGTGCTTCATCCAGTTCTCGTCGTCACGGTCAGGGTAGTCCTCGCGGGCGTGGGCACCACGTGACTCCTTCCGGTTGGCCGCAGACGTGGCAGTTTGGGTGCTGTTGCAGATTGTTAGCGTCCACTCTCGTACGGCTATTCATTTCAGGGTCTTCGTCTTCGTGTCTACTTACGCGCAAGTGAGCAGGTTGCGAAGCTCGAGCGTCTCAACCAAGTCCGAGTTCCAGATCATGCTGCGGTCCTTGATGCCGACCTGCGAGAACATCTGGTCGACCTCGGTGATCTGCTTGACACCCTCGTCCAAGCTCTCTTGGGTGCGGAAGACGCTGACTTCCCTCTGCATGGTCTTCTGCATAGCAAGGCGGATCTCGGCGGTGCTCTTGGGCCCATCGGCGTTGCGAATGTTGTCGAGAACCTCGATCGAGTCGGCACCGGCATCGGCCTCGATGGGCTTCAGCTTCGTGCCAGGGGTGAAGTTGTCGCGGATGGTGTGCGAGACGGCACGGCCGAACACAACCAGGTCGAGCAGCGAGTTGGCGCCCAACCGGTTGGCACCGTGGACGGAGACGCAGGCAGCCTCGCCGCAAGCGAAGAGACCGGGGACAACCTGGTCGTTGCCCTGCTCATCCACCGTGAGAACCTCGCCAGTGTAGCGAGTAGGAATGCCGCCCATGTTGTAATGAACGGTGGGCAGAACAGGAATGGGCTGCTTGCGGACGTCGACGCCGGCGAAGATACCGGCGGTCTCGGAAATGCCGGGGAGACGCTCGGCAAGAATCTCTGCCGGGAGATGGCTGAGCTGGAGGTAGATGTGGTCCTTCTCGGGGCCAACGCCGCGGCCGTCGCGGATCTCCATGGTCATGGAACGCGAGACGACGTCACGACTGGCAAGATCCTTGGCGGTCGGGGCATACCGCTCCATAAAGCGCTCACCCTCCGAGTTCAGGAGGTAGCCACCCTCACCACGGGCGCCCTCGGTGATCAAGCAGCCGGCGCCGTAGATACCAGTGGGGTGGAACTGGACGAACTCGAGATCCTGGTTGGGCAGACCGGCGCGGGCAACCATGGCCATGCCGTCACCCGTGCAGGTGTGGGCCGACGTGCAGCTGAAGTAGGCGCGGCCGTAGCCGCCGGTGGCCAGGACGGTGTTGTTTGCGAGGAAGCGGTGCAGAGTGCCGTCCTCCTGGTTGTACGCCAGGACACCGCGGCACTCGCCGTCCTGCATGATCAGGTCAACGGCGAAGTATTCGATAAAGTAGTTGGTGTTGTGCCGGAGAGACTGGCCATAGAGCGTGTGAAGGAGAGCGTGGCCCGTACGATCGGCGGCAGCGCAGCAGCGGTAGGCCTGACCGCCCTTGCCGAACTTCTGTGACTGGCCACCGAAGGCACGCTGGTAGCTGCGCGAGCCCGTCACGTCAGCCTCCAATTCCTGATACCCAGCCAAAATACCCAACTTACATCTTGCCGTCCTCGGTTCTGGAGAAGGGGCAGCCGTAGTTCTCGAGTTCGACAATGGAGGCGGGGGCCTCGCGGGTCATGTAGTGAATGGCGTCCTGATCACCGAGCCAGTCGGAGCCCTTGACCGTGTCGTACATGTGCCATCTCCAGTCGTCCTCGTGCATGTTGCCGAGGGCGGCGTTGATGCCACCTTGGGCGGCGACGGTGTGGCTTCTCGTCGGGAAGAGCTTGGAGATGCAAGCCGTGTTGAAGCCAGCCTCGGCCAGGCCGAAGGCGGCACGCAGACCGGCACCACCAGCACCGACGACGATAGCATCGTACTCATGGTCCTAGTTCAATCAAAGCCAAAAGTCAATTCCCTTCTCCTCGTCCGACGTCGCGCGGGAATCTCCGGGCGAGGTGACATACGATGACCGGGTACTTGCTGCTGACGAACGGCGATGCCTCCTTCGCACGGAGCGGCCCGTTGGCGATGACGCGGGCTATTTGAAGAGGGAAGCCATGTTGTCAGCCCGCGCTGTCCTCGCCCTACTACACTATCGGATTGGGTCCCAACCTACCAGCTGGCCGTGTTGTGGAAAACGCCCGGATCGGGTTTCTAGAGGCACGCGAGAGCTGCCGAATGGACCTCGGGTCAGCCAGCCAGCCAAAACGGTGACTTTTGGATTGCGAGAAAAGGGAATCACGGAGCGAGCGCAAATGCAGCGGTCGCAGCAGAGCAAAAACAGAGCAAAAAGAATGAGGGGAAGCACTCACCGCCGGCGCCGCGGCTAGTCGTCTCCAAGCCATTGAGGATGCCATTGTCGTCTATCGAGGTGTGAAGGGGGGAGGTGGTGGTGGGCATCAGGGAAATAATTTGAGGCTCCGGGATGCCAATGCATTGAACTCAAGTTGCTCACCCGTTCCAAGTCCCGGCGCAGCCAGAGCTGTCGACTGCTGGGCCAATCAGCAGAGGCGGATTACCCGAGTTGCCGGCGAGGCCCGCGTCCCCCGGCCCACCTAGGTTGTTAGAAACTGCGCTGCGCTGCGAGCCCTGGAAGTTGGCGGCCAGCAGGGAGAACCGGACGGCACGCGAGGTGGGGCAGCTGTCTGCCGCTGAATCCACTTAGAATATCCCTCGGCATGCCGCATCTCAGCACTGTACTGTATGTACATACCATTGCTCTGCCAAGTGCCAGCAATTGCGCTGCCGGATTGCAGGTGACAAGTCCTCCCTCCCTCCAGCTACAGTAGCTGACACTGGTTGAAATTCATGAATGAAGAACAAAGGTCATAAAAGAATATCACGTCGTATCAGGCATGCTCTCTAAGGTACAGTACCTAGGTAGTTATTAATTTAGTTTAACAATACTGAAGAACACTTGGAATGGGACGATGCCCCCAACCAGCCAACACAACTCCAGGAGAATGCATATGGGGGTTTTGACTTTTCCATCTTCCAGCCAACCAACACAACCAACCCCAATACCATCATGACGTGCACCAACAACCATGCCATACTTGTTATCCGTTACTGACTCTCTTCTACTCAGCAAGCACCATCCGCAGCATGACCAAGAAATTTTCCTTCAGCTTATGCACCTCCGACACATCGGGCTTGCTCGGCTCGCCCGCGTTGCGCCGGAGCCGGTCCTGCCTCCTCGCCCTGCGCTTCCGCTCCGCCTCGATCGGGTCCAGCTCGTCCTCCTCTTCCGCCTCGGCCTCCTCTTCCGAGTCGTCATCGTACCCCATCTCATTCAGGTCCTCCTGGTCGAGCCCAAAGTCGCTCGACACGAACGCCAGGGCGCCAGGCAACGCCTCGGCCTCGCCGGGAACACCCTCGGCCGCCATTTTCTGCCTGGTCTTGTCGTGGTGCCACTTCTTGCGCGCCTCCTGCCACGCAATGAGCTTGTTGATCTCGCCGACCGCAGCCTCCTTGTCAACGATGCCGCCGCTGGCGGCGCCCTCAAAGAGTGCGTTGACATCCAGGCTGCCATTGTTGGGGCCGCGCCGGAGGAATTCGAGGATCCCCTCGATCCAGCCCATCAGCTGCGTAAACAACCCGTTGTCGTGCGTATGCACTTCGTGGACGAAGCTGTAGAAGTGGTGCTCATGCCGCTGGCAGAGGTCGATGAAGGCTTGCACCGTCTGGTTAGGATCGGCTGAAGCGTCCTGTTCTCGGCACCGGTCGACGACCTGGGTGGAATTTGTTAGCTTTTGCTTTGCCCCGGCAAGCAATCAACCGCCATAGGAGAGCTCACCTGGATCAGATCATCGATGAACTGGGCAAAGTCCGTCACGCTGTTGTAGACGTTGGCCGACTTGTACACCCTGACAAGGGGTTCGTAGAAGATGGTAAACAGGTCACGGAACAGCTGAAGCGTGACGGGCTCCTCAATGAGACTCAACATCATGGCCTTATCCCTCTGCCGAGTGTATAGCTTCATAAGCTGCTTGAGGTAGGAGAAAAGCTGGGCGCCCTGTCGGAGTTCCTCGTCAACGTTGTCGATAGCATTGTTGAAGGCCACATAGGCGTTGTACAGCCGTTCAATCTGCTCGGGTTTGAGCGCGGGGCCGATGAGCTCCGACCTCAAAATGGTAACAATAATGTCGAGGTCTTCGCTAACGGCTTCCTCACGGATTGCCTCCTTGACTTGCTCCTCGGCGTCCGTGAACATCTTTAGCTTCTCGACGAAGACTGTATCGCCAATCTTCTCGGCAAGCGCGTCGATCGACCGCTGAAAGCTCCTGATGCCGTCGTGCAGAGTCATGGAGAATATGCGCTGCATCAGAGACCTGGTCCCAAAAGGCTGGGCCAGGAAGATGTCCAAGATACTAGACATCACGGCTGCTGGGTTGGCTACCCGAATCACATTCTTCATGAGGGTGTAGGGAATCAGTGAGTGGATCCGCTTCAGCTGCGCGAACAACTCTGGCGAGTTGTCCTCGGCGAGGAAGAGGTGGTAGATCGTGGCCGCCACTTCGATGCGTAGCCACTCGGCAAATTTCTGGTACTGCAGGCTCAAGTCTTGGATCGTCTCCTTTTCTTTGATTTCCTTGAACAGCATTGTCAGGCCGTTGCGTTCTACAATGTCCTGGCGGAACCTATGAACATGTCAGTATCTAGTATGCTAGCTTGCTCAGGGGTAAACTTGCTGTTCCATGTAGACATCCAGTTCTGCCGCGCGTTTTCTTGCGACCTCGTAGAACTGCTTCTGCTCCTCTACCCGTTTCTCGTCCATGTGCTTCCGGCGAGCGATATCATCAACGTCGTCATCATTCAACGTTACCGGATCCGTTGTGAGGAACTCTTCCATGGCCCTGGTATTGGCAATTTGGGGGTTGTGTAGTAGGGAGCGCAGGAAAGCACGCAATGAGATTCTTTGACTCTCTCGCCATATCACAACGGTCTGAAAAACGTTAGCCGCGGACCAAACATATCGGGGCTTCAATCTGTATGGGAGACGGTACCTCTTGAGGTTTCGGACTTCGTAGTGAAGGGGATGGACTCGCTGGCCTGCCGTCGACCGAGCTGCGGGGGGAGAGCCGATCGCCTGAGCGGCTATCTGTATAGTCGTGACAATGAGCAGCCGGTCTTTTGCAGGTCTGGGGGGTGGTGCCAACCTTTTACGGATAGAAGCCTCTGGACCGCATCGCTTTGGTGTGGGAAATGGTTCGCTGCAGGGCTGTTGGGCATCTGCGTCGAGACGGAGGATAACGACGACGTCTCAGAATTGTTCCCGCTATGACTGCCAACAATACTGGGCGCTGTGGAGTTTGATTTGTTCTTGAGCGGAAGCGGCGGGAGGACTCTGCCTGGCAACTCGGTGCGTAATCTCTTATATAGGCGGGCGAAGTCACCATACCGTCGCCCGACGTAGTGGTCCGACCCATTTTTCCTCCTGACTCGGAGGAGGAATTCCTTCGCAGTGAGTGTTAGCCGAATATGTCTCTCCATTGCCTTTGGGGTAAACACTAACGGCATGCTTGTGGTGCCTAATTTTCCTCTTGGCCGAGATGATCCGGACGCCGGCGACATTAACGTCCCACCCATTCAGATAGTTGCCCTCGGGAAGCGAAGAAAGAACACCGGTTTCGATCGCATTGGCGTCGACAATCTCCAGCTCGGAAAACCTAATTCTCTCTTCGAACCCTGAAGACGTTGGAATACCGGACACCATCATCAGTTCAACCAGCTTCTTAGCCTTGTTGGCCAGCTTCCTCCTCTTTGTCTCCTCCAGCCGGTCCTCTGATGATGAGATGTTTTTGCTTGCAAACGACTCGAGAAACTAGACAGTGTCATTGGTCCATATTAGCCTCTGGCTCTCGACTTCGCCCTTTTTTGGCCCAGCCGGAGCAAGGTGCAAACCTACCACCTGCAGTTTGTCTTGCCAAAACTCCTCCTCCTTTGCCTTGTCGAGAAACGGGAACTCGCGGATATGGTGGACGAATATGTATCTGAGGATAGGCAACTCTGAGTCAAGCGGCGACACCTCCCCAAGCGGAGACTTGAACGGTGCGCCGAACCGCCGTAGCGCCGTGGTCGAGTTGAGCTCCGAGATCTCCCATTTTACTTGTTCCGAGATGAGTTCTCTCTTTAGGTCTACCAACAGGCTTCAGTCAGTTTTTATATTGGCCAGAACAAGGAGTATTTTGCCGGGGGAGATATGCGGCGAGGGGCTTCACGAACAATGTTCTTGTTTCCCTGTCAGACTCTGCTTCGGCGCAGGTGCCGGCGCCGCTCGTACTGGGAGATCCATGGGCTGTCCGGGCAGTACCTCCTTGCCGGTGTTATTTGCGGTATCGTGTGATACTTCTAGTTCTGGGCCGTTGTGTGAAACCATCGTCATGATGGGGCCGGAACGGCGAGATGTTTGGGAATTTAGGAATGGGCCGGTCTACCAGGTTCGAGTTTTGTCGGTAATGTCCACGGCTTTAAACTTCGGGGTGATCTCGGGGTTGGGAATTGTACCTCTCTCGGGCGTCTGAATGGCGGGGCAGGATCGTGCCCGGGAAACCCAGGAAACCCGACAAGGAGTATAAATGCAAAGTAAGCACTCAAGATGTATGTGATATGCGCCGTCGCTGTGCGTGCCGCTCTTGGCTTCTTGGTGGAACTGCAAATGCACGGCGCGTTTCGGCGCTTGTAGCAAGAAGAAGGGGCGAACCAACACGCTGGGACTTCCAGAAAGAGGCCGAAGGAACAACCCCCAACAAGTTTATCAGCGAGAAGCAAAGTCGGTTGAAACAAGATTGTGGTCAGCAGGGTATGTCCAAAGTACGGCCGACTCAGACCCCGCAGGCGGATGCGGATCTACGGCCCAAATCGATTCCAAACTCGGATCACTGTCGCTCTTTATTATTCCTTCTGAACCAACCGAGGGATATACCCAGACTGGGCAACGCTCCAAGACTACCTTCCAAGACGCTCCCAAGACACCAAGACAAGGCGGCGTTGGCGCATGCTGTCCGGAATCCGTCTTGAGTAGCCAACTGGTGGATGTTTGCGGTGTCGGACTGGAGCACCATTCAATTCCCAAGCCCTGCTGGCGCGCGATGACGCATTTGGTAGGTGGCGCAGATCAACTCAAAGCCCACCGTCCCCGATGACGTTCGCTTGGCACCTGGAACATCCCTGCGACCTGGCCAGTCGTGGGCTTCTTGGCCGTTGCAAGCCTCACAAGAGACGCCCGCGAATGAGGCTTTGTAGGCTCAAATTATCTCGACGGAGTCTCTACTATGAAGTTGTAAGGGTGGAACTTTTATTAAGCGATAATTACAGTATCACAAATTATGGGGGGTTTCCCTGCTGTTTTCGGAATTGCGGGCTCGCTGATCGTTGTTTCATGGATTTGTTGAGCTGGACCCTCAAAAGAGGCCTCACATGTGCAGTGGGGCCGTATCGTCTGAAGGGATCCTTGGATGCGGACCGCAGTGCTCATCCTTTTTTGATTGATCTGAGTTGAGCGACTTGCGGGCCGACGGATCTGGCTCCGACAAACCTTGAAATTGAAAGGGAACTTCGCCCAGCCAGCTGTGTGGTCGAGAAACGAAATAACAACTGGCTTTGGCTTGGCTCTATTTCATGGCTGTGTCTCAACCAAAGGTGTGTATGTATGTACATAGTAACAATGAAACGAAACTGGGCATCTCCCCCCCCCCCCCCCCCCCATGTGTATTCTTACAATTCGTCGAATGCCCTGAGCATGTCAGGCGACAGAGAGGATACCTCTGGCAGTTCTGTGTTGTTCAATGGCCCGCTGCTTCCTGGCGACCCAGCATCCCCGGGCCCCCGGGAGGCCCGAAGGCCATCGGTATTTGCCCCGGCCACATTCCTTAGCGTGTTCAGGCCGTCGGCAGCAATGCGCGTGGTCGTCTCTTCCAGACCCTCGGGCGCGTACTGGGAGCCGATGAATAGCGAGAGCACGAGAAAGACGATGACGGAGGTGACGACCCAGAAGGCTTTGAGACGTTTCCTAGTCTTCTCTTGCCATTCCCAGTCTGCCCGCTCCCAGCTCTCGATTCGCCCACTCACGATATCGACCCGTTCGCTCAGTGACCCGATCAGCTCCCGCCCGGCCTGGATGCGGTTCTGTAGCGACTCGATACGCCGTTGTTGGTCTTCAAACTGCCCGAACGCATCCAGTTGCGCGCCCATGTCTGTGACCAAGTCGTCGGCCTCTGCGCCGAAGCTGTTGTTCAGTTGCCGGGATTGTTCGCCGAGCTCCTTGAGCGCCGCGACTATGTTCTGTAATGCGCTAAGTTTCTCGAGAAACGAGTAATACGTGTCGTCGAGCTGCTTTGTTGTCGAGCTTGCGAATGACTCAAGTTCGGCCAGCGAGCGTTGTAAGCCACTGGCTGGCGGTCAGCGCACGAGTTGGGCCGGCACAAGAAGGGTTGGTCTGCTCACCTCTCCCGCGCCGCAGCCTTCTGCTGCTCCCTAGCTAGTCCATTAACCGACCCATTGTCCCTTGGAGCCTTGGTCGCTGGCATCACTTCGTCGGCTGAGGCATAGAGAATGCTCGTCCGTCGGCTAGCACTCGGGGTGAGGTTTGGCGTCACACCTTCAGATCGTGACCACTCAAATGAGCGGCTGCTCTGCACGACGGGTACCGTCGACGGCGGGACCGGGGTGCGCGAATCTCGCCCCGTCTCTCTGGCTGCGCGGTGTGAATGTTGGCGATGCAGGTGGATGGGCGACGAGATCTCGGAAATCGACCGTTTTATTTGATGCCGCGGGCGCCCCGGCGGCGACGCTTTGGATGCATCGCCGCCATTTTGGGACATGGTACTCCCGACGCCCTGCCTGGGCTTCTAGAATCGGGGTTGGCTGGCGAGCCGTGCAATGACACCAGAGGCTTGATCTGAACGGGGCAGGTTGCGAAACGCAAGTCAGAAGACCGCCGTTGTTGGGGGGGTGGGGCAGATGTCGGTTGGCCGACATTACGGCATGTGATTTCAGCCACAGCACAAATTCACCTCCAAACTCCGAAAACAAGCAAGGCATTTGTTGAGGGGGACAATGCCGGCCTCGGGAAATTTGGTGTTTCTACCATGCTGCGCGTCCCTATGTAATACACAGCCATTCTTTAGTCGAGACTACGCGGTACTCGAGTGGCTGAAACAGTCCGCTCCACACAAAGTGACAGCGCTGGCCTGCTCGAGGGGCTAGAAGGCGCCGTGCCTTTACCATGCATCAACCTAGCCTTCGCCATCGTCGCACTGGACATATGTGCAAAGAGCACAAGTTTATCCGCAGGGTAGCCCAATGACTGCGCCAACCCGGAACTGCCCCTTCCACCTCTGCCAGACCCTTCCGCATCCTGCTTCGGGGAAGCCATTACGGCATGCGGAGCTTCGTGTCGTGTCTGGTCTGTGTAGAGACCTCGTGCACCACAGCAAGCCGATGTACTGTACCAGGTGCTCATAATCCAGATCATGAATTGAGCAGCTTGTTCCGCTTTTCTTTGCGCTTCAACCGCTCCAACCTCTTCTTGTGCATCTTTGCCGCCAGCTGCTCGTACCGTTCTTTCTCTTCCTTCGCGGCTCGCTTCTCCTTCAGCGCTTGTATCCTCCTCTGTGAACGCGAGGGTTAGCATGCTGCTGGCCGCTTCCCGACACATTCAATCCGCGATGAACTGCGTACCTGTCGCTCAGCCTCCTTTTCCTCCTTGAGCTCCTTCTCCTTGGCCTTCGTGGCTGCTTGTGCAATTCTCGTCTTCGCGCGTTTCTCGTATGATGTCAAGCCAGACGTCGGACGGAATGCCTTCTTCGGGGCATGCCATTGCTTGCCTGTCAATCTCATTAGCACGAGCAATCCCAATCGTGTTTATGGACGCACCATTTTTCCGCATCCCCGGGAACGTTGCGATGGCTGCTGCATCCTGCGCCGGCGCAGGCGTTGGCCCAGCTTCAACTGCTGGTGCGGACATATTTGCAGTATTCGAGTGTAGTGAGTGAGCTTTGAAAACAACTCTAGAAGATCACACGACGAGACGAGCCATATCTGAGAAAGCGGTCAGGGATTGCGCTGCGATAACACAGAAATTTTGGGCGGCAGAATTTCTAGAACGGTGCTTTGCGGGGAAGCCGCGCACGTGCCGTCCAGCTGCGGCTGGACACGAGGCTGCTGTTCGCAAGCCTCATGACTGAACCTTACCTGGTACCCACATGAACCGCACAAGCGTCGGCCCGCAGTGGCAGAACCAACATATTCAAGAGCCAGATCTGCAAATATGGGGCTGCTTGACTTTCAGTTGGGCAGTTCTATGCATGCTTCCCAAGCATGCTTACCATTAATCTTTTGGCTCACATAGTACTATGATATTGCTACCTGCACCGTTTGCTTCTTCTGGCGATGGGCGCTACCCGACTGCCCTTTCTGCAGGTATGCGTTATGTAAGAAGGTAATGTGCTGTGCGGCACAGCGTTTGGCTCGCACTAAATTACCGCTGCACTGTGCACCATGTACAATGTAACTAAACCATTGCTGTTTCGGGCAAACCCCTCCGTCCAGCCTCGTGTGGTGTGAGTGGGGACCACGGAATATGGCGTGGGTGTGGTTTGGACGATTCAACAACTCTTGGGATTTGGGTTTGATCTGGCAATGCATTGTGCTGACTTTCTACTTTGATATAACATTCTGTCAAGTGGCTTCCGCAGTTATATTTCAATCCAAGGTCCTGCGTGGCCTGCGCAGGGGTTGAATGGATCCAAAAACTCTCCATAATTTACCTTGATCCGGCTCGGAAATGAGTGTCGTCATTGAAACCTCGGCGTGCAGTACCGAGCATTCAAGGACTGGGTCAATTTCGACAAACTTGAGGAGAGCCAGCGACTCCCGTGACTGCTAGAGCCGTAACTAGGGTGTTCCTTTTGTCTGATCCGATGAGCGCAAAGCAATGCTGCGTATCTTCTCCTGTTCAGACGAAAAGAGTTGCCATGGCAATCGGCCATGCAGGTGCACAGGTGCGCAGGAAGGAGATGCAGGTGAACGTCCCGTTTGGCCGCGCGAAGTTCGGCTGAAATGTCCCTGGCTTCATGCACCATTGTCCGTGCGCCCCTGGTCGTGTGGGTGTTTCGAGCCCCGGTTGGACGAACTCGATCGATTCACTCCGCAGTGGCGAGCCAGATGCAGGTTCAAGGAGCTGCAGCGTCCAGAAGCGACAAACATCGCGCAGATGGTGTGCATCGCTAGTGTAGTGAGCCTTCGTCGGAGGCGGAAAAACTCACCCAGAAACCTTCTCGGACATTCTCAGACCGTCATTTTGGCGCTCTTCATGTTGGCAAGACTTTGCATGCTCCCGGGACCTCCGTCTTCGGTCGAGCCAGAGCGCGTGATAGCGGGAGTGCTCCTCCTCCCAGCACACATGAATGCGATAGAGAGTGTAAACGCAGGACGGACTTCCCGGTCCACAATCCAAAGAATACCGATTGACGAGAAGCCAATTCCCGTTCCTTCTCGTCTCTTGCATCGAAAGAGACCGGTAGTGCTGGGGAACAACACACAGTGTGGGCAGGATTTCGCCCGTGGGGTTGCAATTGAAACCCCTGACCGGCATGTGCCAGGGGCGCCAGGAACTCAGTGTCAGCAGCGTCGCGAGGACGTGGCCACTTGCAGCCAGATCTGGCAATAGCGGGGTACCTGACGCGACATGCGATGAGGCGCAGATGGTCGCGTAGCCCTCCATCGTGGTGTGGTGGAACGGAATACGAAATTGAACTCGGATACCGGAACAATCGCTGCTTGGGGAATGCCTAATTCCTGACCGCCTCCTCGGGCGGTCGTGACCAAGAATAAGCTCAAGGTTATCCCCGCAGGACCGTGAACGTGAACATCATCTTCATCTGAGATTAGGTTGGTTGTTCCCCGTCTTGCCGAGCGGCTGCCGCCCCTGTGCTCGAACCCCCTCACTGCGACTGGAAGTCAGATCCATGAGTTAGGGTGACCGACCATCAGGGAATTTGAAGGGAATGGAAGGTCTGAAGCCCACTGTCGTGCTCAACCGAGCGGCCACACCCGGCCACACCCTGAGCGCGACTGTCTCGAACTGACAGAATCTGATATTTGAAGTCGCCTTTCGATTGCTTGCGCAGCTTGAAAGACGGGATTCGTGTGGAAAAAGGAAACAAAACGGGAGGTTTGAATGGGAGAGAGACGATCGGACTCGGGACCCTCGACAACCGCGGGCGCCGAGCCCACCGCAGGCAGGTGCTTTTGGCTAGAGCCGTGGCCCACCAAGTCCCGCCGGGGGTGGCACAGTGCAAATTCTAGAACCACACTTTCTTTGAGTGCGCTGGATTCCGTAGGGCCCCCCCACCCCAAGTTTTCCCCCGTGTCCTGTGCTGTGCCCGGTTCAACTCTCTTTCACCAACTCCATCTTATCCTCTTCTCCCGCATCCTCCCCCCATCACACCGCCCTCAGTTTATCGACTGCCCGGCACCTTGGTACAATCCCGGCAGCAAATCGAGAGATTTGCTCTGGTTTTGGCCGTCCATTCCTTTGATACCTACCCCTTGGATTCGTCTGGAACAGCATTTAGCTGCGTAATTCTTGTCGCTGCTGTCTCCAGGTCTTTTGCAGCCGCGACGACTGGACCATCAATGGTGCGTTACCACACTCGCGCGCGACGCTTCACTCAACATTTTGGCGTCGCATGCGGGCACAACCGACATTTACCGCAGCCGTGTTTCTCGCCGACACACTCGGTCGTCGCTGACTTTGTTCAGATCGCAGACTGCAATTGCTTTTAATCATTTAATTCTCACCATCGGCTGAGCCACGACAACCTTTTCCGACCCGGCCACAGATCGCAGACTGCTGCAAGTCTTTCCGCCGGGCGAATTGTGTACTCGGCATTTCCATGTCATTCGCATTGAACTGAGTTGCCAATCGATTCTGGTGCCGCGGAGCGGCTTGAAAAGATGGCAACCACAATCGGCCCCGACATGATGATTGACCCTCCCTCGCCGGACTGTCTTGACCATGGAACGTTGCCTTTTCTCACAGGCACCCCGACGATGAGCGACATGGCGCCTCACCATCTGCCACCCTCGAGCCCACAGACGTCCCCGCGATCGAATCCGCCTCCTCCAAACCCACCGTTCGTCTTTCCTGCCCGCCCATCGTCCTCTTCGGCGCCATCGTCCTTCTCCAGAGCGACTGGTAGAAGGCCGCGATCTGCGATAGAACCCCGCAGCTCAGCGCTCCACGCAAGCGTTGAGGCCGAAAAGCACGTCTCGCGATCGCCGAACCTTCCAGCGTTCTCATTTAACCCTGGTGCTTCGCTGCCGCCCACGCCGGGCGTGGAGAACATGTTCCTAAGCCCCCCGCAATCGCCCTCGGCGCCAAATTCCCCGCGATTAGCAGCGACTCGTCCCGCGGGTCACGGGCATCGCAGGGGTGGTAGCGAGTTCGTTGGAGGCAGTATCCGTGATGGCGAAGCCATAACCGTTCTGAACACCAGCCCAACCAAGTCTGAGAGCGGCATGGCGTCGCCCTTGCTCCAGCCGACGAGGCCCCGCCGAGGCCACGCCCATCGTCGCTCTGCCGCTATCTCGAGCCATGACCTTTCCTCAATTCTTGTCCCGCCGCCTGTTCCCAATGGTAGGGGCAGCAGCGCCCCTGCCAGCCCAGCAGTTTCCGAACGGCCTTCTGACCAGACAATTCCAGCTCCTGACAAGACCGTTGCAGTTGAAGCAGCGGTGCCTGCGTCCGTGCAGGAGCCGGTTGCTGATAACCGTAGGAACCCATCGCCACCTATTGCGCAACTTGAGCAGACACCAAAACCAGCGGTACGAAATAGGGTTGGGTTCTCGGATACGCTGGAGTACATCCCAAGACCGTTGTCCATGGTCTCTACCGATACTTCAAGTACTGTCACAGCAAGACCTGGTCACTCCCTTTCGGGGAGCATCTCATCCGTCATTTCCATCACAAATGCGGATCGGGATGCCAATCCATTCGTTGGCTCCACATCCGCCCAAAGATTCGACGACAGTCGGCCCAGTACGGCAGGGGCTATTATGGAACGGACCCAGAGCGCCCAGGAACAGGATCCGGCTCTTCGTTCTCCTCGAAGAAGAGGATCGATCCCTCTCCTTGGCTCGCTCCCCCCTGCCATACCGAACAGTCCTGCCACCCCGAGCCCTACGAGGTCTTCGAAGAAGTGGTCATTCTTCGGCCGTGATCCTCCTGCCGCCGGTTCACCGACCAGGACCCAGCCTGAAAGCCCGCGTTCTACCAGCTCGCATTTGAGTGTGACGGAACGCAACTCTACGGAACGCGTTGCGGATGTGATCCCGCAAGAATCCGGGGCAAGCTTGGATGCTCCAAAGCCGCTCAGCAAAAAGCGAAGCAAGAAGCAAAAGAAGGTCAAGACTTGGGCAGGGACTATTTTGTCGCGCAAAGGCAAATACCGACACAGCAAGCAAAAGCGACGTGCTCCAACACCGCCTCCGCAGCGGCAGTTTGAGTTGGTCGACGACATGGATGACGATGTTTTGCAAATGTCTTCGGAACCGGAGACTGCCGTTGCCCAGTCGCCTGAAAATGAGGACTGGGAGACGTGGACTTTCCCCAAGGCCGCTCAGAATGCAGACGAAGACACTTCTTATCAAATGATCGACTTGGACGCTGCTTTGGGTCCCTTCAACACTCCTTTGCCCCGTAATCCAGAATGGGAGGCTGCACAAAAAGCGGGCGGCCTCGTCAAGAAACAGCTGCACAGCGCTGCAGGCATGAGCCGATTTTCTGGTCCCGGGATGCACTATCACCATAGGCGGGCTGAAAGTGCGCCGGAACTGGTCCCTTTTGAGGCCGCGCGCTTTGGGTTCCGGCGGTTCGGCAGCAGCTCTACAATGGCTGACGTGTTTGAGGAGGACGAGGAGGAAGAAGAAGAGGGCTCAACTGGCTCCTCGACTGGCGCATCAACCCCTGCCGCCGGAACCTCCGTCGCGGAGAAGGCCGAAGATGTCACGCAGCCTGAGGAGGAGTTGCGAAATGCCTGCCAAAGCGTCGTCCAGGCAGACATTATTTCGGCGCCGGCGCCGGCAGCCAGTCAGAACAACAATTGTGAAGCCGACGATGCGTCGAAGGCGGCCAAATTGGCGTCTTGTCAACCCGTGATCGCAGGCGGCGATGAGACGGTTCTTGCTGAACCCACGCCCCCGTATCTGACTGGATTCCCAGGCTCGTCGTCAGACAATGCCAGTTGCAGCTCGGCGACGCCGTCCCCTCGCCATGTCTTCCGTCCTAAAGACTTGGCCCCTGTGGAGGTCAGTCCACTCAACCTCCCGACGGCGTCGCTGGGGCCCGTGAGCCCTTGGTCGATGACACAATCCTCGGCGTTTCCTTCTCCAAGGTCGCCAATGTCGTATGATGCGCATTGTATCTCGACAGCGCCATCGTCGATCACCGAGGACAACTTCCAGTCGCTGCTTCTTGGAGAACCTGGCCCAGAAGTTCGGATTTCAGTTGACGATATCCCGTCACTGACCAGCAGCAACTCAACCATGACCAGGGAGAGTCTTTTTGCACAGTACCCACAAGCAAGGCATCCGCCATTGAACGAGCAACCCAGGCCGGCGTCGTTCACCTCGACAGCGTTTGGTCGACGTCGTTCAAGCCTAGCGAGCCTCAGCCGTCTGATCAACAGCTCACATGGGGAGCGGAGCAAATTGTCGATTGAAGTTTCAATGGACAGCGAACCGGAGAAGAAGGTCAAAGGCAGCAAGGCCAAGAGACTAAGCCGAATGATGCAGTTTTGGAAGTCCAAGGACAGCAACACGGCATGAGAGGCACCGCCTCCTGATGTCGGATAACGACGGTGGCGGGAGTCATAGAGATGTACGTGTAGGATTACGGAGGGATGGTGGAGTTTAATATTGATGGGTTTTGGGCGTTTCTGACGGCAGCATGAAAGGCAGGGTTACATGAGATCAAGGACAGCAATCTCAACTGCCAGAGTGTGCTTCAGTTTTGGAGGGCAGCTGGGAGGATATGATGGGGACGGGGACATATGATTTCACAGGTGGCGATGATTCTGATTCTCTGGACATATCAACGTGCATGTGTCGCACCACGCAGTAGACGGGCGGTGCTCCCGAAGCAATAGCAATCGAGGTCGACATTGTGTCTATCTTTCTCGTGGCCCCTGCAGTGTTGTCACCCATCCTGCCATCTTTGTCTGATCAGGGGGGTCCGTTCCGTGGCGTTGGGGCTCGATGCCGCGCCCCACACTGTAGACCAGGTCTAGCCTCGGCTCGGAGCGCCCTATCAACGCGCCGCCGAATAACTAGTCAACCGTCGCGTGGCTTTACTAGTTAGCGGCTTGAATTGCGTGTGATTTATGGACAAAGCTTAGAGCTGAACCAATAGTTACAGTAGTTGATGGCTTTTCGACTCCGAATCACGACTATAGCACGATCTAGCACTTTTCGTTTATCTTCCCACAGCTAGCCGCATACAACATTCTCCCAACTTTCTGCATCGAACAACCCAACAAGGCGCACAGCGGGAACCAGTTCCCTCCCTCCCCACACCAGTCGCTTTGCCCTCACCCCGGCGCCATCCACTCATTGCAACAACACCGCAAACAAAGTTCAGAGCGAATCCTAGGTTGGCGTAAAGCAGAGCAACCGGCGATGTCTACCACCGTTTCCGCCTCTTTACCGCGCAACTCGATCCGCCGCCTGCTACGGGAGCTCGATACGTGGACCAACGTCGAGTCGGCCAACGAGCACGGCATCGAGCGCCTCGGTCCCGTCACCGACGACGAACTGCTCAGCTGGGAGGCGGTGATCAACGGCCGGGGGCTCGAACATGGCTACGAGAGTGCGGTTTTTTATCTCTTCCCCTTCCCCTTCCCTATCCCTCCATTGCCTCCCTCCACAAGCGATCGCATTCCATGCACCCAGGTAGCCAGCTAACTAACAAACAAAAAAACAAAAATATTAGACGGCCGATGGCTCCTCCGCATCCTCATCCCGCCCTCCTACCCGCTCCAGCCGCCGCAAATCACCTTTGCCACGCCCGTCGTGCACGCCAACGTGAACCTGCACACGGGCGAGATCTGCCTGGACCTGCTCAAGGACGCGTGGACGCCGGCGTACAGCGTGCTCGAGTGCGTGCGCGCCGTCCGCATGCTGCTCTGCATCCCCGGGCTGGACTCGCCGCTCAACCTCGACGTGGCGGCGCTGCTGCGGGACGGGGACGTGCTGGGGGCGAGGCGGCTGGTGGAGTTGTGGGTGGAGGAGGAGAGATTTGAGGGAAAGTAAAAGGGGGTTGTTCGTTCTGTGGCATGAGTGATAAGGGGGAGATTGCCTTATTAATATTATTTTGGCTCAAGGGTAGGAGGAGCCTGGCTTGTGTTTTTTTTTTTTTTTTTTTTTTTTTGGTTTGGTTTGGTTTGGCATATGTATAGCGGTACAGGGGAGGAGCCGGAGTTGGAACTGGCCGCATGGGCGGGTTTGAGTTGGTTCACTACCCACTCAGTTCACTATTGATATTGGGGGCATCATCAACAACCAGGCACGGAATATCGTGGCTGGTTTCACTCACAAAAATAATGCATAATAATGATACCCATGGTTTCAGACCCTCTCTATGTTTCTCTCAACGCCATGCTTGTGACTTCTTCACAGCTATTACGCCTGCCCCATAAAAATCCAACCGAAATCAAACTCAGATGCCGCGTCTGCGCCTGCACCATGAAGGTGGCACATGGTATCGTACAATTCTGAGATACAGCCACACTTGGTTGTCTCGTCAACGCTGCCGCCCCCTCAAAGCCCCAAGACAGGAATTATGCCGTAGACCGAGGACAGAAACAAAGGTGCGACGATCCAGGTCTCACAAGTGTGAGGTTGAAAGTGCGTTCCGTCATTTCGCGGCGGGGCAGCGTCGTTTAAGCCAACGCATACGCACATTTCACTCATTGTAGTGATAGACCTAGCTCTCATCAGCATAACCGTCCGAGTTTAACACAGACTATCAGAGTTGACTCACCTTGTAGTTGGGCAGGCCAACCGGTTGCCACCCCAATCTCTTGGCCATCTTCGCGAAGCCCTCCGTCTCGATCAAGTGGTAGAAAGAGAAAGCAGGGAACATGGCCCCATCACGGTGAACATCGGCCTTCACCAGCAGTGCTGCGCCACCGACACCGTCCAAGGGAAATTCTTCATGAAGAAGCCCGTCCTCCTTGGACATGTACGCCATGAGGGTCCGGAACGTTGCCATCTCGGAATAGCCCTCGAGAAGGATCTCGTCCGGGCCCATCTGCTTTGCCATTTCCAAGGCAGTTGGGCTGTCCTGCCAGTTATTGAAGTCGTAGGGCCGCTCGTCCATCTTCTTCTCCTTCTCATTCCAGAAGCGCTGGAAGCAATTGGGCGCAATGATGGCCTGGTCGTGGCGAGCCAAGTCTTGAATGATGGTCGGCGGGGTCTCGATGACATCGGCGTCTAGCCAAAAGATCCACGATGTCGCGGGGCCCAGAGTAGAGAAGAGGAGGGAGTTGCGGGCTTTGGCCATGGCTGCGCGCCGAACCTTCTGGTTCTTCATCTTGTGGCGCTCGCTCTCGTCCTGCGATACGAGTGGCGGGTCAATGTCCTCCCGCAGGATGATGATGCTCTTGAACCTGTCCTTCTCCGGTCCGTACTTTTGTGTCTTGGCGATGCGCTTCTGCAACTCCTTGGTCGCATCGTTCCCTTCCTTCGTCTTGGGCAAGATGAAGCCGAGGGTGATCAGTTCGTGGGGGTATTGGAGCTGGAGAATGTTGTCCCAATAGGCCGGGTAGAAACGAGCCATCGGGGTCAGGAGCAGGATGTTCTCGCGGTTCTCGAGCGGGTTGGACGTGATGGTGACATTGTTGAGATTGTAATGTGCGACAGGCGGCGGCTTCAACTTGGCAGCGCCCGTCGACTTGCGAAAGGGAGAGGTCGGCGGGGAGAGCGGGTGGGATGCGGCGGTGGCCTTTCGAGAAGCGGAAAAGTCGGGCGCTGAGGAGCCTATTAAGAAGTATAGAATAAAAACGCAAAGCGCCACGCCGACGATGAGGGTCACTGGGTTCGTCTTCTTGAGACGAACCGCTCCCATGGGACGCGCCATGGCTTCGTCGACGACGGGTTAGGTAAGTCGGCCCATAAAGCTGTCAACAGTGCGACGTTGACGTCGGCGTTGGTGATTTGACACCAAAGTCGCCCAACGAGCGCCACAATGGAGCGCCTCCGGTGATGGCAGCCGAGGGTTGGTTCGTGATGGTCGTGAAGGAGTAGTCGGTAGGGGGGGGGTTATAGTTCAGGTTTGTGGTGCAGGGGATAGGATTGGGGTCCGCATAACGTTAGTTAGCGGGCTCCAAACTGCGCACTGCGCTGCAGGCGAGATGCCGGCTGCTGATTGTTACAGCTGCACAGTATTAAGTGCGACGGTCCTGACACAGTACACGGCTTGATTTCGATCATGTATTCCGTAACGTACCTATGTATGCACAGATTACACGTAAAAGCGCAAACCGGGGGACGGCTGGATCAGCGCGCCAGGTTCAACTACTCTGCCTCGAGTGAATCCAAGGGTCGAGGAACCCTCTGCCAGCTTTCTCCCAGAGCACTTCATCCTTGGGTTGAGAAAGTTAAATGATACGATCAGGTACTGGCATAATAAATGCTGGGGCCTCGCTTGTCTAACTTCACTGCGTATCGGCATGTTTCTAATTCAGGATTCTGGCGACGATTCATGTCTCTCTCGGTATGTAATTATGGGCCCTGTTGCCCTTCCCTCAGGCGCCCCCCCCCCATCAGCCGCTCCAGGTAACGAAGGTACTACGTATGCAATTCAGCGGAGGGTTGTCGCTGCAATCACGCAGCGGGCCCCACTTTCTGCCATTTCCATTGACCCTCCTTCCTCCCAACTGCTGTAACATTATCGAGCTCAAGCTCGCACACTCCCCCAAGTTCGCCGCCTACATCGAAATCTGATTTCTGCCCCCCAACGCTCTACTCGCCTTGCGCATTCTCCAGCACATTCAAAACTGCATAGGCCTGCATCAAACGCCACCATGTCAATATCACCAATTATTACGTTCAAGGCGGGCATGTGTGATGTCGATGTCGGTCTTCCTTCTAGTTGCCCCTCAGCTGCACGCCAACACACTGACCACACATCAGCAATCGTCAAAACCCTTCAAAATCAAGGCTCAGGCTACACCCGGCTACATCTATCTCTACTCCGACGATGGTATGGTTGCAGCGTCCCCAGCTCCGTTGCGCCCGGAGCAGCCCGCAAACTAACACGGGAAACAGATCTCATCCACTTCTGCTGGCGCCCTAGATCCGCACCGCTCGACGAGCCCGAGCTCGACCTAGTCATGGTGCCAACAGACGGCCACTTCGTTCCATACGACACCCGTTCGCCGAGCAACCCCTCCTCCAAGACCAACGGCCGCATCTTTGTCCTCAAGTTCGCGTCATCCTCGCAGAGACACATGTTCTGGCTCCAGTCAAAGCCCCAGGGCCGCAGCGGCGATCCGGCCTGGCTCAGCCCAAGAGATCTGAAGATTGGCGATATTGTGGACAGGCTTCTGCAGGGTGAGGAGGTGGACGTGAACAGCGAGCTGGGCTCGATCCGCAATAACGATGACGACACCCGGCGCGATGCCGATGAGGACGAGACGATGGAAGATGTGGAGGGCCACGGCCGGCCCGGGGGCGCCGGTCCTGGCGCCACCGGCGGAGACTTCAGACAGGAAGGCGAGGATGCCAGAGAAGGCGGAGCAGACGGGGCGCGAGCGTAGGTAACTATTATTCTTCTCCTATTGACACGCCTCCCCAGGTGTTGCTCATAGGTTCGCATACCATGGGTTGTTGTTCTGCTGGGGGATGAGTTGGGTCTGGCGCATAGCATCGGGCGGTCTTGCAGATAGCATGTACATCCTAGAGATCCGCTAGCAAGCAAATGGCGGAGGAAGAAATGAGAAAAGCGGCTTCATCTCATTTCCTTGCTCACATCCGGCTATGTTGCGCAAGGGCTAATCCCAATTGGCAGGGCGAACAACGATGCTGCCGACGTGGTGCGCAACTTTCTCAACTCCATCAAGGGCGCCCCCGGTCTCGGGAACAGCAGCCGGGCGGAAGGCAAGGCCTATCCTCTTCTGAACGACCTCCTCGAGCCACCGACAACCATTGCCATGCTCGATTCCGCCCCTGACGAATACGTCAACGCCCTCCTGAGTTTCCTCCCGCCGACAGTCTTGGTCATGGCCCAGCAGGGAGACACCGGAGATGCCATCGACAGGGAACCGGGCGCGGAGTCTGTGGAAGCCGCCAAGCAAGCCATGAGCTCGTCACAGAAACGCGCGCTGCTCAAGAAAGTGCTTAGGAGCCCTCAGTTTAGCCAGAGTCTGGCGAGCCTGACAGTTGCGCTTCGAGATGGAGGTCTGCCAAGCATTGCTGAGGCCTTGGGCATTGCGGTAGAGAATGGCGGAATCGTCAGGGGCGGCACGGTGCCCCTGGGCGGCGGCGATGCCATTGAGGCATTTGTGGAGGGCGTGAGGAAGACAGTGCAGAAGAAGTAGGCAGTCAAAGTAGACTGGTCGTCTTGTATGTACTTGGACAAAGGCCAAAGCTGTATGCACAGATCTTAGGCTCAACCCCTGCTCGCTGCCGACACCGCGCAAAGCACTCCTAAGAAGGAGGGCATAATCTACGGCTCACTCCCGTATTACATCCGTATTACATCCCTATTACATTAACGACTGATTTATACCATGCCGCTGCCATAGTTCAGCGGTAATGTCTCGCATACCTACAGTAGTCTTGTGTTTGCCGTACGGAGCATGTATTGCACGTAATGTTACGACTGAACGCCAAGCCGGTACCTTGCGGGTTGCGGGGCTCTGCAACGTCATTTTCAAACTGCAGAGCTCCCAGAGCTGTTCTTTTTGCTTTCTTTCACAACGCAAAGCATCACTCTCTTTGGCCCCAATTCCAACACCAGCATCATGGCAGCAGAAGCCGAATATTGGTCGTTTCCGACAAATCCAGCGGAATTCGACCACGATGAGCGCATCTCATACTCCAGACTCGACAATAAGTACATCGCGGTGCAAGACGACGGCACCGAGTACGAGTTCGACGATGGACTGAAGCGCTGGATCCCCATTATCGACGAAGCCCTGATTGAGGAACAACAAAGGGGATACATGATGCCCGACGCCGATGCCGACGACGACCGGCGGGGTTCTGCGCAAGGCAGGAAGAGAAAGATGGACTACTCGAACGACCGCGAGGTAAGCTGAGCGCGCATGCCTCAATCTGCAGCGTCGGCCGTCCCGCACGCCGCCATGCCCTCTTCCTCCCACTATATATCAGAAAGTCCAAAAAGACAAGAACAGCCCGAACGCTCGCGCGCGAGATCCGGGGAAAGACTGACCAGCCGCTTGATGCTCTCTTTTGTTTCCGCGCCAGCAGGACAACAACTATAACAATAAAGATCGCTCTTCCAAATCCGCAAAACGGCAGGGAAACCGCGGGCCGCCACAGCCCAAGCAGAACACGGCCGTCTACGTCACGGGCCTCCCGCCAGATGCCACCGCCGAAGAAGTGGCCGAGCTCTTCTCGCGTAAGTGCGGCGTCATCGCCGAGGAGATCGACAGCGGCCGGCCGCGCATCAAGATGTACACAGACGGCAACGGCAACTTCAAGGGCGACGCCCTGATCGTCTTCTTCAAGCCGCAATCCGTCAACATGGCCATAATGCTGCTAGACGACACCGACTTCCGCTTCCCCGCCTCGGGCGCCTCCAGCACCACCAAGATGCGCGTCCAAGCCGCCGACTCGAGCTACAAAAAGACCAAATACGATGGCGAGAACGCCGCCGGCGCCGCCACCACCACCACCAACAACAAGCCAGGCGAAGCCAGCAACAGCAGCCGGCCCTCCGACGCCAACAGCCGCCGCAGCGACCAAGACCGCACCAAAATCATCAAAAAGACCCAAAAGCTCTCCGCCAAACTCGCCGACTGGAGCGACGACGAACCCTCCGTCCTCCCCACCGATCCCACCATCCCCTCCACCGCAGGCAGCGCCGGCAGCAAGCACGACCGCGTGGTCATCCTCCGACACATGTTCACCCTCGACGAGCTGGCCGAGGACCCGACAGCCATCCTCGAGATCAAAGACGAGATCCGCGAGGAGTGCGCCAAGCTGGGGCCCGTGACCAACGTGGTGCTGTACGACGAGGAGGAGGAAGGCATCGTGAGCGTCAGGTTCCAGACGCGCGAGGCGGCCGAGGCGTGCTTGAGGCTGATGCACGGGCGGGCGTTTGCGGGCCGCATCGTCGAGGCGTTTTTCGCGACGGGGAAGGAGAAGTTTCGGCGGTCGAAGGGGGAGGAGGCCCGGCGCGGACAGGCGAGAGAGGGCGGTGAGGAATAAGGACTGATTTTGATTTGATTTGATTTGATTTGCTTCGATATATCGAAATCAGGCCGTATAGAGTCCTCGTCGTCGTTCACGATGGTGCACTTCTTCAGACCAACTACTTTCTTCTCCATTCAAAAACCTTGGCGGCTGTGATTGGGGTGAGTTGGGTCTTCTGTTCTGTTCTGTCCTGTCTACCTTGCGTATGTACGAGTAGGTAGTTAGTCACTCATGAACCAACTCATGAGTCTTGATAGGTCCTGCATCTGCTTCGAATCATGCACGACATCGGACTCTGATCAATTGCAGTCGTTTGTGATTCAAAAACGAAAATAAACAGCAGCAAAATGCAATACCATGCAATCCTCCCATGCCTACCCTCTAGCTAAAGTGTTGAACTTTTCCCGTCCCATCCATGCATCTGGCACATCCGCCGTAATTCATCGTGCTGGCGTGACCCCCGAGGAGGAGAATCCTTTATTGTACATCAAACCTGAAAATCAAAGGCGACGGGGTATCTAATTCATGTTTTGGTCCTTTCTAGTGGTGGAAGAGGCGGATGTTTTGCTCCACAAACGTGATACCCAGCTTCTCGGCTGTCTCGAAGACGGGCACGTCGTTCTGGCTGCCGCCCGGAGCGGCGATATACTTGACGCCCGATCGGGCGGTACGGTAGACATTGTCGGTGAAGGGGAACTGTCGTGTCAGTTAGTCATTGAAAATCTGCATGAGAGCTGGGCAGAAGGGTGACCTACGAAAGCATCGCTCGACACAACAACGTCAGTCAGCTTGGACATCCACTCGGTCTTCTCCTCCTCGGTAAAGGCAGCCGGGACCTCCTCGAACGCGGCCTCGAATGTCTCGCGCTCGGGGCCCGATTTGGGCAGTTGGCCACTGACGAGCAGGTCAATAGCGTTGCTCTTGTCGGGGCGCTTGGTGCCCTTCTTCCACTTGATACCGAGGACCCGCGGGTGGAAGCGAAGCCACCAGTTGTCAGCCTTGTCGCCGGCCAGCCTGGTGCAGTGGATTCGCGACTGTTGGCCGGCGCCGAGACCGACGATCTGGCCCCTAGCAGCGTAGCACACCGAGTTGCTCTGCGTATACTTGAGGGCGATGGTGGCGACAGTCAGGTCGCGCAGCGCACTCTCGGACAGGGGAGCCGAGTTCTTGGGCGTGATAATGTTCTTGAAAGACTCGGGCGAGATCTCGACGTCGTTGCGACCTTGGCTCAGGTTGACACCATAGACTGTCCTTTGCTCGGTCTTGCTAGGCTCGAACTCGGGATCCATCTGGAGGACAAGGTACTTGCCGCCCTTCTTCTTCTTGAGCATCTCCAGAGCAGCGGGCTCATACCCAGGGGCAATAACACCATCAGACACCTCCTTGGAGATGATGCTCGCGGTGGGCACATCGACAATGTCACTGAGCGCAATCATGTCGCCGAAGCTGCTCATGCGGTCGGCGCCTCTGGCGCGAGCATAGGCCTGGGCAAGGGCGGAGGTCTCAATGCCGGCAATGTCATCGACCATGTAGACTTTGCGCTCGTCGGCATCCAGCGGCTCGCCAATGGCAGCTCCCGCGGGGGAGACATGCTTGAAGCTGGCAGCAGCCGGCTTGCCGAGAGCTTTCTTAAGCTCCTTGACCAGGGGCCAGCTGTTGAGGGCATCTAGCAGGTTGATGTAGCCGGGAGAGCCTCCCAGGACCTTGAAGGGAAGGTCGCCCTCCTTGACGAAGGCCGAAGCGGGCTTCTGATGGGGATTGGCACCGTAGCGGAGGGGAAGATACTGCTTGCCCTCTGCGGCGTACTGCTTCCGGAAGAAGTCGGAAATCGCAGCGTCATAGTCGGCAGTGTGCTCAAACGCCTTGAGCGCATACAGCTTCCGGCTCGACTCCTTGACCTCGCCAGCCTCAAGCTCCTTCAGAAACTCGGCATAGTCGTTGGGGTCGCTCAGGATAGTGACACGAGCGTGGTTCTTGGCGGCCGCGCGGATGAGCGTGACACCGCCGATATCGATCTCCTCAACAGCCTCGGGCACTGTGACATTGATCTTGGCAACCGTATCCTTGAAGGGGTACAAGTTGCAAATGACATAGTCGACCTTGTCGATGTTTTGCTCGGCAAGGTCCTTCTCATCCGAAGCGAGGTTACGAGCCAGTATGCCGGCGTGAACGGCGGGGTGGAGGGTCTTGACACGGCCAGCAAGCATCTCGGGAGCCTTGGTAATAGCGGAGATGTCCCTGCGAGAGAAGAGCACCGTTAGTTGGAGCTTCCGCGAGGTGAACAATGAACGGGCAGGTCTTACTCGACGGGGAAACCTGATTCCCTGATCATCTTAGAGGTGCCGCCCGAAGCAAGGATGCGGACATTTTGCTGGACGAGGCCCTTGGCCAAGTCCAAAAGCCCTGTCTTGTCATAGACGGAGACAATGGCGATGCGCTGGTGGTCGGCCATTGTGAAAGGGATGTTTGGTGTTGTTGGGAAGCAAGCTGGTTCGGGGTTCGATGTTGTCAGTGCCTCGAGAACTCCGGTCTCAATGGCGGGTTGGTTGCTGGGGTTCCAAGTACAAGGTTTATCCTCAACCAAGTGAGAGCTGTATCTTCGCTTCTTGCTTGACTTGCCCAGATCCAACAAATTTGAGATGCTTGCCAGGCAAATCGAGAAGTGGTCCTTGTTTGGCAGCTGGTGTAAAAAGAGAAGGATATCAGTCCCGTAAAACTGCGCCGGTCACACCATTGAGAGAGAATCGAGGGGCTTGAAAAATAAATTCCCCTAGGTACATACCACCTTCCGTCACTCTCCTATCAACTCAGATGGAGGGGTAGCTCCGCCGGGATCGGGCACATGCCTGCCCCGCACCTGCGAATAACTTTTTTTGAGGGGTTTAGGTAATTACCGCACTAGCGTCCTGCAGCAGTGGGTGGGACGTATAAAAGAGCCTCCCCCCCTTGAAATTGCGCGAAGCGGCTTGCCCATTTGCATTGACTAGAATTTGCCCCGGAAAGCTCTGTCATATTTTCATGTGAAGAGGCTCCTTTTTGGTGGTTGGTTTCGTCCCATTTTCGTGGGGCTTGCCAATCGTTATCAGTGGGCGAGGGGCAGCCGGCCGGCGTCAGCTGGTAGCGGGGGGAGACCTACGCTAGGACCTTTTATAAGGTAGGTTGCTGCGGCTAGTAATCGTCCTTCGGGACATTTGGTCAATGTGAGTTTTTCCAAGCGGTTCTGCGTTGCACTCTGCAAAATACTAACCACCTCACAGTTGAAACGATACAGAGAAGATTAGCATGGCCCCTGCACTAAGGATGACACGCTACTCAAAGAGACGCTACCAATTTTTTTGACATTTTTTGGCCCTAAAACCGTACTGTAAACAACGTAAAAAACTGTTGAATCCCTCCTTGGACATGGGTCATCGAGCAACTTGCGTGAGGTCGAGGGTTCGAATTCTGGCAGTCCAGCCCTTTTTTCTTTCTTTTCGATCTGCTCAAAGCACTGACCGCCAGCGAAGAATTGTTTGTTGAGAAAAACAACTCCATCGGTAGATTCAACCGCATGAAAAGACGATAATCCCACGCGTAACAGATGCTCCCTCATAGAACACAAACAGCGTCGCATTCCTTACGTCGAGCGAACCTAACAAGCTTGCGTCGTTGGCGCGAGTTTCGAACATAGAGTATTTGCATTGAATATATAATTTATAATAAGATAAGAGAATACATAGTACTAGAATCAAGGGGCACCGGTCTCGTGCCTGATCACTGTAACTGATGCCGCCAGCCTTGTTGGCCAGGCGGATATTCCCCCTGCATCTCATACAGCCCGTGCTGCTGCCCGGGCGCCTCAACCAGCGGACCCGTCCAGCCGTGCCCCGGCGCCTCCACCGGCGGACCCGTCCAGCTTTGCTCCGGCGCTTTCACCTCGGCATAGTAGCCTTCATGGGGCACCGGTCCCGGTCCCGGTCCGGCCTGAGGCGCAAGTCTCGCCATCCTCCTCCGCCACATGAAGAACCCAATGGCCGCGACCAACGCCATACCTCCCAACGCCGCGCCAACTCCAATCCCCGCCATCGCCCCGGTCGAAAGGCCGCCTTTTGGCTCCCCTTCCGCGACCCCCTCCCCGGCACCACCGGCACCATCCCCGCCTCCCGTCTCGCCATTCCCGTCACCAGCCCCGGCCGTCCTGACCGCCGCAACGCCATTGACCTCGTCCTCGCTCAGCCCCCTCCACACCCCATCCCACGACCTCTCCCACGCGTTCCCGCCCGCGGTGATCGTCACGTCGTCCGGGTTCACGCTCACCGCGTTCACGCCGGCGGGGATGTTGGGCCCCGGCGCCTGCGCCAGGAACACCTTGCCCTTTTCCCAGTTGGCGCCCAGGAACGCGTCCTGGAAGAAGGTCCGCCCCAGGACGTACGCGCCCACGCCGCCCGTGAAGCAGGGGAAGTACGGCGTGGGGCGGTCGGTGAAGGGGCTCGTCAGCGTCATGTTGAGGTGCCGGAAGGGGACGTGGATGGTCAGGAACTGGGTGTTGTCCGCGCCCATGAAGGTGAAGGAGAGGGCCGAGGCCGAGGCGACGACGAGCGGGTAGCGCGGCGAGGTGGTGTTCCAGAAGTAGAGGCCGAGGGAGGAGTTGTAGACGACGGGGAGGTTGGCGGCGATGGCGTCGCAGGTGGATTTGGGGAGGGTGAGATAGGGGGAGCAGGGGTCGAGGAGGACGGGGAGGCCGGCGCGGGGCATGGAGGAGTTGGATTGGTGGAGGAGGTTGGGGATTGTTTTGGCGTTGGCGTTGGCGTTGCTATCGCCGGAGGAGCTGCCGCTGGCGGGCGGGAAGGGGGAGCTGCCGTTGATGACGGTGATGGAGATGTCCTGGAGGGTCACGGCCTTCCACAGGTCGCCGTCCAGCGAGAGGACGGTCCCGACGACGCGGTTGCGGTCGTAGCCGCCGTAGACGAGAGAGCCGGACATCTTGCCCGTAGGCGCGGCCGAGCCGTAGTGCAGGCCGAAGGAGCTAGACGCGAGCGTGCCGTCGTCTTTGAGCGCCCAGGGGATCATGCTCGCGTTGATGCCGTCTCTCTCGCTGGTGCCGGTAAAGATCTGGAGCGGGTCGGGGGAGCCGACATTGAGACAGCCCGTGAAGATTGGGTAGAAATTGCCGCCGGGATAGACCACCATTTGGGATTCGGACTCGATGAGGGCGATCGAGTGATTCTGCACGACACCTTTCTTGAATCCCAAGTCGATCGTGTCGAGATAGAGGTTGGCAAAGCCACGGGCCTCGACGCCCGCGTGTAGTTGCTGGGTCGGCGGCATGTAGCTGATCCGCCGGGTCGAGCTGCTCGTGCTGGACCCCACCACGGCCCTGTCCTTGAGGTAGGTCCCCGACGCGCAGTGAGGGACCGAGTTGTTGAATGCGCAGTAGTCGCTCGTCGTGACGAATGTGTGGAACATGCGGCCGGGAAAGAGGGCGATGTTGGGCTGCCTTCCGATCGAGACCTCGACGGCGTTCCATGGCCCGTCCGGGCCAAATGGCTCACTCGACCATGTTGCTTGCCCCGGTTCCCCCGCGGCGAAAGGGAGTGAAAAGAGCGAGAGAAGCGAGGGGAGCGAGAGGAGCGAGGGCGTTGCAAGCGCGAGGAAGCTCACCGACGGCATCATCGCGCTGTCGCACCTACGGCACACCTACAAGAAAGAACGTGCCAGTGCTGTATGTGCCTATGGCAGGAACAGAGGAGACATTTGAGACAGAGTGAACGAGAGCGGCGAGGCGTCGGGATTCTCCCAGCGAAGAGGAACGCCTTGGGGGCCCCCATCCCCCATTCCCCATCCCCCTGTTTGCTGCGGCACAGCGGTCCGAGGTGGGCATTAGTTAGTGACGATGATATCTTCGCCCTGGCCAAGCTAGCTGCTGTGCTGTAAGCCTGTAGTGCTTAAGTTTCTGCCTGCGGCTGGAGTATATCTTGCGATTTCGCACGGAGTACACAAACTCGCTACCAAGGAAGGCGTGTGTCAGGTTACTTCGCAGGATGCCCTTGCAGCGCTTGGCGTGGTGTTTTGCCAGGGGCGTGGGGCTGCCGGAGCCCCAGATGGCAGAAACCGAACCAGCAAAAAATCGGCACCCGCCCCCTCCGCAAATTTCCCGACCCTCTGCTGCACCGTGTGCGGAAGTCCTGAATCCTGCCATAATTAGCGCGGACACGCGCGTTTACTGACAACGCCTGATTCGATGCTGTGTCCCATCCACGCCCACGGAGGCATAGTTTGGGCCTTTGGGGGCTGCAAACTTCACAGGATTGTCGAGTGGCCGGTTTCGAGTCGCGGCTGGATGCAGGGAACTTGGTCGGCGTCCAAAGTACGGATGCTGCATACTGGATTTTGACGTCGGTCCCGACTTTTTGTCAGATCCCGTGTGCTCTGACCGGTTTATTTCCAGTTGGATCCGAAATAAAGCGCTGAGTTTAGGCTCCATGGTCCCAGGATTCGAGATTAGACATTTCAGTTCAAATTTCAATGCTGTGTAACTACGAAGCAGAATGTAACGTCTCGCTTGTTGAGGCTCTACTAGAGTACAACCACATAACGTTGATTGACAGTAGTGTAACCGCAAAAAGAAAATGAGCCTAATTATCCTAAATACGGTAGTACAGTAAGGAATATTACTGCGTAGGCATCTTGAACGGGTCGAGCCGTTCTTCGGGTTACACCCAAGTTTAGCACAAGCATATCTAGGCTTATTGCTGCTGTTTCTCTATCCACCAGAAACTCTATCTATAACCCAAAGTCCCAAACTGTTCCTCCCGGCAGGTATTATCTAGCCCAGCTCCCCCCAAAAGCACCTACATCAGTAATGCACCGCCTTTCACCCGCAAATAACATCACAACGATAAGTCGTCGCCGCTGCTGCTGCTAGATTGTAATCCCTCATTGTCCTCTTCTCCGCCATCCTCTGGCCGCACCCATGGCTTCACCCCCTCGCATCCCTTGGGCACACGACATGCGTCCCTCACATTACACGTCTTCCACAGTACCTCACGCACCTCTTTGAACACCTGGTCGGGGGCATCCATCGCCCAGATGACATCCAAGTGTTCATACTCTGGTATGACCTTGCTGTGGACCACCTTGACGTGCGGCTCCCGCCCCCGCTCAAACCTCCTCAGCAGCTTGTCGCCATCGACTAGGTCATCGTTCCCACACACCCACAGCGCAAAGGGCGGCGCCTGGTGGTTATACCACGCGGTCGACCCCCTGGGCTTCCTCTTGTGCATCTCGGCCGCCTGCTCAGGCTTCTCCACCCCCTCGCGACCCTCCATGTCGCGATCCGTGGCCGTCCGAATCGACCGGCCCTGATCATGCTCGCGGTCGTCGCAGTCGTCGCGGTCCTCGCGGTCCTCCGCCCTCCACTCCTCCTTCGTAGCAAGAATACACTTGTGCTTCGCAAAACACTCGCGCCCCAGCCACCACCGCATCGACTCGGAGCTGACATACACCGGCGCAAACTGGAACATCCTGTCCCGCAGCCCGCGGTCCCATCGCCGGTCCGTCCAGTTGAACAGAAACGAGAAGACCTTGTACCCCAGCCACCCATACACCGTGGGGGGCAGCAGCGCATGCATGTCCATCATGAGCGGGATGAACGGCCCAATGCCAAACATGAGCCGGAACATGGCGGGCGTGATGACCCGCATAAACTTGAAGTACATCTTCCCAATCAGCGGGCCGGCGTAGGCGGCGGGCGCGAGCGCGCAAAACACCGTCAGGCGCGCCCCCAGCTCGGGCCGCTGCTCCTTGGCCAGCGCGACCAGCGCCTGCGTGGTGCCCTGCGAGTGGCAGATCAGGCCGAGCTTGGCGAAGCCCGTCTCGTGCAGCACGCGCGAGGCGAGGGCGGGCAGGTCGAACACGCCCATCTGCCGGATATTCCAGCACCACATGCGCGGGTCGCCGTAGTCCAGCAGGGTGTGCTTGGGCGCGAAGCCGCACCGGTTGTTGCCGAGCCAGACGTCGTAGCCCGACTTGCAGAGGTAGAAGGCCAGCGAGGCGTCGTCGTTGACGCAGTAGGCGCCTGAGCTCTGGAGGAGGCCATGCATGAGGAGGACGGGGAATTTGGGTTTTTGGGTGGCGTGGTTGGTGCTGGTGTTGGTGTTGGTGTTGACGGGGTTTGGTTTAGGGGCTTCAAATGCCTCTGGGCCGCGGGGCGCTCGTTCTTCTGCGGACAGGGGCGTGTATTCCTTGGGGTCGTAGACGTGCCACAGGTCGATAATAAAGCCGTCTTCTGTTTGGACTTGGAAGATTTCCATGTCGAGGCCGACTCGGCGGGCGTAGTAGGCTGGGTCGCATACGATAGGGTCCGGGCCACCCGCAGTCGGCGTGAAACCATCGCTATCTGCCCTAGGGGCTTGCCTGCGCGTCCATTCCCGTTCCTTTTCTTTCCTCTGCTCTTTTCGTCTGAGTTCCTCAGTGTAAAACGGGCGAGCGAGGTCTGGATTTTGGAGTGTTGCCCGCTGCCATAGGCGTTGCGCAGCGGGTCCTATGCTGGTGAACAGTGCGCCTAGGACAATGACGCTCAGAAATGCCAAACTAAGGAAGAAGGACGATATTCGGAAGATAAGGCACTGAATATCCCTGAGCAGCGACGGGGGGCCGTAGAGAGGCAATGGGGGAAATAAAGGGTTTGTGTGCGTTGGAGGCATTGCCCGCCTCAGGCTCCCGTCTGACGATCTCCTCCTCCCGTTTTTGGTCTTCTCTGCCGCGAGGCTGGCCACCCGTTCAGCCATTGATTCATTTCGATTTTCGTCAGCAGCGTGGCTGTCGCTCTCTTCGGTTGGCATTGGAGGCGGGTCATGACAGTCCAGCTCCCTCCTCAGCACATTCAACTTGTGGGCTTCTTCCAAGGGGACGGGGGGCAACCGGTTGCCATCCGACGTGACAAGAACCGGGTCCTGCGGTGTCACGAATCGGGCTTCAACGGCAATGCCATGGCCGCCATCGCTCTCGGTTGGATGTTGATGCGAGAGCTTTTCGGCCTGGTCCGCGAACTTGGCGACGGCCCGGTCCCAGGAGCCATTGGCGTCTAGATTCAACGGAGGACGGCCTGCGGTCGTTTTCCTCTCTTGCAAAATAGTCTCCTGTAGTGTCATGATGGCAGCAATGGAATATCTCGACGGCGAAGGCTGAAAGGGGGGATAATAATGAGACTCGGACGGTGGCCACGATGTACAACACAAAGAACCACACGAGGAGTACGGAATATTCGAGGCATGTTCAATGCAGAGGTTTCAGAGGGGGGGTATTGGGTGTTGTGTGGCGGTGTGTAGGATATCGCAGGTCCAATGGAAAGGGGAAATGCCACACTCGACGTCATTGCAAATCTGGAGCTGAGCCGGGAGGCGGGAGTGGGTGCGGCTGGGGATGGGACGAGGTCACCCAAATGCATGGCAGCAGGGAAGAACGCCGAACAGAAACCGGCAATTACCATGCTGCAGACGGGGCCTTACAGGCACGTACTTGTACTGTACATACACACTGTCTATACTGTACATTCGGTGCACCGCAATCAATAGACGCTTTCCTTGGACGAGACCGAGCGCTGCAGCTCATGTCGATCTGGGTTCGGTGGATTGGCGTGTCATTGATCATTGTCGTTGATCGTTTCTGGCTCTAGATTCTTGACAGGCGCCCAGCGTTATTGACAGACCACGCCCCGTGGGGGACAAACTGGGGGGGGTGATTGGTTCCTCATACCTTGCTGGATTTCGTTTGCATGTGAAGACCGTTACAGGGAGGAAGAATGCTGGGACATGCTTTGTGCGTAATAAGCACCAACCCATGGCCGCCAAGAGCTGAAAATCCTGGGTTAGGGTTGGATGCCGGTCACAGCCAGTGCATGTTCTCCGAGCGGGCCCCTTTGCAGCGATCCGTGTGCCGAGGCGAAAGGGAAAGCCGAAAGCCATCTGCAGACAGCTGCACCATGGCGGGTCTCGGCCTCGCAAGAGTTGCGCCGAACGGTTATCCGTTACCCGTCGTGAAGATGGCATACTAATTGAATGCCAATTGAGGAGCATTGCGAACCCGTCTGTTTAATTTTTTGACGCTACGTTGCTGTTGCTGGGACCCTGCCCGGCGTCTACTGTCTCCTGGGCACACGGATCTCGGCTTTGGTGGGCATCACTTGTCGAACGCGAATCACTCTTTGGATCACCCACCGGCACCTTCAGAGGAATCCCAGACAACTTATTGGACCGACATCTTTGCAACGGGCCACCGCGGTGCCAGCCATCTCTAGTAGACGTGCTCACCTATTCCCACAATGCCGGCTTCTGATGCAAGCGCCGGCGCCCGTCGGAGACGACTACGGAGGCGGAGGGCGGACAAGCTTGCACTCTCGGCGCGTCTGGTTCTCGACGACCATATCAAGACCGACGTCGGCATCGTGTCCGAGGACGTATTTGCCGAGCTGTTCCCTCATCTTCAGGATTGTTGGTTTCCAAGCTCTCTTTCTGCTGCCCTCCGCTGTCCCGTGCTGATTTCCCATGTGCAAATGCAGCCCACGATCAAGACGACCAAGTTTCGAACCACCCGAGCCCCCAAACCCCCTTACACATTGCGATCGCTCCCTGGGCGCCGTCTCACACACCCGAGTCCACCAACTGGGCAATAGTTCCCGTCACGCCGTCATCTGCCCTCGCCCCGTCTACCATACAGTTCTCCCCCTCGTCCTTGGCTCTGCAGTCCTTTGCGCTGAACCTGAAGCAAGTCGCGCCGTCGCAGCTATCCACTCGCAGCAGAATTGGGATTGAGGTCTTAGTGCTGGATGTTGCTGCTATTGAGCTGGACACCGTATTTGTGAATCTCGAAGGAGACTTGGCCAAAAGACTCGAGAATGGAGAGGGCAACTTCTTCCGGGAACACCCCACCGGGGGCAGGGCGAAGGCCCAGACTGCCTCAACTCCCGAGGGGCGCCTGACAGCAGCCTTGCGCACCGCTCTGGGTACCCTGAAGGTCGTCCATACCGGTGACCTGTTCCCGCTCCCCCTGGCGCCACACCCGGTCACCCACGTCCCCCCAAACCCCGGCAAGATCACGCTTTGCGAACCTGTTGCCCAGGGGATACTGGGTCCGAACACCAAGATCGTCGTGTCCCGTGGCCGCATACACTCCAAACACAGCCGTTCTGCCGCTCCAATGCCCCAGAGCCGGGGCCTGAATGGAACCGCCGAGGAGGACGAAGATACGGCGAATGACCAATTCTACTCCGCCGCCGAGGAAGGCATCCGGACTGACGCCGCTATTGACGAAACCGATGCCACCGCGACCGAGACGGAGTTTGAGGAACCAGAGGTGGAAGAGGACGATGCCCTGTCCGATGACTCGATGGAAGACATGATCTCGCTCCAAGCACCGACATTGTCATCGGCCATAACGAGCGGGATTGGCACACCTACTACCATAGGTCGCGGGCGAAGGACAAACGGCATCAGCGGCGCCGCGTCTGTCTTTTCGAGTTTCACTGCGACGACGGCCAGGCCAGACCGGCCGCGCGGCCGCTTGTTCAAAGCCCAGGGACTGATGCAGCCCGTTCCGCCCGACGTCCTACATCCCAGCCCTACCCCTGTCGACGACGAAGAAGCGCGGATCTACGTTGACACAAAGGATCTGACTAGAATTGGCTGTTTTTCTGGGGACTGGGTACGGGTCGAAGCATCCCAGGAACCACCAAGCAATGGCTTCGGCGCGTTCGGCCTAGGGAACTTTGTCGAACAGGATCCCGACGAGTTGAATTGGAGGCCGGCCAGGGTCTACGGGCTACCGGAGGGCTATTCCAGCCGTCCCATGGCCCGGGTGGCCAGCTCCAAATATGATGGCCGCAGGATGTCCTTTTTCGAGTCCCAGGTTCAGAAAACCCTAAGCCCCACCGTTTACCTTTCTCCCGTCATGCTTTCGAATCTGCAAAATCCGCCCTACTTACGTCTCTCACCCGTCAGGCGGGGAGTGCCGAACAAGGGGCCGCAGTCGAAATCATCAGTTCCCATTCAACCGCCCTTTGCGCGCGAGGTAATTCTGCAGCATGTCAGGACGCCGATCGGAGTTGAGAGAGATGTGCAGACTGCCGTCATGGCCGGGTTAAAGTTTTACTTCGAGAAAAGGCTACGCATTGTCAAGACGGGAGACCTCATTGCGGTTCCTATCGATACGCAACTTGGCCGGGCCCTGCAAGAGACGACCGCAGCGGGCGACGACTCGGCCGTTGACGATGTCCTCGGCATGATCGCCAGTGGACGACCAAATCGGAACCTAAAATACGACGAAATTGCGTGGTTCAAGGTCGGCCACGTTCAGCCCATGAAGCAAGATGCCGCCGAAGAGAACGACGAGGAGGAGGACCCGTGGGGCTCGGTGGCGTGCGTGGATATCTCCATGGCGCACCTGGAGCAGACCGGCTCCGTGACGAGCCGTGTCCCTGGCACAACGTCAAACAATTGGCCGTATTATCTCGGCATCAAGAAGCTCCCCAAGTCACCCAAAGGCCCTTCCAGCCCACTGATGGTAGAACCAGAGCGGCAACACATCTCGCCGCTGAGGAGGAGACTTCGAGAGCTCATGGCTGCGGCCACCAGCAAGCCCGCCCTTCACCTCAAGATGCCTCCTGTGGCGATTCTGCTGGTCTCGACGCAGCGGAGCATCGGCAAATCCGCCACGGCAACGCAGGCTTGTATGGATATCGGTTTGCATACGTTTACTGTCGACGCCTACGATATCGTGAACGACTCTGGCGCTGGAGGAAGCGACGTGAAGACGGCGGGCTTCCTGACCTCTCGCGCGGAGCGGGCCATGAGCTGCGGAGCGGATAGCTGCGCTCTTCTCATCCGGCACATCGAGGCTTTGACGGCAGACCGGATGGTCTCCTCCATCAAGGAAATCCTGGCAGACGCCAGAGTTTTGATTGCAACTACGACGGAGGTGGAAAAGGTTCCAGACGGGATAAGGGCGTTGTTTACCCACGAACTGGAAATGACTGCGCCGGATGAGGCGGAGCGCGAGGGCATCCTGCGAACGATCCTGGATGACCGTGGCGTAAGTCTGGATCCGGAGGTCGACCTTGGCGGCATTGCCCTCAAGACTGCCGCGCTAGTCGCGGGAGATCTAGTCGACGTTGTCGACAGGGCTCTGGTTGCTCAGCGGTCTCGCCTGGAGCAGCTGTCCGCGAAAGCCACGAGCGAGGATCAAGCCGTGACTGTGCGGGATGTGCAAGTCGCCGGCGGTCCGGCAGCCTCGGGGCTCACGAAGCAGGATTTTGAAGTTGCCGTTGAGGCTGCTCGCAAGAACTTTGCTGACGCTATTGGCGCGCCAAAGATTCCTAACGTCACATGGGACGACGTCGGAGGGCTAAACAACGTCAAGGAGGCGGTCACGGAGACCATCCAGCTGCCGCTGGAGAGGCCAGAGCTGTTTGCCAAGGGGATGAAGAAACGGTCAGGCATCCTGTTTTACGGGCCGCCCGGCACGGGCAAGACGCTCCTTGCCAAGGCCATCGCGACCGAATATAGCCTCAACTTCTTTAGCGTCAAGGGTCCCGAGCTGCTCAACATGTACATTGGCGAGTCCGAGGCCAACGTGCGGCGTGTCTTCCAGCGGGCGCGTGACGCGAGACCCTGCGTCGTGTTCTTTGACGAGCTGGACTCTGTTGCGCCGAAGCGCGGAAACCAAGGCGACAGCGGCGGCGTCATGGACCGCATCGTCTCGCAGCTACTCGCGGAGCTCGACGGTATGTCAGGCGGGGAAGACACCGGCGGCGTGTTCGTCATTGGCGCAACCAACCGACCCGACCTTCTCGACCAGGCCCTACTGCGACCGGGGCGCTTCGACAAGATGCTTTATCTCGGTGTATCCGACACGCATGACAAGCAGCTCACCATCATGGAGGCCTTGACACGAAAGTAAGTCTCGATTGAGCCAACCCCCTCTATCCCCCTTTCCAGCCGGGCCCGTTTTTGAGCTAATTAAACCGCCAGGTTCACACTCCACCCGACCGTCTCGCTCCGCGCCGTCGCCGAGCGCCTCCCCTTCACCTACACAGGCGCCGACTTCTACGCGCTGTGCTCCGACGCCATGCTCAAGGCCGTGACCCGCCAAGCGAGCCTAGTCGACGCCAAAGTCAAGGCCATCAACGCCGACCTCGACGTGCACAGCCTCCGCGCGCCCATCTCGACGGCGTACTTCTTTGACCACTTCGCCACGCAGGAGGACCTCGCGGTTATGGTCACGGAGCAGGACTTCCTGGACGCCCACCGCGAGCTGATCCCGTCTGTCAGCGCTGGCGAGCTGGCGCATTACGAGCGTGTTCGCGCGACGTTTGAGGGCGTCAAGGAGAAGGAAAAGGTAAACGGGACTGCTGGAGTGCCCGCGACGGCGGCGAGGCTGGGGTTGACGGCGGGGCGGAGAACGGCTTCGGGCGCGTCGGCGAGGAGTTCCAGCGGGAAGGGCAAGGGGAAGGCGTCGGCGGGCGGCAAGGGAAAGGGAAAGGCGGTTGCGACGGGGAGCGAAAATGAGTATGATGATGATGATGGTGATGATCGGGAGTCGGGAGGCGAAGGTGTGAATGGGGCCGGGTATGGCCCGAGGGATAAGGGGAAGGGGAAGGAGGTAGCTCCTCCTCTTGCCGCCGCCGATGATGGTGCTCCGTTTGGGGACGGAGCGGGTAGTGGCGATGAGGGGTTGTATGAGTAGGAGTCGCCGGGGTAGTGTTAGAAAGATGGGATGGTAATGGCGTAAAGGTGAACGTGCGCGGCCATTGAGTACATGTTAGGCACGTTTGCGCGCGGTTCCCTGGCTCACTGGCCATGTGTAAAAAGAGTTGAACCCGCCTACTGTCCTCAAAAGTCGAATTCGCTACTATGCATTGCACGAACAAAACACGACACCGCCCTTCAAAACACTGACCGCACCGCTATGAACACAAGCACAGCCCTTCCTTTCTCCTTGTTCCTCCCTCCTACCTTTTCCCGACCATCATCTATTTCCCCTTCACCACCTCCGCCTTCCCCGTCCCAGTCTTCTTCCCCCCATCCCCCTCTTCACTCTCGTCGTCGTCGTCGTCATCCTCCTCTTCTTCACTTTCTTCTTCGTCTTCCTCCTCCTCACTACCCTCCTCGCCTTCAGGCTCCTCCCGTATCGTCTCTGCCCTCTCCACCGCCGCAATCTCTTCCGCGCTGGCGCTCGCTATGACGGATCCGTGGAGCTGGGTCACGGGTGGATCCACGTCGCGGGGCCGCCAGCTGGTCGAGGTGGGCGACTGGACGGTGCCTGCGGGCGTCCCCTTCCAGTTGGACGAGGTTGGTGATTGGAGGCCTGTTACCGGGGACGGGGACGGGGAAGGGGATGTTGCTGTGGGGGGTTCCGCTGGGGATTTGATTGTTGTTGTTGTTGTTGTTGTTGTCGAGGAGGTGGTGGTGGTGGTGGTGGTGGTGGGAGAGGATGGGGTGGTGTTGTTGCCTTTGCCGTGGACTTTGTCTCGCAGGGATTGGAGGTGGACTTGCTTTGCTTTGGCCGCGGCTTCTTCGGCTATGCTGCGGATCGGGAGGGTGACTTTGGCGGCGGTTGTTGGCGCCATTGCGGCGGCCTTTTCGGTGGGGGTTTTTGGTTCCGGGGCCGGGGGTGCCTTGGGGGCGGCGGCGGGAGGCTGCTTGGGCGCCTGGCTGATGGACGGTTGGGTGAAGTTGTCGTAGTAGATCGTGACGTGCTGCTTGAGCTCGCCGTACTCGTTCCATTCCTCGATCTCGACGAGGTCCTAGAGGGGACATGCATGTCAGTGATTGCTGGTCTGGCAGTCGGAAACGAGAGGCGACGCACCCCCAACACCATGCCCATCTGCACCAGCCCTGGCAGCTTGCGCTGGCGGCCGCTCTCATCCTTGCCAGCGCGGCGACCCCATAGCATGCGGGCCTTCTCGTCGGTGGCAATGTCAATGGCCTTGAAGGGCACGCGGTTGGCGCGCAGGATGGTCTCGAGGCGCGACGTGGCCGTGACGATGTGCGAGGAGCCCGCCGTCAACGACGTGTAGATGTACAGTGCCGGGTCGGTCGAGTACGACTTGGCTTCGGCGCCGCCTTCGGACGCCATGATGTCTGGTGTCTTCGAAAGATGGCCTTTGCTATCTCGCGTCTTAACACTTGCTTGCCTCGTGGGTTGCCCGACTGCAAGGCCGAGTTCGGCACAGACTTCAAGGAGTGGGTGCTGGATGGAGAGAGAGCGAGAGAGAGAGCGAGAGAGAGAGAGAGAGGGAGAGAGGGGCACGGCTGACCACCCTGCGGGGTAGGTGGGCAGCTGGGCGAGGAGGGGCAGAGTCCACTGATGGTGAGTGGGCTGCGTGTAGCAAGCTGGAAATTTAGATGCGTTTTTGTTTTGTTTGATATGGGGTGAATGAAATACATGGAAGGGGAGTAAAACACCACGAAGAAACTCGTCCTGGTGCACTTCAGGGAGTGTTTGGGATGAGGGGCTGTCGAGGAGGGGGGATGCGAGGGACTCGAGGGACGCGAGGGACGCGATGTTAGAGCATCTGCACAAGCGATGAAACAGGGGTCCAACATCCAACACCAAGCACCCGCACCGTTGATGCAATGCAACACTCGATCGTATTCGACGTTGGCTCTAGGTCTCATCGACCAAACCGGTCTTTCCTCTTTTTTCTAAAAGAGTACGCATTCCAACCACTTCATGCTTTGTTGTAGACCATCCGAAAGACGTTTCAGGGACACGTTTTCGGGAGACACCACAAGGTATGCTCGAGCACGCTCTTTCTCCCACGTCGTGGACCGTGACACACCTGGCTCGAGCCTGGGCAAACAAACTCGGTGCACCTCAATGTGAGACCGGCGATCTAGTGCCATGGCTGAGTCTCTTGCTTGTGTTCGGGGACATGCCACATGAAGGGGTCAGTTGGCAAACCCTCGAAGAACAAAGACTGGCCAGGACAGCACAAAGAGTTGACTGCCTCGGGTCTCTCCCCGATCAACATGCCCCTCGCCGGAACCAGCGAGATGTTATCACTGTAGTATCTATATAGAAGCTGTCCATCAAGGCGGCCGATGCTCAGGACAGCGAGCTGACCAACTCGCCCGTCACCTCTTTGCTCCCTGTCTCTCTCTGATTATCCACTAACATGTGCCTGATCGGTCTCTTGCTGCCTTTCAAGCACAGGAAAAAGTCGAGAAAGCACAAGTCCCGGAGCTCCAGCCACAGGCGCTCTGAGCAAGCGCACCGAGAGAGATCCCGTCGACGAGAAAAGGACGAGATAGAGAATTCGACTATAATAGCCCATGACGCCCTGGCGCAGCTGTGCTTATCGCTCGAGCAAAGCCTCGTTGAGGGCCAGCAAAGATGGAGAGACCAAGGCCGACTGAACATCACGCCGCAGAGACAATACTTGGGACTCGTACGAGATCAAACGCCGTGTGAAGAAGCGCCCCCATACAGCCCGAGGGACGACACAGCGCACCAGCCATCGACAGAGCGTCGGTACCAGACTGGCGTGGCCGATAGCCCTGAATGCCGTAGCGGAAGCTCATTCGGCTCGACCTATTGCTGCTGCTCCTGCATTTGCACCCGCTGCGGTTCCGCCAACATGAAATGCCCGACGATTCCCGAGCTCGACGACAGCCGGGCCAGAGCCTTCAGAGAGGGTGGCACCGAGACGCGGAGACGACGGGCCTGAGCCGCCAGAGGCCCACACTTACCTTAAGGACGGCCCGATGGGAGTGGCAAAGTTGTTGGTCCAAAGATTGCAGTCGTATCTGCCGCGGAAACTATTGCATTCTGGCGGCGTCTTGGTTTTTGTCCCTTTTGGCAAGCCCGATGGCCTCTGGGTTTGGGGGATTGCGATAGCTTCACCATGCTCAGATCAATCGTCAATCTTAAAAAAACAAATCCACACCTCGTCGTCTTGGCACGGCCGACCCCAGATGTCTGTGGACCTGCAATTACTGGAGATGAAAGGGGGTTTCTTGTCGGCGTGGATTGCCCTTGCTCGAGGACACGGCCGAAATAACGTTCTGCCAAGCATGGATAGCGGTTTCATGCCCAGGGTCTGGTTACCTCTTTCCGGCATCCCTTCATCTCGAATTCGAGGACAATGCGCGGCTGGCGGCGCATTGCCATGCTGTGCTCGTGACGAGAAGCGCTGGTGCGTGTCGCACTGCCGGCGCAAACAGCCTTGGAAACTCGCGACGATGGACGTGCACTACTAAGTATTCCCGTTCCGTTATTTTCGGCCTGAATTTCCCGTCAGGTTTTGCACCCCCAATCCCAATCCCCAATGTGACACGAGGGAGGCACTGTCCCCGACCCCGGCGACGCTGACACCGCCATCTCCAGCCAATGTCACGCCCAACGCTTCCAGAACCTCGCGTGGGCGGTGATTGCTCGCTCAGCTGAGACATTTTCTTGGAAGGGCTGCATACATGTGCCGAGACGTGGCAATCAAGAAAAGGTTCTGCATTGCAGACTCTGCACGATGCCATCATTCGTCATCCGATTGATGAGTTGTTTGCCCGTGGCTGCCCGCTGCTGGCCAAGTCACGGCCGCTCAGAGCTCATATTGGAGCAGGGATGCGCAGAATGCCAGAGGGGTCGATGGCCCACACGTCTAAAAACGACTGGTCGGTGCTCCTGTGCCCCTGTCCGTTCCTTGCAGGCGGGAAGCTATCCAGCCAATAAAGAGCTCCTTCCTGCAGAATTCAAGTCCCACACTTTACGTTCTGCAAGGTACGCGGTTTTCGTCCGACCAGGCGTGGCAATCCTGGCCCCCCAGGCCCCTCCCGCCCTTGTCAGGCCCCCTGCAATCGTGGTCAGCACAGGAACAAGGGTTGCAAGCCGCTGTGCCAGGGCGCGATGCTGCCCAAATTCTATGTATTGCCTTGGCCCTGGCTGGGGGGGAGCCCTAAAAGGATTCCCCAGCCCATCCGACCCGCGCTTTTCTCTTCTCCCCTTTCACTCCTACAGCGCATCCCAGCAGCCATCCATTCTTTTCCTCACCTTCCGGCGTCAGCCTCACACTCTTTTAAAAAAAAAAGCCGCCTGCCAGAGATCATCTCGACCGATTATCTAGATTTGCCCATTTTGCCAATTCTCCAAACGCAGGTCTCGTTGATCCTTCATCACATACCATCTCGTAAGCGCCTCATCCGCGATCTTCGATCAACAAAACCCACGACGACACCCGACAAATCTTAAGTCAGCCGATTCCGGACCCAACTCAGTCAAAATGCAGTTCAAGAGCATCATCGCTGTCCTGGCCACTGGCCTTTCTCTGGTCGCCGCCCAAGAGGCCGATATCACCACGACGTCGACCCAGACCATGACCAAGACCATCACCATCACCCAGTGCAACCCGACCGCCACTGACTGCCCCGGCCGCACCTCCACCACTACCTCTACCACCACTACCTGGGCATCATTCCCTCTGTCCAACTCGACGAGCACCGTCGGCCCCACCGGCACCGGCTCCTTCGTCATCCCCAGCTCCAGCGCCAGCAACATCCCCACCAAGCCCTCGGGCAGCGGGAACGCCCCGTCCTCGACGACCCAGGGCTCGATCACGATTCCTACCGGCGGCGCTGGCGGTCTCTTTGTTCAGCCCGCCATGCTCCTCGGTGTGCTCGGTGCCGGTATCGCTCTCCTGGCTTAAGCGCGACACCTGAGTTCGCTGTGGCAGGATGGATGGATGGAGAGGGCCCGACCCGTTGGGGCGTTGACGACTATACCCGGACCAACTCCTTTTGGTTCTTTCGATTCTTTCTCAGTTCATATCACTTAATTCTTTGGGGAAGCGAGGCTTGGCGTTTATTCGGTTGAGGGAAGGGCAGAGGAAGGGAAAGGGATCTTCTCAAAGATCTCGGGGCGACTTGCTAAGGTTTCCTTTTTTTTAAACTGGGCTACCGGCTGGCATGTTGGACATTAGACAAGAAAGCCATGTTCATCAAATGGCATGGCTTTTGGCATCAGGGCGCGGGAGTTTTGACTCGGGGTTTGTGTGTTGCAGAAGCTCGACGGCGAGCCACACATACTCTGGCACGAATTGAAAATGATAAAAACTCACCAGTCCGTTCGATGCTGTCTCGTTTGATGCCGTCCCGGTCAAGCCTTGTTGAAACAGAGAGAGTCGCCTAGCCTAGCCTTTGTTCATGCAATAGCCTGCTAAAGTGATCTGCGCGGGTGACTGCTGATCGGACGATCCAGATCGACCCAAGAGGTGCACAGAGCGTCCGCTCCGCTTGTCAATCTCTTGCCTATAACCTATAAACTAAAAGGTGCTCCATGTCTTGTAGCAGATGTGTTGAGGACTCAGGCTCTTGAATGACTCCCTCAAACCTCAGCTTGAAGGCCTCGTTGCGTCCTGATGGGTTCTAGCGGAAACGCACGTCTACAACATCACGACTCTGAAAACGATATGGAGTGGAAGGGACACTGCCATCCAACAGATTCAACTCCGACGAGCGGGAGTTGTGAACAAACCCTCTCCTTCAATTTCTGTTCTATGGTCTCTCTCTCATCCATGCCAATAATATAATATCAGGGCGCAACCCAAATCCACATTCAACACATCTTTCGTATAACCCTCCGTATCATGTCACTGGGAAAAAACGCAGTGCAATTCTATTTCATACCCTGCCCCTCCCCCCCCCTTTTTTAAAAAAAAAAGAAGAAAAAAAAAGCAAAGCTCAATATCTCGACTCCCTTTCTCCTCTGAACACCTGATCTCAGCTTCCTTCCAGCTGTCTGTCTGTCTAGCAGTCAAAAGACGCCTCCCTAGATGCCTCCCGATCATAGCTCTGGCACGGGGAGAGAGGGGGGTTACGTATTTTACGACTAATAAGCCATAAGGCATATATATATCAAGAGAATGCATCGCCAGCTCCTACGCAATAGAGATTATATTTATTTTAGCTCTCAACCCTGTTTATCTTTCTAGCTGGCTGCCTTGGCTGCACTCGCTTGCGTGGTGTCCTGTCCTCCCCATTCTAGGCGACGGTTGCCGTGTTGTTGTTGATGATGATGATGATGATGATGATGATGATGATGTTGTTGTTGTTGTTGTTGTTTTCTTGTTCAGGATTTGTAGCCGCAGGAGTTGGCCTCGCAGCTGTCACAGAGGGTCTTGCCGGCGGGCGGTATGTTTTGGCAGGCACATTCGGTTTTGAAGTGTTCGCATACGCGCACAGACATGGCGATGATGGTGGCTGTGGTTGTAGTTGTCGGTGGGGATATCGGTGGGTTTGTTGGGAATAGGGCAGTGGTGAATGTGTTTTTCTCTGGCGGACTGTGTTATGGTGTGTCTCTGAGGGGTTTGTTTGGTGAGTGGGACGTTCTGGTTACTGGGTGTTTGTTGTGTTTCTTGTGCTGGTGGTCCTGGATCCGATGGGCTAGTACTGGGAAAGGGGTGGGAAAGGGGGCATATATATACTACTCCTCGCATTGTCTGACTAGGGTAGCACAGTGTTGCCCACGGATACTCATGCACTGAAGGCTGGGCCACGCTGCCGAGGTCTTGGGGCTTTCGTTAGGTATTTGTATTGTATTGAATAACGTGACCTGATGGCCCTGCCATTGACTGTTTGGTTATCCCAACAACAAAAGAAGTTCATCCGTCTGTACCCTCTGGCAACTGTCGTAGCCGAACGGTGCCCAACCGCTACGCTTACATCTGGGACTTACCTCTGGTTTATAGGACGTATCAGGGGCGCGTCTCCTCCGCAGTGCTTGGGGTTGTAGCTCTCCAGTCTTCAAGTTACTCCGTGGATGTCCCAGGGGCCGATGTCGATGTATCTCCGTTCTGGGGTTGTTCACCTTCTTCGGTGTCCTTGGGAGAGGGACAGACCGCAGTCGCCTCTCGCGCATTCGTCGCAGAGTTTGTCGTCTCCCTTCCTTGCCCACACCTAGTTCATGAACCAATGGTCCATATAATGGCCGCAGTACCTTTCGCAACTGCTCCTGTGGGGACATGTTGGTTTGAAAGAAGATTTAGGAGCCACGGTTAGCATGAGCTCCTAATTGGCTGTTGAAGGAAGTCTACTTCGCACTGAGTAGTGGATGACATTTATCTAGGCTACCCAGCAGCGATGAGGGTTGTTGATGATGGCTAACGCTTGACACAGTGGACGGCGAGTGGTTGTATATTTGTGTGGATTTCTGGACTTATCCTTGATGCCAAATGTCATGATGCAAACCCCGAGGCATCACGAACGGGAACAGGAAGCGGGTGACGGATGCTCGACGTAGATTAGTCTTTATATTTCCCACAACGACGCCTAACTACGTAGTGTCCCGTTTGCAACATGAGAATAACATCGAGGTTTGGTTGTTTCGTTTGTGCTTGTCATGGAGATTGCCCTTGAGCAACCATGGCACATCGTATCACCGAATGCGAATCACGATTTAAATTGTGTCGGCAATCAGAAATCCATCCGAGTTCCGAAGAGTTTGTTCACACTTGATGTGCGTTAAGAATACAATTCTGGGAGAGTTGAGTGTGGCTGGGAGTCTGTTGACTGTGACGTTCGTGATTGTTGATGCCCACTCCGCATTAGTTATTTTGGACTTTTGGTTGGCAGTGGGAAAAAGGGAGGCGGGCGGGAAGTCAGGGTCGATTGGGAGCGGACCCGGAAGCCCCACATCTTTTCTTCACCCCCGGACACAACCCCGGCATGCCGCAAGGCAACCCCTAGGTCAGGTAGCATGCCTAGCTCGTTTTGAGAGTTGCCCCTCCACTCGCTCGCCCGACTTCTACTGAATACCAGTCACCACTTCACCGCGGTGCGGAAGCAGCTCCAAAGTTGTGGAAGCCAGACCGGGAGATTGCCAATCTGAGCCTCAAGGAATCACGGCAAGTACGATCTTGTTGCACCCTCGCCTTGCTCTTGTGTTGAGAAACCGCGGAGCTCTTGATGCATGACGCGAGAGGTGGGTCAGCATTCGACAACTCCGTGACTCTCCGTGGCTCCGTGCATTACTTATCGTCCATCATCATCATCCCCAGACCGATCTGACCGCCAAACCCAACCGTCCCAACCGCCGGTTGATTTTCAAGACTCCTTAACTTGGTCCCCTTCTCGTGTGGTTTTAATTTATGGTATACCCCTAAAATTAGTGTCTTGTCTTGCCCGAGGTGCGTCGTGTTCCGAGCCACGCGAGGCTGCTCCAAGACCCGAGTTTCGAAGCAAAAGGCTCCCACACACGCAGCGGTTGTATAACCTCGACAGTTCCTTAACCAACGATACCTCAACCTTTTGTCATCTGGGGGCGCGCGCTATCTTGAGTAGATAACCGCCATCGACTGCACCGTATGTGCTGCCGGCTCGGCGGCCATGGCAACCCCTGACGCCGGAGGCCCATCACGGCAGCCTCACGTGGCCACCGACATCGATGGCGACCCCCAGACCAGCGACTCCGACTTGACCAACCACGGCCACGGCTTTGGTCAATGGCCGGACCCAGTATGTCGATGGCGGACTTGGCGATTTCACGACCGAGAATGCTCGCGATACTTCGACTGCCCTTCCCACGTCGTCGAGCGCGCGCTCTCGGACACTGAACAAGGCTCGGAGGGAGAGCAGGAAGAGGAGGGCCGGGAACGGGAAGATGTGGAATCAGCACATGTTCGAGGCCACCCCAGCCCCGACGCCATCTCGCCATTAAGTGAAGTTAGCGACGAGAATGATGGCGACCACAGGCGCCGGTCTCCATCGCCGGAGTTGCCTATTGAGGAGAGGGAAGGGACGGCTGCGACGTTGAGCAACCTCAGACCATCAGAAGCGGTAGAGACAGAGCGAGAAGGCCCAGGAGAAGGCTCCAGTGGCCCAGGATTTCCGGGAGAAGATTTATCTTTTCGGCCGGAGACACGAACCGAAACCGAGACATCAGAGGCAACTGGAAGTGGTACTAGAGATGTCGACAGCAGAGGGTTCACGTCGCCAGCCCTCCGGCCCATTGGGGGAGGCAGTGGGACTACTCCCAGGACCCCAGCGATCAACATATCTGCAGCTGGTCCCACACCCCCGACAAGGCTAGTGTCGAGACCGTCCCCGACCCTCTCAACGCCGACCGAGAGTGTCCAGCCGTTACGGGTCGCACTGCCGAGATGGCAGCCGGATTCTGAAGTCACGTATTGTCCAATTTGCGGTACTCAGTTCAGCATCTTTGTTAGGAAGCATCACTGCCGGTGAGTGTTCAAGCCTCAGGAATGAGTGAACGGGGCTTACCCCTGGATGCAGTAAATGCGGCCGCGTAGTGTGCAACTCGTGCTCGCCACACCGCATCACGATACCCCACCAGTATATCGTCCGGCCGCCTGGCGCCCCGCCCCCTCTGGCTCAAGGGCCTTCGCTCTCGCTCCTTGATAGCCAAGGATGGTATCCCGAGTTTGGCGGCGGGGAGAGAGTTCGACTATGCAACCCCTGCGTTCCTGACCCGAATACCGCCCCTCCGCAAACTCCAGGAGGCCAGACAAGGTCACCAACTAATCTCGTCTCGCCTTTGCAGGCCGATAGCACCCCGCTTACCAGTAGATGGAGCTTCTATTTTGGCGCCGGAGCTGCCAATGATGCACAAACGAGAAGCCGGAGCGCTACGATGGTGAGTTACATGTCACCCTCGCAGGATGGGTGTCTCTGTTTTGTCGAGAGCGTCACCTCTAACGTCGGCCTCAGCAACCTGGACCTTCATCGTCTTCCCGACCGCTTCTCCCACCGCATCGTGGCAACGAAGGGCGCGTCCTCTGGGGAACACCTCCAGCCTACCAGGCCGCCTCAGGCTCAAGGACGTCTCAGCGATACACGGGAGTCGGCCCACGGTACCAGTCAATGCTCAACGTCGGTGACAGGCCCGGCCCATCCTCAGCCGCGGACCCGTCATCTTCATCCTCCACGGCCGGCTACCGTTTTCATTCACCTGTCGTCCCCCGGCCGCAAATCGCCGAGGAAGACGAATGCCCCGTCTGCCACCATGAACTCCCGCCGCGCACGCTTCCGAACTTTGAGTCCCTGCGCGAAGCGCACATCAACAGCTGCATCACCTCCCACAGCAGGTATGGCGGGCCCGCGACAACATCACCGGCGGGAGAGGCCGACGTAGACGACCCGGACATGCTGCCGTCGTTACCTCCCCGCCGGACAGGCATGTTCCCGTACACAGCAACCGAGAAAGACTGCGTCGACTCGGCCGAGTGTTCAATTTGTCTGGAAGAATTTGAGGTGGGCGTGGCGATGGCGAGACTCGAGTGTTTGTGTCGGTTTCATAGGGCGTGCATCAACGCCTGGTGGGAGCGGCATCCCGGGCGATGTCCGATGCATCAGCATGATGGGTTTGGGTATTAGCATGTTCGGATTGGGGGTTGTGGTGTACAATATCTGGATTGTTTTGGTTTCGTTTTGATTTGACAGCATGGTTGCTTTGGAGTTGGGCGAGCGAAGTGGGAGGGATATATCAGGACGAGCATCAGATACCATTCTCTTGGGCATATATGGAGCGGTACATTCATTTATCGCACGGGGAAGGGGGCCCCTGTGATAGGGGTTTGACATTAGAACAGCGCCAGCTCGACCCATGGCAGGAATTCTCAGTGAAATCAAAGCATTGTATTCAACGCCTGCTATGTCCGGTCCGTGATGCCCTCTCTGCTGTACCCAGCACATGATGCCCTCTGCCACAAAATCGATCCTCGATTCTCTACATACCTATGCGGCTATACCCCCAAGGCGCCGAATGGATGCACTTCAACAACGCCAACTCCTGTGCCCTTAACCACCTGCTCACTTACCCATCCGCGCCACGCGCCAACTTATACCTGCCCAGCCTACGACTATGATTATGACAATAGCTTTGACGGGTCGGGGGCTCCCAGATTCTCGGGCCCAAACGACATGGGGAGAAGCTGAAATCCGTCAGCAGCGAGCTCTGTCAGAGTATCACAATGTTGAGGTTAAAACTCACTTCCTCAAGCTTCATGACCACAAAATTGCTGTCCTTGTCAAACATGATGATGGGCATGCTCAAGTCGCAAAACTCGCGGATGCTGCAAACCAGACCAGTCAGTCAGTCAGTCAGTCAGTCAGTCCTTCCACGACCCAACAACAACTCCATCCCTCCTCCTCCTCCTCCCCCCCACAACAAACCCCCCATCCTCAACACACACACACACACACACACACACACACACACACACACACACACACACACACACACACACACACACCCACACCCAGAAACCCGACCTCCAACCCCCTCCTCCAATCCTTCCCTTGGGAAAAAAAAGAGGATGTGAAAGATAAAAAAAAAGGGGGGGGGGAAGGGAAACCTACAACTGCCGACACATCCCACAAGGACTCGCCGGCCCGGCCCCGTCCGTCGCGACCGCCAGCGCCTTGAACCCTCCTCCTCCTCCTCCACCTCCTCCTCCGCCACTCTCGTCTTCAGCCTCGGCCCGATGCAGCCCGTCGAACACGGCCCGGCCCAACGCGACGCGCTCGGCGCACGTGCCGACGGGGTAGCTCGCGTTCTCGACGTTGGCGCCGGGGACGTAGACGCCGCCGGCGCGGCGCGCCAGCAGGGCCGCGCCGACGCGGAAGCGGCTGTAGGGGCAGTAGGCGCGCGCCTTGGCGGCCTCGGCGTGCGCGCGCAGGCCGTGGAACTCGGCGGGGTCGAGGCCGTGGGCGGCGCAGGCGGCTGTGATGGATTCCGGGTTGGTTATTGCGGAGGGGGCTGTTGGTGGGGGGGGCATGGTGGTTGGGAATTTTTGAAAAAGAAAAAAAAAATGTTGGTTGGGTTGGTTGGTTGGGAATTGGTTGGTAAATTGGTTGGTGGGTTGTGTTGTTTTGTATTACTGATGTTTGGATGTGCTAGCAGTGTATGTACTGCATAGTCCTGTATATACTGGCAGCCTTTGGCGGTGGAGAGTCAATGGCTCCCAACTCAACCCAACCCGTCCACTCATGAAAGCGGCCCGTGGCGCAGTGTCAGTGTCAGTGTGTTGTGCCGCTGGTAGCCGGACTCCAAACTAATTCGCGAACAATCTACATGGATGGGATGGGTTATTAACGACCTCAACCTCTTTTCCTTTACCATGTTTCGTCATCGCTGGCAAAATTGACCTTGCTCCTCGGCCTCCTGAACTCGAGGTCAGACACACGCACCACACAAACACCTGTGATCGGTTCAACTAGGCCAACGGACCCATTGGGATGAGTTGATGATGGGCTGGGCTGCGCCATGAAACGCGCGGCATCGACATAGCAAAATGCAGCGTTGATGAAGACGTCGTGGAACAAGAGGGTGCTGCTGTTGCTGCATGGCGTCCATATTCTTGCACGCTATGTAGAGTGTCGTGAGAGCTGAAGCGAAGAGAGCTATGCCGATGAATTGCAGGAGGCGGATCAAGCCCTCCCTACGGTTAACTGTCTGCCTCTGGTCCCTCGGATGCGTTCCGTCCAGTGTGGTGTTGACGCACAAGATTTCGCTCAGTGATGAGCTGGGTGGAGGAAATCATGGGATTACCGGAGTATTGCTCATGACACTTGGTGGTCGGAACCAAGGTGCTTTTTCAAAATGGAGATGTGAGTGGTATCCCACCTTACAAAGGGATAAGCAATAAGAACGGATTTCCGCGCGATAGAACTTGTATTTGTTAACGGGGGTGCCCACCTATCTGCCGCAGAGGCGTAAGCATCAATTGCGAGACAACTGGCGAGGGCAACAAAGCAAGGGAACATTGACTGCACCCAGACACTGTGGAGTAAATTAACCCCTTTTTGCTACAAGCTCAGAGGGCAACGGTGTGATGAGGGGGAAATGGTTCTTTTTCTGGAGTGGGTGTTGCACCACTATTCCGTTGAGGAAAAAGAATCCAGCGACGGTCCTTCCTCTTCGTCAGAATAGAGAATGCCCAATTTGATACAAAACTAGGAGAGCGTTGCTGAAAGTAGTGTGGTGGTGAGATAGGTATCAAACTAAAAAAAAACCCCGAGATTATTTCCCGACCTTCCCGTGCGCCAACCTGCATGTATTCCAACTGTGAGTTTGTAAAAGTAAGTAGAACAAGGTGAACAGACGCTTTCCAACCCTAGGTTCGTACATGATACAAGAAGAAACCGCTGATAGTAATAATAAGTAGTCGAGGCTCCGGTAGGACTACCTGTCGAGCGCTTGGTTGTGGCACTGTTACACAGGTATCAGCACAAAGGATCTAGGCGCATTCATCTCTTTCGCAGGACATCTCAACGTACCATATGCCAATACACGCCCTTTTGTTTGAGTAGCTCGGCATGCGAGCCCTTCTCGAGTACCTTGCCCTCGCCCAGGACGTAGATGATGTCGGCACCTTGGATCGTGGCGAGACGGTGGGCCACCGCGACCGTGGTCCGGCCTTTGGCGACTCTCTCAAATGCGGCTTGCACAAGCTTCTCGCTTTCTGTTGCAGAGTGTTAACGAGACATATAAAAACGGGGGGTTGGGTTTGCGGGACTCACCCGAGTCGAGGGAGCTGGTGGCCTCGTCCAGCAGCAATACGCGTGGATTCCGGATAAGGGCCCGGGCAATCGACACGCGTTGTTTCTGACCGCCGCTCAAACTCACGCCGCGGCTGCCGATATTAGTGTTATACCCGTCAGGCAGCGAAACAATAAAGTCGTGGATATTTGCGTCCTTGCAACACTGGTGCAGCTGCTCGTCCGTCACCGTCGCCGGGTCGACACCCAGCAGGATGTTCTCACGGATGGTGCCGTGGAAGAGCGACGGCTCCTGCGCCACCAGCGACAGGAGCTTGCGGTACTCGTAGATGTTCATCTCGGAAATATCCTTCCCGTTGAACAGGATTTGGCCCTTGGGCAAATCGTAGAAGCGCTCGAGTAGACTGATGATGGACGTCTTGCCCGACCCCGACGCACCAACTAGCGCAGCGAACTGGCCCTTCTCGATGGTGATGTTAAGACCCTTGAAGATGGAGACATCGCGCGTAGGGTACTTGAAATGGATGTCCTTCAGTTCGATCCTGACGCCGCCGTCCGTATCGGGGACCTGCTCCGACTGCGAGACGGCATCTTTGATGCGCGTCTCGCGAGCTTGCAAGATGCGGTTCGCCGCCGCCGCGGCCTGCGCCGCGTTGGGGCCAAAGCTGAGCCACTGGCCGGCCGATTCGGCGCCCTGAATGACCGCCATGTACGTGACGAGGAAGGCAATGACGTCGTATTCTCTCTTCATGAGCAGCTGGCCGCCGTACCAGAAAATGAGTGCCTGGCAGCCCAAACTGACGCTGTCAGCGAACGCAAAGATCAGCGTCGTGAAACGCGCCTTCTTGAAAGCTGCTGTAACATGGCCGTTGAGCAGGCGCTGGTACCGATCGCAGATGCTGTCCTCCATGACAAGAGCACTAACCGTCCGGAAGGCGCCGATCGATTCCGCGCCGAACTTGGAGCTCTCTTGAAACACGGCTTCGTTCATGGCGTTGAACTGCAGCTCATACCGGACACGGAAATATCCAGCCAGAATGCCCAACGGCACTGTCACGCAGAGCGCGACCAGCGCCAGCTTCCACCCGTACGCAAACGAAATGGCGAGCGCGCCAGCCAGAGAGAAGACGCCAATGAGCATCATCATGAGATTGATGCCTAGAAGTTCCTTCAATGCCTGCGGGTCGCTCGAGAGGCGGGCCGTCAGCTGACCCGTCGCGTTGTCGTCCTTGTCAAAGTAGGACGTGGGCTGGAATAGGATAGACTCGAAATACTCCTGCCGGTAAGCAGCCGAGATGTAGCCCTCCAGGTTTGTCGAAACAAACGCGGTGAGGAAGTAGCTTGCTCCGACCCCGGCAGCGAGCACGACCCACATCTTGGACCAAAAGATGGCGCCGTCCATAAGGGCAGCCTCTGACTGCTCCTGGAAGACACCAACCACCTGGGCGAAGAGGTATGCTTGAGCCGGCACAGCCGCCGCGGCACCCATGGCGCCAATAAGGGCAATGCAATAAAAGGGGAAACGGCTGCGCTGCTCGTACAGCAGCTTTCCAAACCCATTGATGAGATTCCGGTCCTTCCACTTGGCACCCTGGGCCACGCTCTCAGCAACCGACTTGGCCGCGCTCTTCTCGCGGGCGAGTACAGCGCCAATGTCTTCTTCTTGCAAGAGCTCCTCTTCGCCCGTCTCATCGCCCAGGGACAGCTTCTGCGCGTGAACGAGTCCGTAATAGACGCCCAGCTGGTTCTCGAGCAGACTATCGTGGGTTCCCTCCTCGGCGACTCGTCCGTTCTGCAACACGCAAATGCGGTCGGCGTTCTTGATGGTGGACAGCCGGTGAGCGATGGTGACGGTGGTCCGGCCTTTGGAGGCTCTCTCCAACGCGGCCTGCACAATTCGTTCTCCGCGGACGTCGATGGCCGAGGTGGCCTCGTCGAGGATGAGGATCTTGGGTTTCTTGATGATGCTTCGGGCGATGGCAATACGTTGGCGCTGGCCACCACTTAGCTTAGCTCCAGAGTCGCCCACCTTCGTGTCATAGCCATCCGGCAGCCGGTCGATGAACTCGTCAGCAAAACTCTCGGCGCAGGCTTCTTTGACGAGCTGGCGCTTGACCTCATCCGACTCGTTCTCCCACTGGGTCCCGATCAAGCCGGTGGCAACGTTGCTGAAGATGGTGTCGTTGAAGAGGAAGGGCTCCTGCTGCACGAGGCCGATCTGCGCTCTCCACCACTTGATATCAATATCTCCGAGCTCCTTCCCACAGGTCGATATGCTGCCTTTCAACTCAACCGGCGGGCCGAGGTCCTCAGCATCCAACGGAGCGGCAGCGCCGTCTTCCTCTTCCTCTTCGTCCTCCTTCTTACCCTTCTTCTCTTTCTTCTTGTCCGTCTTGTCCGTCTTGTCCTTCTTCTTCTTCTTGTCCTTCTCGACCGCCTTTGCAATCACGTATTGGTCATGAAGGGTGTACCAGCCCTCAATCAGCCCAACAATGGTGCTCTTGCCGGATCCGCTGGGACCCACGATGGCCGTATTCTGGTTGGCGACGATGCGTAGATTCAAGCCGTCGAGGACCTTCTTGGCCGGTCGGCTGGGATAGGCAAAGTGGACATCCTCAAACACAATGTCCTGCTCGGCCGAGATGTCGGGGTGTTTCAACGTGCCCATATTAGGCTTCGGCGCATCGATGACGGCGAAGAACTCGGCAGCGGCCACCATGGCTTTGGACACGGCGATCAGGGGCGTGGAGATGCGCTCCAAAGAGATGACCATGAGCATGACGGACATGAGTACGATAATGATGGTGCCGATGCTGTCGATGCGGCCTTCAACCTGCGACTTCATGCCGTACCAGAAGGCCAGCGCAAAGGCACCGTACAAGCCGAAGAAGATGAGACCGAACTGGGCTGACATGAAGGGCGAACTGAACTGGGTGGCCTGCTTGGCCTTCTTTACCCACTCGGCATATCGCTTGCTCATCCGCGTCTCGGCGCCGCACGACGCGATCATGCGGATGGTGCCGAAAGCCTCGGTGGCAACCGAGGTGCCCTTGGCATCGGCCCTCGTGAGTCTCGTCTGCCCCTTGATAACGAAGGGCAACAAGATGGAGATGACAATAGAAATGAAGAGGATGACGGACGCCGTCACAAGGGTCAGGGACCAGCTGTAGGTAAAGGCGATGATGATGGCGGCAATGATCATAGAGCAGAATTCTAGAAAGGTGCCCAGCTTCTCCGAGATGCCGAGCTGCAACGTGTTGGCTGTCGAGGTTATGGTGCTTGCGGCGGCTCCCGAGGGCATCGAGTCGAGGACATGGACAGTCTGGCCGAAAAGAGACCGGAGGTAGTGAAGTCTGATGGCGGCCGACATGCGGATGCCGATAAGGCGGAAGCAAAACTTGTTGATGTAATTCAGGCCGAAGCGGGCAATAAAGAGGGCGAACATGTACAGAGACATGCGGTTGACCTGGTTCGTGAACTCGGCTGCCGACTGGGCATTCGGGGTGAAGTACATATTGAAGTTGCCGACGAGCCTGCCAAAAACGATGTTCATCAACGGCATGGTGGTACCGGCGCCGATGCTGGCAATGGCCGCGGCGGCCATCAAGACAAAGTCCCATTTTGTCGCGTAGCTGAAGACGCGGAAATAGTCGGCGGGCGTTGCCTCCCTTTCGGGCCGCGCCTTGGGGTCTTTTGCGTCCTCTGTGCCCTTTGCGTCCTCTGCGTCCTCTGCATCCTTTGCCGGGCCGTGTCCATCAGCCTGGTCCTCGGGCGTGGTGGGCTTTTTCTCATCATCGACGACAGGCGGCGCATACGCCGCCTTGTCGGTGCTTTCAACACTGCTCTCTCCCATCTTGACTGCCGGGATGCTCTATTTGACGGGCATCTGGTGATCTTGATAGCTGGCGCGGTGGGACAAGGGTTGCATAAACAGTAAAATATCGAAAGAATTGATACGGAGAACCGAAAGAAATACCAAAAAATGAATGGATGCCTGATGGGCAACGTCCCAGGCAGATAACGTTGAAAGGCCAAGTTACCAACAAACCCTCCGAGAAGCAAAATTGCTGTGTATATGTAAATGGTGTGCGGCCTACTGAAATGTCCGAAGCCCGAGCCGCAGTCAGAAAAAGGGTGACTCTGCGCCGATGCAACGGCGCAGCAGGGGATAGCATAGGTGTGCCAAGTTGATGTTAAATGGGCGCCAAGGCATTTCAGTCCCCAGGCCCAGGTAGCTTTTCTCTCTGGTCCAGCCGCATTGCAACTACTGTTTTCCTCATCCGGCAATCAGAGCTCCCCCCCGCCACCGCCAAGAGGGAGAGGTCGAGCATGGCGCTCATTGCTAACATCATTGTATTGTGGACGTAATTCTGATGAAACTCCTCCTGCTGGAACTCATCTGACTCTAAAACTGCAGCCCAGAGGACATGTCATGGAGAGCATGAGGGACAAAGTTAGGATAACCAACGTGACAGAGTAGCTTCGAAAGTAGGCAGTATACAGTACCTTTTGTCAAACTCCGTCTACATACAGCATGTATGTACTGTACATACATACTATGTACACAGAAGTGAAGCAGATCCTGCAGACCGTTCCAGAACCAAGCCAGGATCAGCTGGGGTGCATGCAGAAACGGCAATACGAGGAACACGCACATCTATCAAGTCTCAGGCTCAAGATATTTTTGCCGAGAAACAGACGTGCCGCTGACGGGATGTAGGTCGGCATTGTCTCAAATCGGAGAAAAGAAGGTTCAACTCTGTTCCATGTCTACTATAGTTAGTACTTGGTACATAGCAAAGCTCATCCAGCAACACGAGGATACAAGGCGACTTTCATTACCCAAAACAGGCAATGGGGACACGCTGTGGGTAGGTGGTCCCGCCTAGCAGGGGTCCTCTGCGGTCCGTCATCTGCGGTCCGTCCTCTGCGGTCCACAGTCTGGAACTTTCGCTCGACCGCCCAAACACATATGAGATGCAAGGAGACAGAACCTCGAGCTATCAGCGAGGGACAAGATTTCGTCATTCTTTTTGTTGCATTTCTGCATTTTGGCATTTTGGTCGCCCTGTTTTCACTGAAAATATATGAACGTCACTTACCAGAGGTACGTAGGTACATATTATGCATTTGATTCCCACCTGCCATGTTGGCCGCTGCGCTCTACGGCTAACTGTGGACCCTGTTTCTGTTTTGAGATGGCGGGGTTAAATTAAGTGGGAAGAAGTGACAAGGTTGGCGGTTGAGCGTTGGGAGGACCCTTTCGATGAAGCGGCCAATAAACTCTTTGTGTCCGATTTCAGCCTCGTCTCAGCCTCGCAGTCGGACCCGCATTTTGGGGTCGGTTGCAGAGGTTTTGCCGGCTGCCAGTGGCATCCCACGGCAAGGCAGAGGCTCGAGTCACCCCGCGCGTGATTCACACCCACATTTTGGATGCAGAACCCGTGGATCCTCGCCATCCGGTCTGCTCGACCACGACGAGGACTATTGCCGGCGCTGACGGCCCTGCCAACCGCACCTCGCGCACTCGATTCCTTGCGACCATTTGCGACCGCGCCCTCCTCCACTCTCCATCTCCAGCCCTCCTCGAGCTCAGCGCAGGTGCCCTACCCCGCCAACCCCGCCGCCGCGAAAAACATGGCGCCGAAAGCCCCCAAGTTCGAGATCAAGTCCGCTTCTACCCCGTCTCGAGAGCTCGTACCCCGGAGGCGCATCGCTAACTGGACCCTAACAGGACCCCGAAGGGCACCAGAGACTGTGCGTTGCCGCCCGAACCACCCCTTCTCCCGTCGGGATGAACCTAATATCACGCGCAGGGTCCGGACCGGACATGGTGCTCAGGGAGAAGATCTTCAAGACAATCACCGATGTCTTCAGTATGTGCAGGCATGGAAACGTTGACCAAGGGCGCGGCTGACGGAGAGGAAAGAACGCCACGGCGGTATCACGATTGACACGCCGGTTTTCGAACTGAAGGGTTGGTGATTGCCCATGTCATACGGTTGACAGGCTGTGAATACTGAATACCAGTTTTGCTAACAACAACCAGAGATTCTCGCAGGTGCATAGAACCGCATATCAACAGCCGCTCGGGATCTCGCTGACAGGGGCTCACGATCAGGCAAATATGGCGAGGATAGCAAGCTCATTGTGCGCGACCCTCAAGCCCAGACTCCTATTTACAACGTTGACTCCGACTGACCTTGCCTCTATCACAGTACGACCTGGCAGACCAAGGCGGCGAGCTCTGCAGCTTGCGATACGACTTGACTGTTCCGTTTGGTATGCCGTTTCAGTAGGTCCCCGGGGCTGCGATCGCGTCGCTAACAAATAGCCTCCTAGCTCGGTACCTGGCAATGAACAAGGATGTCACCCAGATCAAGCGCTACCACCTCGCGAAGGTCTACCGTAGAGACCAGCCGGCAGTGAAAAAGGGCCGCATGAGAGAATTTGTTCGCCTACCTCTCTTTCCCAGTATAATGGCGAGGCCAAGGACTAACGTAGTGCAATAGTATCAATGCGAGTGTGTGCTACTCTCATATCTTTCCCCAGCCCATCCCGCTTTTGGTTCCGACTTTGGACTTTAGAGTTGACGATTTACTCACATTTGAATAGCTTTGATATTGCAGTGAGAGCCCGCTCCGTTGTTTTGCTCTTCCGTACTCCATCAGAGACTGACCAAGATATCAGGGCGTGTACGATCCTATGATCCCGGATGCTGAGATTGTAAGTTTACCACTCAAATGCGGTCCCATACTTTCGATCAACTACTTGTATCCGCCATTCTGACAATCGACTAGATTAGAATCATCAACGAGGTCTTTGAGGGCCTAGGCTGGCAGGGCAAATACACCATCAAGCTCAACTCTCGAAAAATTCTCGATGGCCTTTTCCAGGTGTGCGGCGTGCCCGACAACCTCATCCGCCCCATTTCGTCTGCCGTAGATAAGCTCGACAAGATGCCATGGGCCGACGTCAGGAAAGAGATGGTGGATGAAAAGGGCCTGGCGCCGGAAGCTGCAGACAAGATCGGTAGGTGGTCATGCCCCGCCGAGCCGAGCCTGACTAACTATGTGGTAGGGCAATATGTGGTGCTCAAGGGCCAGCGAGATCTCCTCGAAAAGCTGCAGCAGGATGAGGCTCTCGCTACGAACCCAACCATGCAGCAAGGGTTCTCGGACATGGATTTGCTCTTCACCTACCTGGAGGCTTTTGGAGCCTTGCACACCGTATCCTTTGATCTTTCCCTTGCCAGAGGTATGGTTATCAATACTCGTAGCTCAATAGTTTCGAGTACGAAGGCCGCCAGCAATGCTGACATCTGATAATGTAGGTTTGGATTATTACACGGGGGTTATCTATGAGGTCGTGACAGAAGGGTCTGCGCCTGCTGCCCCCGCTTCGGAGGAGGCCAAGCAGAAGGTGTCAAAGAAGAAGGGCGGCAAACCTGGGGACCCCGACGAAGACCGCTCCGATGATCCGACCCTTGGGATAGGTATGTTCATCCACATCAACAGCGAGGTACCCAAGATACTGACATATATTAGGCTCTATTGCCGCAGGGGGCAGGTCAGTGGCACCAGCAATTATTTTCTCGTGATTCGCACTGACGATGATGTAGATACGACAATCTCGTCGGCATGTTCTCTGGGAAGACACAGGTGCCCTGCGTCGGCATCAGTTTCGGCATTGACCGTATCTTTTCTATCACCCAAGCTTCCCAGAAGAAGAAAGAAAGAAGAAATGAGGTTGAAGTCTTTGTCATGGCGTTTGGCGGCGGCAAAGACTTCACTGGCCTGCTCAAGGAGAGAAGCGAGATTTGCACCCGGCTGTGGGACGCCGGAATCAAGGTCAGTTGCAATCGCCAATCGCAGAACGAGTGCGAGGCTAATGCGTAGTAGGCCGAATTCCTCTACAAAGTGAAACCTAAACTGCCAAACCAGTTCAAGGCCGCTGAAGCCAACGGTGTGCCATTTGCCCTCATTCTGGGCGAGGTATGTATTCCTGCCCTCCGCGTTTTGATGTTGCCAGTCAACTAATGCCGGCTACCAGGACGAACTTGCCCAGGGCAAGGCGAAAATCAAGGAGATGGGTCTCCCCGAGGACCACCCACTGAAGGAGGGCGAGCTCATTAGCCTCGACAACCTTATTGAGGAGGTGCAGGCACGGCTCACACGGAAGCAACAGCTCGACAGCATCACACAGCAAGCTGAGGGCCTGAAGGTGGTTGACGGGATCAAAAAGGAGGAGGTCAAAGCCGCTGCAGAGACGGCACAACCTGCGGAGTAACGTACCGCTCAAGGCACAGCGGTTGGGAAAAGCCCTTGGGCGCCCGGCCAACAAGTCGAGGCCTGCTGAGATTCTGATAGACAAGCAGTGTGAACAAAGTAGCAATTGGGATGAACTTGATGGGAAATTATAGACCTGGTTTCATCAGAATAGACTCCACTGATACCATCACTTCACGCTCTTCCTCTCGTACATAGAATTTGGATTTTAGCATGTGCATGGTTTGGGAGGTGGAACCCAGAACAGTACGTCGGATCAGCTAGAGAGGGTGGTCTAACTGGCACCACCGCCCTCGGACCCAATCTTGAACTTGGCAAGGTCAGAGCGGGAGTCCAACCGCAGCCAGGTGGCTGCAGTGGGGTTTTGAAGCTCTGGGTGCGAAAGATTTGTTCCAATCACGCGTGTCTGTTAGAGACGTTGTTGCAATGATCCATGTGGCATTGTGGAATATCCTTGCCTGGTTATGCTGGTTTAGACATGATCGGCTTGTTGGGATCATTGGCATATATTAGTTAACTACAGTACATACTGTGTACGATGACGGCGGTCCCCTCTGGTGTTTGCCCAGGTTCACTACTACCTATGCACATACATACAGTAGTATGTAGGTCTTCTCCCTGCCCGTCCCCTCCGGGGCAAGGCCGCAATCAAGCCGGGATTTAGGTCAGGGATGGTACTATTAAAAGTTTGTCGAGGGCGGAACAACACGCGGCTGGTCAGTGCTTTCGCAGCTGAAACATTGAAGATTGGCAATCATTTTCCTTTTTGAAGTCAAGTTTAGACATCTCGGCAGACCCCACAATACCCAAGTCCGCATGTGCAGACTACAGCACCTCCCCAATATCCTGGTGCACTTTCCACCCTCAGCGCAGGACAACATACTGTGTATGCCCATACAGCTGCATTCAGACTCAATGACGAGGAAGAGCTTAGTCGGAGAGCAAGCACAGAGAACCGCGGACGTCATCTCAACTTTGTTGAGCTCCCGGCGGAGAGACCGGCTGACGAAGGGGATCGTTTGCCTGGCTTGGGGAAAGAAAACAGCCGCCATTCCTTCTCGAGGTTGGCGCGCTCAAGAATGGCCAAGCTTTGCCGCTCCCGGACTAGGGTCTGGGCCCCGGGCCCGAGCCCCTGCAGCGCTAGTGGCAAGCACGAGCCCTCGCGGGGCTCCTGCGGTTTTGTGCCGACGCACCACCAGCCCCCAATGTCACCCGGCCTTCCATGGCTTCGGGGCTGCTTCCCTTCACAACGCCACCACGAAAACTTGAGCCAAAATGTCTCTGGCGTCATGCAGCTAAAGAGGGCTAAGGAGGATCCTCCTGGCAGGAAGTGCTGCTCCGTCAGGAAAATGCCATCCCCTACCTACACTACCTGTCCTTCTCGGGAAACAGTTCGCGGGGTCTGTTTGTTCTTCTTCAATTGACTGCAAACGAGAGTGCATTTGCTGCATCTCATCCGCTCTTTTCGTCCTCGCCGATCGTGTTATCGTTGTGCATACCTCGAGTAACTAGGTACCTACTTAGGTAGTGTGGTGTACTTGTGCGCACACGCACCTACACCTACGCATATTCCACCACCAGCATTCCCGTCCAGCTGAGCGTTTGTTCGATTTTTGGGAGCCCATTCATTTTTGGTCCAGTCGGAGCTGCTCCATCGCCTGACGACGTCAATAGCCACTCTGGTACCGTCTCCGGAACGTGTTTCGCCACTCGACTTCAGAGCACGTCCGGCGAGCTTGTCAAACTCTCTCGTCTGAACAACTGCTGTCGGGCCGCTCGGAAACGCTGATCAAGATCAGCCTAATATTTAATAGCTGGCCGCTACTCGAGGACCAGATTCCCAAGTCCGGGTCGTGTGCAGCTCTCGTTTCGAAAGCTACGGCGATCACGCCGTTCCATTCCCCGATCGGAGCCACGGACATTAACCAAGATCACGACCAGCTCCACCGCACGTGGCGCGACCTCCAAAAAGGACGCCCATCGCCCTGGGCCCCTTTCCAGCCTGCTGGGACTGGGTCATCTCGGAGTGTTCGTGTCGAATCCACACCAATTCCCTTTAGCGAATTGCACTGCTTGCCGTATTCGGCGATCACCTCCATCGCCTCATTTGCCGAGCAACAGGGCGTATGCCTGTCGAGCTGTGGCTGGCTTCTCCGCAGTTGAGACTTTAGTTGTGGCAGGTTTCAGTCTGGGAGCGAGCTCTCCAGTTTCAACTTCACCGACGACTCTCCCGAAACGAACCTCACCATTCTGCAACCTTTGTCGATCCAGCACGAACCAAGCATGGCTGGGTTGATACCTTTGATGCTCGCTTCGAGCTCACGGACGAGCTTCATCGGCCCCTCTCAGACGTCTCGCCGGCGCCAGTCAACTACCGGCTCGCCAGGCGCAACGAGCCCGACGACACCGAGCCATGCGGCACGCCCAAAACTGCCCAAGCGCTTGTCGCTTCCCATCCCAGCGGCTATTCCCATGCTGCCGTACACGCAGGCAGAGTGGAGGAAGACCGTCGCCGAAGTGAAGAGGAAGTATTTCAGCAAGAGATATCGGGCGTGCTCGGCGAGATGCCTGGAAGTCCTCGACGGCATCAAAGACCTCTCCCAGGTTGAACCGGTCTACCTGATCTACCTCCACTTTTACGCAGCAACTTCCATGGAGATCTGTGCGCGTCCGCTCCCTTCCACCTCAGCTCTACGGGCCAACCTCTTGCAACAAGCCCGCACGCATTTCGACCGGGCTTCTGCGCTCATCAGCGCGGCCGAAGAATCGGTGCTCCAAAAATTCCGCCCAGGCTCCGTGAGCTCCTCGCGGGCCACAAGCTGCCACTCACCCTCAGGATCTGTCAGTTCCCGGGCCTGGACACCAGACACGCGCGTGTCCTCACCAACCGACTCCCTCTGTTCCTTCGACGACCTCTCCCCAAGGCCTCCTCAGCCACCCCCGAAGCGCGTCAAGAAGGTCTCATTCTCCCTTCCAAAAGAGGTGTCATTACACATCGCGGCAGATCCCGTCATCCGCCCAGACTCGCCCACGCTCGGCTTCGACGACTATTTCTTCCAACCCAGAGCGGCGGTGGCGACACAGCAGCAGCAGCAGCAGGAAGAGGAAGAGGATGACGATGATATCCCGACCCTAGCAGAACCCTCCCCACCAAGATTCCACGACTTTGAGCTACCCCTCCAGACAATACCCGAGCACGAGGACTCTCCAGCCGAAGACGAGGAAGAGGACAACTCATCAGAAGAAGACGAGAACGCCTACCTGGTAGCCCGCTCCGTCGACCGCTGCTGCGAGCACCTCTCCAGCCTGCGCGCCCAGCTCGCGCGCCATTCGACCAGCCTGGACCAGCTCCTTCTCTCCGTTGCCGCAGCCGCGAATCAACGGCCGCCGCAGTCTCCGAATCCAGCAACGGCAACCGGCAACGAGGCACCAACACCATCATCATCAACAACAACAACAACAGCAACAGCAAGAGGCGAAGAAGCGCGCGCCCTCGACCGCCAGGCCCGCATCGAGCGGCTCCGAAAGACGGGCTGGCAGCGCAAGCGGTTCGATGCGCGGCGGTACGAGGAGCTGTGTGAGGCGGTTTTGGCCGAGCTGGGGCATTAATCAAGACAATAAAAAAGAAGGAGAGAGGAAAAAAAATCTATGCTTGTGGTCATACCTTCGGTCTTTTTTGGCTGTGTTGTGTATGTGTCTTGTCTCTGTCTGTCTGTCTGTCTGTTTGGTTGTGTTATGAGTCATGAAAGGGCATCAGCGGGTGGGTTGCGGCGCATTGGAGGACTTTAGAGGGGAATGTGTCGTTTTTGGTTTGGCATTTCTTGGGACTTGGTCACACTTGACTTGTAATTTTTTTCTTTCTTCTTTTTTTCTTTCTGGGTGTGTTGTGGTTGTTTTGGTTGTATTTGTATTTCTACTTATACTTGTACATACATATGGGTATGTTGGGTCATACTTGAAATGGGATTGGGCGGAGGGGCTCCGGCCGTGTTGGGATTTGGATGTTTTACTACTCTTGGAGAGAGCGAGGGCGGTGAGGATGTTCGATTGGTGTAACTATTCTTGCTGGCGGTTGGCGCTGCTGGACGTGGTTTGACCTTGAGGAATAGGGGGGAGAGGGGTTCCAGAGCAAGGGATCAAGAGTTGAACTTGTGGAGGTTGGAAATTGGTTGGTGGATGGATGTGTACATTTACGGTTCACTTCTCCTGAATATGGATCTACATGCTCAGCACCATGCGAGTTATATTATCGGCCTCTGGTTACACTTCTCTCGTGTGTGCGTATGTTTGTTGCATGTGAGCCTTGTCTGTGGACGCTGTCGCTGTGCTGTGTATTCCACGTCCTACTTCACCCCCTTCTGTTTGTATTCACCGTCCATTCCAATACCCATAATTGATGGTCTCCCGTAAAGGGTGATCCGGGATTTGACCGATATCTCCTTTCCGTGTTTGGTAGCGCCATGTTTAATGTTGAGCTCGGGCAATTCCTCGACTTCCTTCCCGCCACTACCTGTTCTCACAATCTCACAAAGCTCCATCGGTCAAAAAAAAATTAATTTTTGAGGTTACCGCGAAATGCTCGAATTAACTGAGTGGTTCTGCCCAACCCCACCACTATCACGGCTAGAGAAGTCATGGATGCCAAAGTATCAAATCGCAAAACAAGTCAAGAATTATCGGCACATGCAAAATCGCAAACCCCGCTCTCAGTCCTGAACACAGCACGGGGGGTATGACAAAATCCTCCCTTCCATTCAGTGCGAATTCCGACGATCAAACTCCTCCAAAATCAACCACATATTTTTATAGCCCATCATAGTATTCAGAGGCTTCAGCCAACATGGGTGGTATTCCGGCCCCATTTAAGCCTTCTTCGAAGCCTCCTCCGTCACCTTGAGCGTCTGCTCCTGCTCCTTCATCTCGCGCACCTTGGCAAGCACCACCTCCCGGAAGATGGCGCCCTTGATCGTCTTGGAGAGCTTGCGCTTGCCGCCCTCGCCGTTGCCACTGTCGGCATCCCCAGCCCCCGGGGCAGGGGGGGCAGAACTACCAGAACCACTGTCCGAGTCATTGGTGTTAGCGCGAGAGCCAGGAGAAAAGTGACGCGTTTGGTCCGCTGCTAACGTGGCGTCCTTGGGCATGTCCGAGTTCTCGGGGTCGTCTTCCTGCATCTTGAGCGCCTCGATGCGGTTGGCGAGTTTGACCATCTCGATGCCGCGGCGCAGGCGCGCGCGCGTGAGGTAGGCGCGGATCTCGGGCAGCAAGTTGTGGTCGGAGGCGGTCTGGCCGCTCAGCCATGGGTGGGCGAGCGCGCGCTAGAAAGAGACGGGGTAAGTCTGTGATCGTGGGGGCAGGCTTGGTTTGGGTTGAAGAAGAGCCTCACCTCGCTCGTCCAGCGGTCCTCCGGCTTCGATCGTAGCAGCTTCAGGATAAAGTCTTTGGCATCGTCGCTGACGTCCTTCCAGTACCGCTCGTGGAAAACCACGCGGCAGGCACTGCACTCGTCGATGAGATCCTGGAGGTTCTCGGAGCGAAACGGCGGGTAGCCGCAGAGGAGAGTGTAGGTGATGATGCCGAGCGACCACATGTCGACAGGCTTGCCGTGGCCCTGCTTGAGCATTACCTCGGGCGCGGCATAGCCGAATGACCCGGCCATGGTCGTGAGCACCTCGTCCTTGGTGCCGAGCGTCTTTGCGATGCCAAAGTCGGCAAGAACCAGGTCCGAATCCGCATCCTTTGTGAGATAGAGAAGGTTTTCGGGTTTGAGGTCTATACCATGATTAGCGAACTGACTATAACGGCCCTGGTGGTAGGAATCAAAAGAGCTGCTTACCGCGGTGGACGACATTGTTCTGGTGTAGGTAGTTGACCGCCTCCAGGACCTGCTTGATGGTCTGAGACCCGTCCTTTTCGGTGAATTTGCCCTGTTGGCAAATCCGGTCGAACAATTCTCCTCCAGTTGCAAGTTCGGTGACGATGTAATATTTGTCCTAAGCAAGACGTATGTCAGTTTCGGTGCGCTCCTGGCGTTTTACAGGGCGCAAAGTTGGCAGCATACTCTTGACTCGAACCAGTCCACAAACTTGACAATGTGCGGGTGCTTGAGGCGCTGCAGCATGTCCAGCTCGTCGAGGACCATGCGCTCATTGCCCCGGACGACCTTCTTCAGGATGATTTTGATGGCGACGCGGCCGTCGGGACCGTCAGCTTCCCTGACAATGCCATATGTGCCGGCGCCTAGGGTGCGCCCAAATCGATACTTGGCTCTGCATTACGGCGTGTCAGTCCTAGATTCTGCAGAGCGGGGTTGGCGGCAGGAGGGGGTCGCACTTCTTCTCGTAGCTCTCGGGTTGCCCATGGAGGCGGTTGAGCATGGTCGAGACTGCATGATATCCGTGTCAGTTTTTTTTTTTTTGCCAGAAAATCGTACTTGGCTGGTTGCCGCAAGAGACTGGAACGGACAGACCGAAGCTCGAGAGCGCTTGGCGGATCGAGGATGACTTACAGCTCATGGTCACGAGCTTTGCAGGGCAAAAGGCTCAAAAGAAAGCTCGACAAAGCACGGAGGCGTCGGACTTTGATTCAAATATCGGATGCTGCAAGGCTTGCGGCTACTCGGTCCCGTCGTTGTTGCGTTGTCGTTGTCGGTCAAAGCCCGCTGTGCTGGCTGTGCTGTGATGTGCAGGTGGGGGGGTCGCCAGGAGGGGCAGAGCGTGGGCGGTGCGAAATTACGCGGAGCGGCTGAGGACCTAAGCTGACGGTTCACAGAAGATTGAAGGCTTTAGAGGTGTTTCTTGATAGGTCGGCAGCTCAGGTAGGAATGCGCTGCGAAGACAGATTGAGGCAGACGCCAGAGGGGGCTTGGCAACAATTGGGCTAAGGTAGGTAGGTAGGTAGACAGACGAGGGGTAACCCGGATGCAGCACCTTGGAGTCTTGAGAGTACCCCGCCAATGTGATGCGCTTGGAGAGGCGTTCCGTTTACGACAGAAGAATGAAGCAGCGGGGATGGCAATGCGAGTCCGGGTCGGAGTAGATAAATGGGTTTCTGGATTCAGCCCGGCATTTTTGGGAGGGAGGGACAGACAAAGACGGCCTTCTCTTCGCTCAGTTGGTGCTCAAGAGAGGGCTGCGATAACAGGCCGATGGAAGTCTCATGTGCGGGCTGTGCCTCTCTGTGTGGAGCTTCTGCTGTGGCCCGTTCTCGAAGGGTCCCTTGGGCTTTCGGTATGTACGTACCTGACCTGGAGACTGGGAGGTGCACTCCAGGGCAAATAGGATCCCATCTCGCAATGCAGTTTCGCAGGGATAGATAGGGCTGATCTCTCCGTTGGCTACATAGTAGGTAATTTTCAATTGTTCATGACTTCAAGGCCGAGCATGATGCACCACCAAGCTTCTCTGCCTTTGAAGATGTTTGAAACCCGACTTTATCATTTCACTCTGTGCCTCGCTCCTTGGAAGGATGCATCAAAGAGACCAATCTATCTACCTTGTGCATTTATTCACACGTTGAGCTGTCCACCGTCATCAAATCAATCCCCTGTCTTGGGATTTGCACCGCCTCCTGCATCACATAAGGCACAGTGAAGAGGCGTACTCGCTGTTGGAGGGTCCTCCTTAGCTACTGTAGGTATGCATGACCTGCCCTTGCTTCTGAGCAACACGGTGTTGCGGTGTGCGTTAGGTTAGGTACATGCCTACCTTAGGTAATGTGAGGTAAGGTTCCGGGATCTAAGCCGCCTTCTCTGCAGCGACTGGACTGGAAGTTTTGATGTGATCCGTGTACAGAATACATGCAACACATGCGCAAGTTTGTCATTCGCACGCACCCCATCAGTGCACCCACCGTATGTCAGTGCATGCAGCATCACATGAAGATGTTTCTTCTCGAATATGTATCCGGGTCCCAGCGTAAAGTTTGACAAAGAGAATTGTTAAGGCTCTTGACTGGCACGACTGGCACGACTGGGTAGACTGCCTGCCTGATCTCTGGGGAATGTCAGGTTGAGCCGCCTCCAAACTACCTAGCCTCCGATAGCCAATGATGAGCCGCCTGGGTTTGCCGGTTGGGTTCCTTTCTGCTGGGTCTTGTTAGTGACCTCTAGGGTAAGGTAAGGTTGTTGGCAGCAGGTGGGTCCGCCTGCAGCCTGCCTGCGGCGTTTCGAAACTGGGACCTTGCCTTCCTCCCCGCCTTGAACATTGCGCTCATCGACGTCCAACGCCAGTGCAATTCGACGGCGCTGCTCAGATACCTATCAGCTCGAGTTATTGCTGTGCCCGAGCACTCCAACGGTTCCAGGGTCTTGATTCCATACCCTGTTGCCTTTTTTCACCCTGTCGCGCCTGGCCCAGTCCGTTGTTAGATTCGCGACTCAAACCTGATGTTTCCCACCCCCGCCTCCGCCACTCCTTGAGCCCTCACTTCGTCCGATTTGCCCGCGTTAGCTGTTCGCCTTTCCAGGCAATACCGCAACCGAACATGTCGGTGCATTTCGCCACGAAGAGGCTGGGGAAAGAGCTTCAGAAGGTTTACGACATCCTATTCCGTGCTGTCTGCCCATCTAACACGTGGACTTTTAGATCAGCAACTCGCTGCCGCCGGGCATCGAGCTGGTCTCGGCCGAGAACTTTGAAGAATGGCTCCTGGACATCAAGGTGCTCGACAACAACCCACTTTACCAAAATGAGACATACAGACTCAAGTTCAGATTTGGCTCGACATACCCCATCGGTAAGGGCCTACCCGCCCCGCTTGACTCTGAAAATCGATCCTGTCGAGTTCGGTTCACTGACCGAGTGCCTCGCACTTACAGAGCCGCCTGAGGTCATTTTCGTGAAGCTTCCCGACCGGCCAATCCCGATGCATCCTCACATATATTCGAACGGAATCATCTGCCTCGATTTGCTCGGTCAGCAGGGATGGTCGCCGGTCCAGAATGTTGAGAGCGTCTGCATGAGCTTGCAAAGCATGTTGACGGGAAATTCCAAGAACGAGCGACCGCAGGGGGATGAGGAGTTCGTGCGCGGGAATCGGCTCCGACCAAAGGATATTGAGTTCTACTACCACGATAACGATGTCTGACGCGGCCTTTATGAGGAGGGTGGTTCTGCTGGCTTTCCTGGGTCTGGGCGTTCGTTTTATTGGAGGGTTGGGAGGCTTTTGGGGTGTATTTGATTGCATCGTCGAGCGAAGGTCAGTTTCTTCGTTGGTGATCTGGCGTGGAGCTTCGCATCTTGAGCATAAATGGCGTCGGGTGCCGGAAGTCTGGCTCTCCTTGGGCGCGAACGAGCTGCGTCAAGGGTATTTCGCTCCAGCGGCTGGCGGTTCTGAACGGCATCGCGATGCCGGTTAGGTTGAGAAACGGACATCAGGTCCATGGGCACTCTCTTAGCGGCTAGACCTACCAGAAGTACATAGATGCCTGGTTGCCTAGGTATCGTCTAAGACACAGTTATGTTTTTCCGCCATGATGGCGCTTCTGAGACGATTGACTCGAGCCATGGAACTTTACTTTTCTTCAAGCGGGCTCTCGTCGGCTGAGCTGCACCCCAGTCGCCAATCAGTTCGCGTTGAGCTGGAGCTTGGGCCAGCGCCAAGACCACTGGGCATTCAACGCGCGTCATCCCCCCCTGGAACCCCCTCGGTCCATCGCAGCGTCGAGTGAGGAGGACTGAAACACTGCATGGAGGGCTCATGATCACCATGGCTCCTCGGGCGGGGTTTGACACGGAGCATGTCCGCGATAAAGCGCGCAAAGATCTGCTCCATCTCCTGGAAGGAGTAAGTCGAAATCCCCCGTCCTGAACGTACCGCGGTGAACCCCCGGTTTGTGAGGTGTTGGTGCGCTGAAGACTAACAGGCAGTGCGCTCCCCGTAGGTTCGCGGCAAGAAGAACCTCGTTATCGAAAAAGAGCTAGCCGGCCCGCTTGGTGTCGTAGTCAAGGCCTCAACCCTGCGCGATTACGGTGTGGATAACTTTTTCTTTCTCGAGAACAGAAATACAGACGCGAGTCAGCGAAATGTCGTCTTCATCGCCCGCGGCGAGTCTGCCGGCAACGCTCAAATCATTGCAGGTGAGCTCACTCTATTCTCTGCAGTCTCTGCCCATTCCAGCGGTGCACTTAAGCTATAGAGTACACAGCGTTGAGCGTCCCTCATCTCGTCCCCTTGTCAGACAGAGAGGCTACCCACAAAGCCGATTGGGTCCACCATCCAAGAGCCTCCCGGATCGTCTCAGAACCTGCAGTTAACATTACAATGTGTTGACGCGTTTGCAGACCAGATAATACGACTGCAGCGGGAGAGCCAATCTCCTCACGAATTCCACATCTTCTGGGTGCCTCGGCGGACGTTGCTATCGGACAAGGTGTTGGAGGAGGCTGGAGTCCTCGGTGATACCAATGTCGCCGAGTTGCCTTTGTTCTTCTTTCCACTGGAAAAAGATGTCTTGTCGCTAGAGCTGAACGATTCCTTCCGGGATCTATACCTCGCGAAAGACCCAACCTCGGTGTTCCTCCTCGCCCGAGCGCTGATGGGAATCCAGCAAAAGCATGGCCTTTTCCCGCGCATCATTGGCAAAGGCGACAATGCCAAACGGGTAGCCGATCTTTTGTCTCGCATGCGGCAGGAGCTGCTTGCTGGTGAGGATGCAGGCGAGACGGACAAGGCCGGGTTGAGCCCCAGCACCACGATTGAGAACGTCATCATCATCGACCGTGAAGTCGACTTTGTAACGCCGCTCCTGACGCAGTTGACGTACGAGGGCCTACTAGACGAGGTGTTTGGAATTCAAAATAATCAGACCGACGTCGACTCGACCATCGTTGGTGCGGCGGTACAGTCCACAGCGCCAGGCACATCGGCGGCGGCGCCGGCGAACAACGGGCAGTCGCGGAAACGCAAGATCCAGCTGGATGGATCGGACACGCTGTTTGCGCAACTTCGTGACGCCAATTTTGCCATCGTTGGCGGCCTCCTGAATAAGGTGGCCCGTCGACTGCAGAGCGACTACGAAAGTAGGCACGGTTCCAAGACGACAGCGGAGCTCAAGGAGTTTGTAAAGAAGCTGCCCGGATACCAAGCCGAACAGCAAAGCCTGAAAATCCATACGGGCATGGCAGAGGAAATCATCAAATACACGAGGACCGAGAACTTTAACAAGCTTCTGGAAGTCCAGCAGAACCTCGCGGCAGGGGCCGACCCGTCATCGCAGTTCGATGCGATTGAAGAGCTCATAGCACGCGATACCCCATTACCCCAAGTCCTTAGGTTATTGTGCATCTACTCGTGCATTTCTGGCGGCATCAAGACCAAAGAACTCGACCACTTCCGGCGACTGATCCTACAGGGATATGGGTATCAGCACCTTCTTACCCTTCACAACCTCGAGCGGCTGCAGATGTTCCTCTCCAGATCGTCCCCCTTGGCCTCCATGATACCCATGACTGGCTCAGTGGGCGCCCAGGGGACCAAAACAAACTACACATATCTCCGGAAGCAACTCCGGCTCATCGTGGACGAGGTCAATGAACACGACCCCAACGACATCGCCTATGTCTACAGCGGCTATGCACCCCTATCGGTACGGCTCGTGCAGTGCGTGCTGCAGAAGCAATATCTGCTTTCGATAACAAGAGGCAACGGAGTGAGCGGCGCGTCGGGGCAGGCGGCTGGGGGCGCACAAGGCTGGCGGGGATTCGACGACGCCATCAAGCACGCGCGTGGTCAGACGTTTGACGAGGTCCAAAAGGGCGAGGATAAGGCAGTCAAAGCTCGTGCGCTCCTGTCGGGCGGCGGCGAGAAGAAGACCGTCTTTGTTGTATTTGTGGGCGGCGTCAGTTTTACTGAAATCGCGGCGCTGAGGTTTCTGGCGAAGCAGGAGGAAGGTACGTCGTGGACAGAAACTATTTCTCGGTGTTGACTCTGCAATGGATCTGATCACTGACTTTATTACCCTGGAATAGCGCGGAGAAACATCGTCGTCTGCACCACTTCGATCATTAGCGGGAACAGGATGATGGATGCCGCGATCGAGAGGGAGACATTCGAGAAGAGCACCCCACAGGCCTCGGCGACAGCCAAATGAATTTTGCCGAGCACTTGATACCTCACTAGATAAAGAATCGATGCGATCATGGATCCATGACGATATGTGGATTCCGGGTTGGCTGTTCTAGGAACTGTCAGTTGAGGGGGGCAGTCGCTGCTGTTGTCGTGAAGAGATTGGTCAGGGATTCAAAGTGGTTCAAAAGCCGCTAGATATCCACGTAATTTTTTCGTCAACGTAAATGGAGCTGGGGGGTGGTGGTCTTGGATGCTATAGACAAGAGAGCACCAAGCAACGCTTCAGTTTTGTCAATTGGTCCAAGTCTCGGGAATGTTTTGCATGAGGTACGGTAGGCACTGCTGATATTTCCTCACGTGATGGTGCCATTCCTGAAACGGCCTGTTTCAATGCACCGAGCGAGTCAGTGGGTGGCTTGCAGCGGGTTCGGCTTGGCGCGCTGTGGAGATGAACCTGCACTGTCTCTTGAGAGCACCTGAGAGACTCCTCGTCCCGCTCACCAGACCACGGCCTCGTCCAGGCAGGACCTCCAATGCCAACTTCCCAGTCATAAAATTTCCTAATTTGTATTATTGAGACCAAAACCCAATTACAAGAACTTGCTGGTGATGGCACGGCGTGTTTAGTGGGCGATATGTGTTGTTCGAGGTACGATGCACTTCCGTTGGAATTTGGCATTTTGGGATGCTTTTTGCGCGAGACGTGCCCTTCATGATATCTACCTAGCTGTCTTGGTCGTCCATGTCCCAAAACATGTTATACTGATATGTGCGAACAGCGGTCCAGACCCTCTTTCCCTGACAGCCACATACGACTTCCATCTGGCAGTGGTCTCATAAACTAACCCGTTCTCTGCCTTTTATGGCTCGAGGGCGAGCGGGACCCGTCAGCAGCGACACCTGACGACCAACCACGACTCTACATAGATACCCAGATATTGCGAAAGTCCCAGCCACGAAATCAATGGTCCGTGGTCTACACCGATATAATGGGAAATTCTTCGAAGTCACGCACTAGACAATCGAGCGGTTCAGGAAATGGCCTTCTGAAAGGAGTTAGGGATCTCGACTCACGCCGCTCAACTCGCATTTCACTCTCCAGTCCCGCCAAGCCCCTCTCGCCGCCCACTAGTACTTCGTCGGATCCAGAGGCCGTCTCAAAGGAGGTTCAACACGACTCGGAGAACGAGAACGCGCCGGAGGACATTGCCCCTGAGATTGTCGTCTGGACTGAGGACATGGACAACATGATGGTCGACTCGCCCGAGGTGGCCACCCCGACTACCCCGGCTGCTCCCGCCGTGGAAGAAAAGACAATGTATGTCGTTTGTTTTCTCTCACACTTGCAGACATCTTCTTCATTCGCTCTTCGCCTCAATTCATGACATACCTCGACTCCTCATTCTCCCCCCCCCTTTTCATCGCTCTGTCGTCTCGGCGCCTAGTCTACGTCTCATGGCGAATGCTGAACTGACAACAGAAACTCCGTACCCCTTTCTCCCCCTCCGCCGCCGCCGCCGCCGCCGCCTTCGACAACGACGCCGTCGACCCCGATGCACAATGGAGTCCCTGCAAATGAATCTTCTTCGCTGTCGTCCTTGGCAGACCCCTCCGATCTCTCGTCCATCGCACCGTCGAGCAAGGCCACTACCCCTATCGATGTTGACAGTTCACGAGAGGCACCGACCTCCAGTGCTACCCGTCCCAGCCAGCCAACAGCCTCGCCGAGGCGGAAATGGGACGTACGGCCTAGGGTCTCTATCCCCACTGATCTGCCTCTCCCTGAGTATGCGATGCAATGCGTCGCCGCTGCCGAGGCATCGAGGCTCAATCCTTACTCCCTCCACCAGGAAGAGTACCTGATTTTACGGGACCACATCAGTCATACCCAGGTGACGACGTATTTGAATATTAGGAACGGTATTTTGCGGTTATGGGTCCGGAATCCATTGATTCCAGTTACACGAGAGGAGGCTATTGGCTGCGCAAAGGACTCGCGGTGGTTTGACGTTGCGAGTGTGTGTTTTGAGTGGCTCAGTCGCCGCGGTTACATCAACTTTGGCTGTGTCGAGGTGCGGTCATCACGCAAACACACTAAACAAAGCGACTCGCCCAATGGCAAGCGGAAAACCGTCATCGTCATCGGGGCGGGTATGTCCGGTCTTGGCTGTGCCAGACAGCTGCAAGGACTGTTTATGCAGTACGCGAAGAAGTTCCGCAGCATGGGTGAAGAACCGCCCCAGGTGGTCGTCCTCGAAGGCAGGGACCGGGTCGGCGGCAGAGTTTACTCTCGAGCTTTCAAGTCAAGACCGAAACATATTCCTGACCAATATGAGGGGAAGCGATTCACAGCTGAGATGGGAGGCATGATCATCACTGGGTTTGAACGGGGCAATCCCCTGAACATCCTGCTCAGAGGGCAGCTGGGCCTTGCCTACCACCTCCTAAGGCCGGAGACCACACTTTACGACTCCAGCGGCAAGCCGGTAGATTTGCATCGAGACCAGCTAGTGGAAAACCTCTATAACGACTGCCTCGATCGAGTCAGCGAGTACAAGTTCAAGCAGCCCACAGTGAAATTAATTGAGGGCAACAGAGATTTGATTGACGAGGGCAAGGATAGCTCAGCAGAGACACACAAGACAATACGACAAGCCGAGGAATCTGCCGCCGCTCAACCGTATGCCCCGCCTGTAGCGGAGCAAAACATCGCTCCACGAGTGAATCTTGTACCAGTATCAACCGACCGCGCCACCGGCAAGATACATACGGAGCCGGGGACGCCAGGCGCTCTCAAGGCAGCACACAAGGCGAAGATGATAGGATGGACATTGAAGCAGGGCGTCAATGATGACGCCGATGTGGATATCGAGTCTGCAACGAAGGAGACTGGCGCTACCCTTGGGAGCGTCACAGACAAGGTGATCGCTCAATACAGGGACCTCTTGGACCTGACTGCGCAAGACTTCAGGTTGATGAACTGGCACATTGCCAACCTAGAATACAGCAATGCTATCAACTACCACCAGCTTAGTCTTCAAGGGTGGGACATCGACGCTGGCAACGAGTGGGAGGGAAGCCACTCCATGGTTGTCGGAGGTTATCAGAGTGTTCCAAGGGGACTGATGCACCTGCCTACGCCGCTGAACGTCAAGCAGAATTCGCCCGTCAGGAAGATCACGTACACGTCCGACAGCCTAACTGGTCCAGCCACGGTCGAGTGCGAAGATGGCACCACCCTGGAAGCCGATTTTGTCGTGAGCACAATACCGCTCGGCGTGCTGAAGCACGGAAACGTGAAGTTCGAGCCACCGCTGCCGTCTTGGAAATCGGACACCATTAACCGTCTGGGCTTTGGCGTCCTGAACAAGGTGATTCTTGTATACAAGGAGCCGTTTTGGGACGAGGAGCGCGACATCTTTGGCGTCCTAAGAAATCCGACCAATCGTCATAGCCTAGACCAAAAGGACTACGCCTCTCAGCGAGGGCGTTTCTTCCAGTGGTTTAACGTTACAAGGACCAGCGGTCTGCCTGTGCTCATCGCCCTCATGGCCGGTGATGCCGGGTTCGACACCGAGCAGACCTGCAACGACGACCTTGTCGCCGAAGCGACGGACATTCTCCGCAGCGTCTACGGCTCCCGCGTTCCCCACCCCATCGAGGCGGTGGTTACACGCTGGGCGTCAGACAAGTTCGCCCGCGGCAGCTACTCATCCGCAGGCCCGGACATGAAAGCAGACGATTACGACACCATGGCCCGCCCCATCGGCAATCTCTTCTTCGCGGGCGAGCACACCTGCGGCACGCACCCTGCCACCGTCCACGGCGCTTACCTCTCGGGTTTGCGCGCCGCGTCCGAAGTCCTCGACGCCATGCTCGGCCCGATCCCCATCCCAACCCCGCTCATTCTTCCCAAGGACTCCTCCTCCCTCCTCGGCAAGCGCAAGGCCAGCTCCCTCTCCGAAGGAGGAAGCACCACCGGGACACCCCAACACTCCAGCAACGGCAACGACAGCAGCAAACAATCAAACCCCGTCCAGGCCCGCCTCGAAGCCTACGAGCTTCGCCTCTGGGACCACATCGTCTCCGAGCTCGGCCCCCGCCCGCTTCCGCCCCCGAAACCCGCCACCAACGCCTACATCTTCTACAGCAAAGCCCACTACGAGGACGCGCGCAGACGTCTCGAAGCCGCGCGCCGGCCGGGGAAAGGCAAGTCGTCAGCCAACGAGGTGCGCGTCATGAGCGCCCGGATGTGGCGCGACGCGACCGACGAGGAGAAGAAGCCGTACGTCGAGATGGCCGAGGAGCAGAAGCGGGCGTTTGCCAAGGCCATGGACGGGTTTCGGGCGGCCGCGGAGGAGTGGGATCGCAAGGCGGCCGAGGTGAGGGAGAGGTGGGTCGCGGAGAATCCTTGTGACATTGCTTTGCCGGTTCCGTCACCGGATCAGCACTCTGTTGGTGCAGGGGGGGTTGCCAGTGCTAGTGCTGGTGCTGGTGATGGTGGGAGCAGCTCGGCGGGGAAGAGGAGGAGTAAATTGATGGTGGAGAGTTATGCCGAGGTCGAGAGTGACGTGGAGGAGGAGGAGGAGGCGGAAGGTGGTGAGGGGGAGGAGATGGATGTCGATATGGGTGAGGGTGAAGGCGAGGGTGAGGAAGAGCATAGGGGGGAGATGGAGAGTTGAGGTTTGATGGCGGGTTGTCTTACGCAGCCCTGCCTTTGCCGTGGGCGTGTAATAGTGTGTGTTTATGTTGTCTTGTGTATATACAGACGGATCAGGTCGCTGGTTTCCCCATCGAGGGGCACGGGGAAATGGAACCGTTGGGGCATTACATTTTATTTGTATTGCATTGGACGCCAACAAACGGAATGGATCCCATGGATGAATTGGGTTGTATCATCTTGTTGCCTCCATTGCTATTGCCTGGTTATGGGGAGGCGTACCTACATCTTGTATGCGTTTTATCCGCTTCACTGCAACCTAAATAGCCCATCTGCGTTGAACATACAGTAGAGCAACTCTGGTGGAGCCCATGCTTGTTCACCTGTTTGTAGAAAATGTGGGTGTGGACGGCAGGGCTGAACGGCGATCACGTCCGGCAGTTATCAGCAAGGAACTTTGTATTCGGAAGGCGTTGTACACTTGAGGGCCGGTTGCAGGGCGAACGAAGTCTCTGCGATTTGATATACAAAGGGAAAACAACCTTCTCCCCCCTTTCTTTCTCCCCACTCGAGTCTTTTTTTTTCACGAGGGTGAGAGAAAAAGAAGACGAAACTCCGCGCCGCCGCAGCCGCCCCAAACCCGCTCGCTTCTCTCCCCTCTTCTCCGTCTCCACGGTCTATGGGAATTACTCGCTCTAACCCAAACACGTTTACATGTCCTCCGAGGCGATGGCACCGGTGATAATTTCGACCAGTTCGCCGGTAATGACGGCCTGGCGGGTGCGGTTGAAGAGAATCTGGTACTTGCCAATCATCTCGGTGGCGTTCTTGGAGGCGTTCTACGGCGTGATGTGTCAGGGTTGTTGGGGAGTTGGTAAAGTGGGGGGAGGGGGGAGGGAAAGACAACTCACATCCATGGCGTTGCGGCGGGCAGAGATCTCGCAGGCGTGGCCCTCAGACAGGGCCCAGAAGAGGGAATTGGCAAGGGCGTACTCGCGGAGGTTGGAGAGGAGCTCCTCATCGACCTCGAAGGTGGAGAAGTTGGCTGGATGGTTCGGTCAGCGGCTGTGACACGGAAATAGCACTGGAACGCAAGAGAAACGTACGAGATGCAGCAAACGCCTCCTCGCTGTAAGCCGTGATGGAGGCGGGCTCGTAGCTCGAAGCATTGATGAACTTATTGTAGATGATCTCGACGTCCGAGTAGTCGCCAGGGAGCATGACAATCTGGTCGGCGACGGCCTGGGCCTCGGCAAAGGTGGGGATGTCCTTGCCAACGCCAGCAAAGTTGAGCACCATCTCGTTGGCGTTGGTGCGCTGCAGCTGCGACCTGCACTTTTCACCGAGGATGACGAGGTCGAAGTTGGAGTCCTCGAGCGACCTGCGGCGGATATAGCGAGACAGACCGGAGTGGATACCGCCGCAGAGACCCTTGTCGGAGCTGCAAACGACCAGGAGCTTCTTCTTGCCCTCGCCCTCGAGCGGCTTGGTCTCGGCCGATTCGAACACCTCGTTGCTGGTCTGGCCGTACTTGCGCGAGTCGCCCATGGCGCGCTGCGCTCGCGTCAGCTTGGTCGAGGCGACGATCTTCATCGTGTTGGTGATCTTTTCGATGTTGCGAATCGACTTGAGGCGGCCCTCAATCTCACGCAGCGTCGCGAAGGTGGCTGTGGGAGCTGCCGCTCTGCGGTGGTTGTCGTCGGTTAGCCCGGGTTCTATTCTTCGGTTCTGTGTCTCCTGCATCTTGTCCCGTCGCTGCCACTTCCTGATGCATCCGGCATGGCTTCCCAGCCCTCTAGCCCGTCCAACCCTCTCCAAGTCCACCACCGAGGAGAGCTCCACGGAATGACGAAAAAGCCCGAGAGCTGGGAGGAGGAGGAGGAGGAGGTCACCTACCGGGACGAGACGGCAGCACCGGCCCTCAGTGCCGGGCGGGCAGCTCTGGACAGCATGGCGGAATGGGGGTGCTGCACAAATTCAAAGAGTCCGTCTCTGCTGGCTGTGGCCCCGATTGACCACGGTGTGTGTGCTGGCGTCAATTGATCGGGAGGTTTTGAGGTCAATTGGCCGCAAGACTGCAATTGGCGTGAGAGGTTTGCTGAGGTCGGCTCCACTCGTCTTCCGCTTCCTGCTCGTGCACACCCGCGCCCTTTTTCCCGGCAGCTGGCGATTGGTCGGGTGGAGACTCGGCGCTGGGCATTGGGCTTTGGATCGTTTGGGCTGTGGATCGATCGCTTGTTGCGGTGGCTTAGTCACCCAGGCTGTGCGTGGCTGAAATCGCTGCACTGTTCGCTTGCCCGCCCGCCAAAACAAGGCGTTCTCTCCATGCCGGTCGCGTTCCTTGCTGCCACCCGCTGCCTGCCAGAACCTGGGACTCCAGCTGCCATCCCCCGGCGCCCAGCAAATCCGCATCCAATAACCGTGCAGTAACGGCGGAGGCTAACGCTTCGGGTTGCTGCAAAGGTGGAGACCAAAGATTCCAATCTTTAACCTCACCAAGTCGCCCCAACTTGTCCTCGCGGAATCCCTTCCTTTCTCTTTCCCGGGCCCTCAGCCTTCCCTCCTTTCGTCGTATTGGGTCACAGAGCGCATTTCCTCACTTGCTGCCTTTGTCCCGTAATATAGACTCGGGTTTGGTTTTTTTCCCCCAATTTCCTCGCCTCGGCGGCCAACGAAACTTGTCGCAGCGTTCGCAGTCTTTTGAGTGGTCCAGTCCCCAGGCTCGACTCGGTCTCCCCAAAATTGCGGATCTGACTTTGAGTGTTTTCACTGCGCCGCGTTGCGCCTCCCCGACCCATCGCCATCAACCCGACTCGGTCTCAGACAACAGCCATGCGTTCCGATAGCTCAGACGACGACGTCCCCCTCGCGAGAGCCGGCCACGGTAAGCCAAACTCCCAATAAACTACCTGCCCCCCGCCGTGGTTCGCATCGTGTCACGCAGCACCCAGATGTGTGAGCCCGGTTGACGTGTCACATTTCGGCGCCACACTGGACCTTCCCGCTTACATTGTGAACGCCATTCTGGAGGGTTTCCGCCGGAGTGCTAACCAAACCCTTTCATTACAGCCTCTGCTTCCACAATCTCCCCATCCACCGATCGCAAAATGGACAAGCTGGCCTCCAGGGCGCGGCCGGCGCCCCCGGGTGTTTCAATTCGCCACGGCCCTGTCGACGACCGTATGGATGTCGACTCCACGCCCAATGGCACCATCAAGCGCAAGTCTCGAAGCTCAGTTGGTCAGGCGGTCAAATACAAAGAAGAATCGGACAGCGACGAGGGCGCACCCTTGGTAGGATTGCTCCCTCTCTGACGGTTTTCCTACAGACAGTCGTGGGCTGACCATTGCAGGCCAAACGTCAAAAAGCGAAGCACCAGAAGGTCGAGTCCGACAGCGACGATGAGCCGATTGCCAGAAAGAATGGCGCGAAGCTGCCTCCTTCTATCAAAGAAACGGCGACCCTCGAGTCGTCCGATGACGACCAGCCGCTGGGGACAAAAATTGCCCAGAGGAAAGCCGACATTGAGAAAGCTGCTGCCAAGGAAGCCAAAGCCATCCGTGCAGACGCTAAGGCCAAGAAGGCCACGCCCAAGAAGGCCATCAAGGATGAGTCCGACGATGAGCCTCTAGCAAAACCCAAGAAACGGCAGTCAAACGGCGTGTCCTCTGCCAAGAAAACCAATGGTGTCAAGAAAGAACCGGAGTCCGACTCTGATGCCCCCATTGCAAAGAAGGCAAAGAAGGCGGCCCCAGCGCCCAAGAAGGGAGCGGTCGCCAAGAGCGCCAAGCCAGTCAAGGACGAACCCAAGGAAAACGGCGAGGAAGAAGACGAGGAGGAGTATCGGTGGTGGGACGCCCCGAAGAAGGAAGACGACTCGGTCAAGTGGACGACGCTCGAACATAATGGCGTGCTCTTTCCGCCCGAGTATGAGCCGCTTCCCAAGAACGTGAAGCTCTACTACGATGGGCAAGCCGTTGATTTGCACATCGAAGCCGAGGAAGTGGCGACTTTCTTTGGCTCCATGCTTCACTCCACCCAGAACGTCGAGAATCCTGTCTTCCAAAAGAACTTCTTCGCCGACTTCAAAGACATCCTGAAGAAAACCGGCGGCGCCAAGGACCGGAATGGCAAGCCCGTCGACATCAAGGAATTCAAGAAGCTCGACTTCACCAAGATCTTTGAGCATTACAAGTCGCTCAGCGATGCCAAAAAGGCTCGTCCCGCGGCCGAGAAGAAGGCCGAGAAAGTCGAGAGGGACAAGGTGGAGGGTCCCTTCATGTATTGCAAGTGGGACGGCCGGAAGGAGAAAGTGGGCAACTTCCGCGTCGAACCTCCCGGTCTCTTCCGCGGGCGGGGCGAGCATCCGAAGACCGGCACTGTCAAAAAGCGAGTCATGCCTGAGCAAGTCACCATCAATATCGGCAAAGGCGTCAAGGTCCCAGAGCCGCCCGCCGGACACAAGTGGAAGGCCGTCCAGCATGACAACAAGGCGACTTGGCTCGCCATGTGGCAGGAGAACGTCAACGGCAACTACAAGTACGTGATGTTGGCAGCAAACAGCACCGTCAAGGGGCAGGCCGACTTCAAAAAGTTTGAGAAGGCCCGGGAACTCAAGAAGCACATTGACCGCATCCGTGCCGACTACACAAGGGAACTCAAGAGCGAGGTGATGGCAGACAGGCAGCGCGCGACCGCCATGTACTTGATCGACAGGTTTGCCCTGAGAGCTGGCAACGAAAAGGACACGGAAAACGAAGCCGAAACGGTCGGCTGCTGCTCGTTGAAGTTTGAGCACGTCACCCTCAAAGAGCAGAACAACACAGTCATCTTCGACTTCTTGGGCAAAGACAGCATTCGTTTCTACAATGAGTTCACTGTAGACCGCCAGGTTTTCAAGAATCTTAAAATGTTCAAGAAGCCTCCCAAAGAGGACGGAGATGACATCTTTGACCGGCTGACGGTAAGTTCGGGTTTGTTCATTCGAGCAGGAGTAGGTTTTTGATTGCTAACATGGCCTACAGACTTCGCAACTAAACAAGCACCTCTCGAGCTACATGACCGGGCTTACGGCAAAGGTATTCCGTACCTATAATGCTTCTTGGACAATGTCTCAGCTTCTCCAGAAGCTCAAGGTAGAGGACAGGACCATGGCGGAGAAGATCAAGCTCTACAATGACTGCAATCGCGAGGTCGCCATTCTCTGCAATCACAAGAGAACTGTTGGTGCCGCCCATGAAGCTCAGATGGAGAAACTTGGGGATCGCATCAAGGGCCTGAAGTATCAAAAGTGGCGCACCAAGATGATGATGCTCGACCTGGATCCGAAGTTGAAGAAGAAGAAAGGTGCCGAGTTCTTCGAGCTCGACCCGGATCTCGACGAAACCTGGATCGGGCAGCACCAGAAATTCCTTGCGGAGGAGCTGAAGACTAAGATTGAGAAGAAGTTCGAGAAGGACAACGAGAAGCTTACTGCCGAGAAGAGCAAACCGATGCCGAGCAAGGAGCTCAAGGAGCGCCTGAAGGCTGTCACAGAGCTCGAGGCCAAATTCAAGAAGGAGAACAAGACCAAGAAGGTCGAAGCTGAGGGCAAGGGCGCCAGCGTCGAGAAGTTAACAACTGCGGTTGAGAAGTTGGACGACCGCATAAGGACTCTTGAGATGCAATCCGCGGATCGCGAGGGCAACAAGGAGGTTGCCCTGGGCACATCTAAGATCGTGAGTTACCAAGCCTCTGTGTTGAGCAATAATACGACATTGATTCGCTAACAATTCCGCGTCAGAACTACATCGACCCACGTCTCACGGTCGTCTTCTCCAACAAGTTCAAGGTCCCAATTGAGAAGTTCTTCTCCAAGACGCTCCGCGACAAATTCAACTGGGCCATCCAGTCCGTTGGTGATGACGACACATGGGAGTTCTAAGCGAGCATTGCAATTATTATTATTTTGCGCACATTAGACAGCCAGGTTTCCCATGCAGCAGCGGCGCGAGATGGGAAGCGACACAGGCGGTGCGTTTGGTCGGCTCCTCGTATATGCTCATTTAGATTCCCAGTCGTGGATAGCGCGCAGTTGAGCGGTTCACGGCGGCGGCGTTGATAGAAGGGCAAAGAAGGATCTCCGTCCACCTGAGAGCGCGTCCCAGGCTTTTAGGGGGGTAATTATTCCTTCTACGAGTCGGATGGTCTCGGGGGCCGGCGTTGCTGATTTTTGAGCGATGCGGAAATTGCCGAATCTTGACCAAACAAAAAAAACATTAGAAACCCGTTATGATATGGGGAGCGATGAGTTAAGCAATAAATCATCCTCACATCGAACCTTTGGTGCGCTTCATGATCCTTAGTGGCCGGCTCCATAGAGACCTTCCGTGCTATTAATTCATCCACGTAAGTGGCCTCGTATCTATAGTCGATGCATGTAATAATATCAGTCCGCCTGCCCTCCTAGTCTCTGCCTTGCTCAACGATGCTCAGTGTCTATCGCTGCCATGCCCATGCTCCTCAAACGCCGTCAAATGCACGCCAAATTCATGATAGGCTCCCAGCCCGCTGAAATAACCACCCCCAAAAAAAAACCACCATATGCTTAGAAAAGAAAGTAGCCACCGCTACCGATCAGCGCGGCGAAAAAGAGGGCGCAGGTGAGGCCCTGGCCTGCTGCTGCTGCGCTGTTTGCAGCAGGGGCGGCCGTGGGGATGCCGGCACCGCCGTTGGGGTTCGATGTCCCTGCCGCCGGCACCGTGCTCGTCGTAAGCGTGGTATCACCACCGCCAGAGCCCGGCGAGGGCGACGGAGAGGGCCCCGCAAAGGAGGACGATTGGTTTGGGGGCATCTATAGAAGGAACGCACGGTTAGCGTCAAGTCCTCTCTGCCATGTGCGCGGAGCATCATAATATAAACCCCTCCCAGGCGCAGTGAAGGTCTTTTCTTTCGGTGGGCCAGGGGGGAGGGGCAAGGGGCAAAGAATGATTACGTACTTACAGTACTGGAACCCACGGGCACGATTTTGCCCTCGGACGTCATGACCCAGCCATCGGGGATGGGCCCAACCGTCCGGGAGGGGCCGGCACCGCCCGTCGCGCTGCCGCCGATAATGCCGCCGGCCGGGATGGTCGGCGACAGCGAGTTTGTCGCGGCCGGGGCGCTCGCCGTCACGACGATGGCGCCCGCGTTGCCGACATTGCCGTTGATCTCGCCGCCCTCGGACCTGATGGATTGCCAGGTCCCGGACGTGTCGCCATAGGTGTACTTCTTGCCGGTGGAATAGTCGGTGATGACGGCCGAGCGAACCATCATGGAGAACGGGCCCTTGGAGTAGTCGGTCGGTCCACGCGCCCATTCGATGGTCCCGGGGGCGTTGGAAGGGTCGCCGCCGGCCCAGGCGCCGAACTTGACTTGCATGGGGGTTTGCGGGTACTGGCCGGCGGCCTCGTCGAAGCGGAGGGTCCGGACGACCGTGCCGCCGACGTACCAGATGATGCGCTCCGATGTCCAGTCGATGGTGTAGGTAATCCATTCGGCTTGGTTGTTGGGCGCCGGGTTGAACTGGCCGCGGTTGTAGGACGAGGTTTGGCCCTTGCTGAAGTAGTTGGTTTGGACTTCGCTGTCGTCGGAACCCAGCCATTCCATGTCGATTTCATCGAGGGCGTCGGACAGGAGCACGAGCGAGCTGACAATACCTGCGCCCGGGGCGGCTTTCATGGTCACCTCGACGCGGCCGAACATGATGTAGAAGACACTGGCCAGCTGCGGGGCGTCGCCCCTGTTCGCGACGGTGAAGGTGACACCGTCTTTGCCGTATGTTGGCCTTCCCCCGCTGGCGACAAACGAGTTGACCTCGCCTTGCGTGAAGTCGACGTTGATGGTCATGCCCAATGCCGTGTCGGCCGGACAGCTCGCTTTAAATCGTGTCAGCCGCCATGGGTTCGATTCCACGGGGTACGGTCTGGCTTACTTGATACTAGCGGGTTACATGATGACCAGGTCTGTGCAAGTGCTGTGCTGCTGAGGAACGCGGCTGTTGCCGTTGCTGCTATCCTCCAGCCTTTGGTGAACATCATGGTGTCGAGGTGAGGTCGCGGCGCCAGTCGACGGCGGCGGCAAATAAGTGGAGGTTGAGATGGATGTCGACTCAAAAAAGCCTGAGCGGAGAGAGAGAGAATCCAGAGCGTACGGCAGTTCCAAAAGGTTTCAAGTCTATTGATCCGGACCAAGCAGGTAAAGGCGTCTGGGACTCTGGGTATGACCGTATGATACAAAAAAGAGCAACGGGACAATGCAAACGAAAGAGAACTGCTGCAGTCTCGGCGCCTGATTTTATTTAAGGGACCGATAAAGGGTCAGGGCCCAATATTCGACATCACCAACCTCCTCAAACTTTGTCGTCATCCAGCTTGTGGAGATCTGGAAACAACATTCCGAGAACCAAGGTCCCTAGTTAGGTGGACAGGGGTTGGTGCTCACAGAACTTTTTGAGGAGGTTGGGACGCCATTGGCAGGCCACAGCAAGCGAGACGCCCACGCACGTCGTTGCGGTGGCTGGAAGGCTTGGCGAAATCAGCGCCCCCCACCCTGCTTCCTCTCGTCACAAGTCCCGCGCCTCTCCAGGCTGACGGGCCGTGACAGGGAATTGTCAGGTGCCAGCCGGACCACCAATCTCCCTTCGCATGGAAGCCGCGTTTGATAATCTCGACGTACCTACTATTTGAATTAGCATTATTATCAGTTCGGGCTGACATGTTCTAATATTTTAAAATTTGAGTGGAGACACCACTACAAGCATTCAAATTGGAAGGCTATCGGCTTATCGCTACCACAGCTGTTTCATGGAATTTTCCTGATGTTAGTAACTAATTAACTAGCAGTAACTAGGTATCTGATATCATTGTTCTTGTTTCAATCCCCGGGAGTCATTCTCAACCACCCAAAGTCCGGCAACGCAGGCAACAAGGCCGATTCCGAATCATCCGCGAACATGCAAAGAATTCCAAGTTTACAATGTTCTCCGAAATTCAAAAAATTCCCTTGGCTCCTCGGACTCCGGACCATGAATCCCGCCCAGACAACGCGAAACAACCAGATCACCGGTGGCCGGCGGAGTTGAGATCCCCAGACCTGCTTCGATGACTTCGATTGCACCCCTTGAATCCCTAAAAACGTAGGTGTGCCAGAGAGCGTCCTTCCATCCGCCCGGCCGGTGTGGATCCCGGCCCAAGAGGTGGTGGTGTAGACGGTCCTTGGCTATGGACAATCCAGTGGTCTGTACCTCCTCTTTCTACCAATTCATCCCAAAAGCCGCGCCTTTTCCTCGTCACGCTGGGCAGGTGCAACACCAGGCTGCAGGCATCTGTATGCGCTGTGGCCTGAAATGCTAATCGCCATGGCCGCGCACGTTGCCCAGGGGAGATAGCCCAGGAGCACCAAGTGGACATTGGCCTGGGCTCCGTACCCGATCATGGCAGCGGCGCCGAGGAGAACCAGGTAGACGACAATCTGGAACGGGTCTTGGCTTTGTCTCCGATGCGCGAACGACGACACGCAGCAGCCGAATACCAGGCAAGAGAAGAGCATAAGGCCGGGAGATGGGCGGAAGAAGAAGACGCCGTCGGCGGCGGCGGGGTCTTTGGCTTCTGGTTGCCCGGGTATCTGGGGAGCAACTGTTTATTAGCAGAACGTCCGTCTCTCTTCTCTCTTGAGTTGGAGCGCCTGAACCAACCTCTTCGTGTCTCCGAAGCAGTTCATTCTGAACCGTGTACTCCCACGTCACAAGGCTGCAGAGACAGCTGATAGCAATCTCGAGAACCTCGGACACGCAACTCCAACGGCACGAAGTTGGGTCTGGCGTCCCGAGATCCGGGTGCGAACAACATGGCCGTGGATGCATTGGTACGGGGGCTATCATATCAATAGATGGAGCCAGCGGTTTCAGTTTCGCCTACCTGGTCCGGAATTTGGGATTTGGCCAGCCATGGCCCCCAGGAGACTGGCAGCGATGAAAGGGCCAGCTGGTGTGATCTAATACTCGTCCCGAGGTCTCCAGCCTCGGCATACCAATACGTCCATCTTCCGCATCAACTCTCGGGCATCACTGCCTCGTTGTGACGACAAATCGCCGGGCAACGGCGCCATCTCGGCGTATAATCCAATGCAACCCGTCCGATTTAGATGGAATACGCGGGGTAGGGCGGACAAGGCTTGCATCTCTCCATTCATGCGTCGGCGCCCAAGGCGAACCAATTGGGCAGCGGGCATGCTGCCTAGTCGCCGGTAGGGCTGATTTTTCGGGCTGACGAGGCTCACCGAAAATTTGACCCAATCCAGCACTTCCCGAGTGAGCCGCATCCAAGGCGAACCATTGCGGACCATGGCAAACACCCGTGGGTACCCGTGGAAAACCCGTTCCCGTTCTCGTTTGAGGCCCCCCCCCCCCTTTCCCGAACCAATCCCTGCCCCTCCGCAAAGCCGCCAGAACTGGGGAAGAGGGAAGGGGGAGGGGATGGGAAGGGGGGATGCACGCCACAGCCGGATGAAGTACACATCGGTTTTCCTATTGACCAGCCTGGCAGTGCGGCCGTCACCCGAAACGTACAGAACCTAATCGATGTCGGTCGGCCGGTCAGGTTGTGGCCAGCTTTATTTATGCGCCAGATCCCAGCCCAACCTCTTGTCTGTTGCGCAGCGCAGTTACCTGAATACTCGTTTCTGTCTTTATTAAAGAGTATCCGTCCTACACCCTGCGCAGACCGCGGCAAGATTGGCAAAGTTGGTGACTGGTTCTGCATCTCGCCACTTCCCAAGAGCTCCTCAGCATGGAACGTCCTCGCTCCTCGCCCCACAGGCAGCAGCGCACCCGGCAACAGAAGGTCTGCGATGCCATCAAGATCATGCCTTGCGGCGGCATGATTGGCACAGCCATCCTCTTCCCTCTCGCCAACGTCGAAGGCAGAGGGTTTCGAGCCGTGTAAGGCCGCCGGGCTTCGGCTCCCTCCCAATGGGCACTGATCCAGATATAGGACCCTCTCCATATTCATACTCAGTGCCTTGGGCTTCCATGCCCTACACCGTCAGCCCTTCATTCGGTAAGTGGACGCGTGGAAGACCTCTTGTGTGGTGGCCGGCCGTTGCTGACTGCGTCCAGATTCGGGCCCTTCATTTTTTCTGCGGCTTCTGTCTTTCTGCTCGTCGCCGTCCTGGCGGCTGGACCCTCTCGCAAAGACTTCATTCCCTGGCTGCCGCTTTTCATTGCCTCGGTGAGCCTGCTCACGGTGGCCATCTACGAATTCTCGCAGCATGTCGGGCCGCGGCCCATGTCCTTCTCTGCCGAGGACAACTTCACAGGCGTGTCCATTGATAACTCGGCTGGGTATTCTGTCAGGACAATGTCTACACAACAGCCGCGGCGGCCGGTGCCAGAGTCCAGTCGATTCGACCCGCTTTACTTTGCCCGGCACGGGCCGTCATCCAGGTCATCCCATCAGACAGGCACGGGTACCGACATCTCCCTTTCCAGCATTGTGGGACAGTGCCGGCCACAATGGGACGGCCAGACACGGAGTCACTTTCCGGATGGTGTTTTGCCGGAACAGGATGCCACAGGAGAACCACAAACCAGGAGTACTAGCCCAGGATGCATGAGCCATGCGGACCCGTGCTCGGATTTGGACTCAGCCCGTGGATCTGTTGAGTCGACTCACCCGTTGCTGGCGCCTCAAGGAGGGCCGATAGCAGGAGCACTTCCATGATGTGACGTTGGCGGAAGAAGCGCTCCTTCAGTCACCCTGGAAGACGGTTGTCCGTCACTTGGACGTCCACCCTCCTGCTATATTTCCTTCCGTGACGGCCACGTACCCGGGCCGTGGATCGACATTCTCGGCCCCAGGGTCCAGAGCAGATACGGCACCATCCTCGCCATCTTTCAGATTTCTACAAAACGAAAAAAACATGTGTGAAACATTTGTTCTTTCCGGAATATTACAGGCAGACATGCCAAGTCAGGCTCGCGTTGTGGATGATCCAAAGAGCTGTCTTGAAAACGCATATAATTGGCCTTGTTTTAGTTGACCTTCATCCCGCCGCAGCCATCCACCCCAGTCAGGATCACCTTTCATTCAGGCCCGGTTCTTGGTTGCTTCGCAGGAGTTCTGTGCATTGGTGGCAACTACGTTTAAAGGAGGCTCACGTTTCGCTGTATAGCATAGCGCGGCGGCGTCGTTCAGGGACTCTAAGGTCTTGACAAAGAGTTGTGGAGTAAGCGGCTTCCGAGGCTTCGAAGGCCGGCCTCTGCATACAGTAGAAGGGGTAGGGGTAAGGGCAGGGGTGTTTAATACGGACGCGTTTTCTTTTCTGGCGCCGAAAAAGGCAAGGGAGCAGCGCAAGCATGGCATTTGGGAGGAGAACATGAGATATACAGGTCCTATATACGTACCGACCTTTCCTTGTATATCTATTACCTAGGTATGGACGGAGTTCAGTCCAATGAGATGTACTGGGCACGCAAGTGCCACCTCTACCAAGCCCCTGTTTCACCCTATCATCTCGTGTCTGCTGTGGAGTTCGAGTATCAGCTCATCCCGAGTCGAAACAGCCCGATCTACTAATTACGTACGTGCCGAGGAGCGGTGTCACTTACAGCGGCTCGAGAGTGGTCACAAGGGCGGCGTCGGGGCCAAACATCCGGGGTTCGGCGGGCTAACCACGGCTACCCTCGGGCCCGGAACCCCGCCATTGGCTCCTTATCTCGCCTGGCAAGAGCGTCTTCTAATAATAACACGATCATCGTTGATACTTTTGCACTCTCTTTGTTCTTTGATTCATTGAATTCTCACAGCGTGGTCATATCCCAGACAATTGATATCAATTGCATCTCCAAGGGGGTTTTTTACACTCTTCGTTTGTATTTGCATCCTTGACTCAAGTCCCGATATTCCCGGCCACCAGACCCGTTCCGTTCCGCGCCCGGCCGAAATGCGGAGCGCCATCCGGACCGGCGCCCTCCGCGGCCTTCCGCCCTCCGCTTCAACCGCCGCCCCACTCCACGCCGGGCTCAGGGGCATCCGGGCTTGCACTACCCGCCGGCTTTCGGTCGGGTCTTCTTCCTCGTTCCACTCCAAATCCCAGGACTGCGCCGAGGCGCTGGCCACTGCCGCCAAACTCCCCGACGCCGAGCCGGTGCAGCCCGTGACACCCCGCGAGCGCATTACCATCGCCGATATCAAGGAGCGACGCGCCAAAGCCGGCCGATTGGTCGCGCCGACGGCGGCGTACAGCGATGCCGACATGTTCAAGGCGCCGGTGCGTTTAACCCTAACCCGTGTTGTCTACTCCTCTCCATTGACCCCCTTACCCCTATTCCTAAAAAAAATAAAAAAATAAAAAAAAACAACAACATGAAAGTGTCCAACACATACATGGCGACCCCTATTTCATGGCATATGCTGCAAGTCTCTACTGAAATATGACTAACACGGGTGGGATGTTCCTGCAACAGACAGTGGGCAAACCCAAAGCCAAACGCTGGGACCGTACGAAGGCACCCCTTTCTTCTATCTCACTCGGTGAAATACTAATCGTCTCCCCCAAGACCACCTCACCAAAGAATCGACCCTCCGTGAGCCCTGCAAGCTCAAACAAGCCGCCAAGCATCTCAAAAACCCAGGCCTCATCTCGCTCGGCGGCGGCCTGCCCTGCCCCGAATACTTTCCGATCTCCTCGCTGACCCTGCAAATCCCGGTGCCCCCCAACTTCTCCGAAGCCGCGACTCTGACCACAGGCGAGACGGTCCACATTGGCAAGTACGACACCACGATGATGACGACGACGACGACGACACTTCTCTCAGGCGGCGGCAGCGCATCATCATCATCATCATCACCCACGATGCCGGAATACGACCTCTCCATCGCCCTCAACTATGGCCAGGCCACGGGGTCGGCGCAGCTCACGCGCTTTGTGACGGAGCATACGGAGCTGGTGGGGGCGCCGCCGTACGCCGACTGGGGCGTGTGCCTGACGGTGGGCAGCACGGCGGCGCTCGAGCAGACGCTGCGCATGCTCTGCGACGGGCCCGGCCGCGGCGACTGCCTGCTGACCGAGGAGTTCTCGTTCAGCACCGCGCTCGAGACGGCCGCGCCGCTCGGCGTGCGCGTGGTCGGCGTCCCCATGGACGCCCAGGGCCTGCTGCCGGAAAGGCTGGACGAGATCCTGGCCGGGTGGGCCCCCGCCGAGCGCGGCGGCCGCCGGAAGCCGCACGTCCTGTACACGGTGCCGTCGGGCCAGAACCCGACGGGCGCGACGCAGAGCGCCGAGAGGCGGCGGGCGGTGTACGAGGTGGCGCGGCGGCACGACGTGTTTATCGTCGAGGACGAGCCGTATTATTACCTGCAGATGCGGGCGCCCGGGGCGGAGCAGCAGAGCGTGGACGAGTTCCTGGAGGGCTTGGTCCCGAGCTACCTGAGCATGGACGTGGACGGGCGGGTGCTGAGGATGGATTCGTTTTCCAAGGTGGTTGTGCCGGGGTCGAGGCTGGGGTGGATTACCGCCTCGCAGCAGATTGTTGAGCGGTTTATTCGCCATGCCGAGGTTGCGAATCAGGGGCCGAGCGGGTTCTCGCAGGTGATTCTGCACAAGCTGTTGGATGAGCGGTGGGGGCACGAGGGGTATCTGAGGTGGTTGATGAACCTGAGCACGGAGTATACGAAGAGGAGGGATACCATGGTGGCGGCGTGTGAGGAGTTTCTGCCCAAGGAGGTGGTGAGCTGGAGTCCGCCGCAGGCGGGCATGTTTGTGAGTTTTTTTTTTACTCCCCCCTCCCCCTTTTTTTTAACCGTATCTTTGTGCTGACAAGACGACAGCACTGGCTTAAAGTCAACTACAGCCTACACCCGCACGCCTCGACTAAGAGCATTCTCGAAATCGAGGAGGAAATCTTCAACAGCTGTATCGCGCGGGGCGTGCTTGTTGCGCGCGGGTCTTGGTTCCGTGCCGAACAGGATACTCCGCCGTCTGGGCTGTACTTCCGGGCCACGTTTGCTGCGGCCACGCCCGAGAATATGAGGGAGGCTATCCGGCGGCTTGGTGAGGCCATCAGGGAGAACTACCAGCTGTGTGACCCGATGTGAAGAGGACAGGTGGATTGCTCTACCTTGAGAGAGCAGACCGGTATTTTTTAATGTTCTTTTTATTTTATTTTTGGAAAAAAAAGAAAAGGAAAAAAAGGAGAAAACGATCGCGGTGAGCAAACCCAGAACTACTATAAGCCAAGACATCATAAATAAAGCGCCGTGAGAATATCCTACAAACAAACCCCTCCACCATCATGAAAATGAGTCGTGATATATATGTACCCGCGCCCACACAAGCCAAAAAAAACCCCCGCCAATACATAACAACAGCTCCTTGACCATCCTCCTTCCCCTTCTTCACAAAGGGCCCCCGTTTACTTCTCCCCCGTCCGCCTCGCCTCCCAGAGTCCAACCCTCACCCCGTCGCCGGGCTGCAGCACAATATCGGCCCTCAGCGCCGGCCGGCCGCCGTCCACCTCGCCCATGTAGTTGTCGATCCGCTCGTAGCGCTGAAACAGCCTCGTCAACACGTACGCCATCTCGGTCAGCGCAAACTGCTGCCCGATGCAGATGCGCGGCCCGCCGTTGAAGGGGATGTACTGCCAGGGCTTCGGCTGCCACGCGTACCAGCGGTCCGGGGAGAAGACCTCGACGGGCGCGAAGGTGGCGCTCGCCGGCGGGTACAGGTCCGCGCGCCGCTGCATGACCAGCGTCGAGTAGGCCACGGGCGTGTCTTTGAGCAGCTTGATGGGCTGGAGGCCGTCGGGGCCGCCGCCGCGCGGGAGCGTGGTGTCTTTGAGGGAGAGGCGGACGCTGGGTTTTTGAGAGTGGGTTGGTTAGTTAGGTTGGGTTGCCAACGCATTATGGCATGTTAGAGAGAACGGAGAGACATACTTGAAGGGAACGACGGGGTAGAGTCGGAGCGTCTCGTTCATGACGTTCTGCAGGTACTTCATGCTCTTGAGATCGTCGTACGTCGGGGCCCGCGTGGGCCCCACGACGGACAGGATCTCGGCACGCAGCTTCTCCAACACGTCCGGGTGGCGGGCGAGCTCGTAGACGGTCCAGGACAAGGTGCAGGCCGTCGTGTCCCGCCCGGCGAGCAGCACGGCGATCAGCTGGTCGCGGAGCACCCGGCGATCGCGCGTGTACCCGGCAAGGGCGTGCAGGAAGGTGTAGCCGGCGTCGCTCTTGGACTTGCTGGCCAGCTCGTCGGGGCTGAGGCGCAGGGTGCGCTCGATGTACTGGTTGATGAAGTTGTTGATCACCTCCATGCCCCGGTTGAAATTGCCGCGCGGGACGAGGCTGTTGAGGGCGCCGGCGCGCGAGATGATGCCCTGGATCCGCTGGACCTCGGCGAAGGCGTCGGCAAACTCTTGACGGGGGTTGCTGAGCGACTTGACGTCGTACCCCAGGAGGAAGTCGGTGGCCGAGTCCAGGGTGTAGCGGAAGAAGAGGTCGCTGATGTCCAGGGGCTTCCCGTTGCCGGCCTCGATGTCGACGGGCTGGCCCTCGCCGTTCAGGGCGCCCCCGTTGGCGATCGCGCGGAACAGGGTCTGCATGTGGCTCTCAAAGACGTGCAGGTCGCTGACACGGTCCTTGATGAACTGCGGGCGGATCAGTTGGCGGCTGTCGTGCCAGAGGGCGCCGTCGGTGGTGAAGATGCTGTCGCCGAGGAAGGCCTTCCACTCCCTGTGGAAGGGCTCGCCCTTGCCGTAGTCGCCAAACTGGGTGGCCAGGATGGCCTTGATGTTCTCGGGGTCGGCAGTGAAGATGATGCGGCGTCCAGCAATGCGGCCCTCGGCCGTCGGAGTCGGGGCTCGGCTGAACATGTCCCTCCAGTACGCCACGTTCTCGTGTTTCATGGCCGCCCGGATGCCCCTGTAGAGAAAGTCAAGGCCTGCGTCGCGTCAGCCATGCCCGGTCCCCGAGACAAAATGCGACGAAATTTAAAAAGGGCTCGTTGTTCACCGAACGGCACCACCGATTTGACCCTGGTGGCTCTCGCACCCGGCATGCGGGCCAGCTTTATCTCCTGGAACGCCGGCCTCACCAGGATAGCCACCATGACATAGGCCAGGAGCAGGCCCGGCCCGAGGACCAAGACCGACTTGACCGAGACATGGTCGACGACGGTCTCGACGAGGCCCATCGTGTGTATTGACCGTAGTGTGTGGACACCTCGACCGATAACCAAAAGGTGGGAATTCTGCGGTTTGTATTATAAAAGTTGAGAACCCAGGAGCAGGCCCTCGTGTGTGAACTGAGCCGACGAGAAGAGATGCCCTGTGGTTGGTCGATCGGGGGTCAAACCGGAGGGAGGACGAGCCAGGGAGTGTGGTGAGCCCGGCCAGGGGGACGCTGTGGAGGAACGATACACAGAATCAGATGTCTTTTTGAGTTACGACCGGACGGCTATGTACTGCTGTGGCCTGTAGCCTGTAGCAAAAGGTATGCTTTGCTGTTGGGGAGGATAGGATGGATGGCGACAACAGTCGGGGGACTGGATGGCCAGGGACACCCCTCCCTCTTATTTTGACTCGGGATGCTCGCCTAGAACAGCAACCATCCTGGACCTGGACTGGAGCTGGAGGGGATGGATCATGGATCTATGAGCTTGGCTGCGGAGACGGGGTCTGGGCAGTCCGAGGCCGAAGAGTTGGGTAGTAGGGGGCGGAGCTAAATTACAGTTCCAAGGATGATGAGCGAGAGGCGCCTTTTTCTACCGGGTGTGCTCCCAGCAAGCAAGCAAGCAAGTAGGTAAGTATGTATGTACATAGAGTATGGATGTACAGACTCTTCGGAGAGAAGCCATGGCACGTTTCGTGTGCCGAGAATGGGGGTCGGCAGGCCGCAGCGCCAACAGAGGAACAGCAAGGGTGGGCTGGACAACGGGCTTCTCCCGTCGTTCCAGTATCGGAATCGAAGCGACCGAACGTTTCCCCAGCGGGAGAGATGGGGCGAGATGGGTACGGATAACAAAGAAAAAGCCCCCACCGGTACGGTACCGAGCAGTCCTACCCAGCAAAGGTACAGACATTATTATTTATCATACATATGTACCAATCAATGTTCTTCGCATATATTGTCCTCGCGCCATCCGCGGGTCCCGTCCAGTGTCACCGTCAATTCCTGCGGCACTTTGATGAATTGACGGAGGTTTTGGAGAGTGCAACGGACAGGCACCCGGGCGTGCCAGGCACCATCATGGCCTCATACCGCAGATCTGCGACGACATAGCGTGCGACCAAGAGTGACGGTAACGTCAGTACCGAGGCTTCTTTTTGCGGGTTCTGCTCCTTCCAAGCCCGTTCCAAGCCTATATTGCAAGGTGGGGAAATCGAGATTGGGCTTAGTGAATCGCGGGGGATTTTCCTTTGTTCAAACATACCTATTGACTACTATTCGGTACAGTATGTACGAAACGCGTGTAGTGTATGTAGGTCCTTTTTCCGCATTCGGTCAAAGGCAATGCACTGCGTAAATTGTAAAATTCGCCGCTCTTCTTCGCCGTTATTTGAGTCTTAGGATGCTGTGCGATGGTTATCAGTCTCAAGAGATAGATAGGATGGTGCTTCGTCGCGTGTAACGTTAGTAGAGATGGGTCTTCGGCAGTATTCCGCCTCGCTTAATTCCATGCGTACTGTGGTATAGTGGGTAATGAAAATATCCCTGTAGGGTACTGAACTAAGCCAGGGGTGGGATCCACACTACTGTACACTAAACAGACCAAATAGCTACTGCAACTATCAATATTTTGTGTGCATCCCGTTGGCTGCAATGACGGCTTTGCAACGCTCTGGCATCGAGGCCAACAGCTGTTGTAGATAGCTGTCAGGCAGTGTGTCCCAAGCCTCCTTAACGTCAAGCCTATTGGAAAAAAGGGGGTCAGGTTTGACCACCTGATTGGTCGGAATGCGTCAAGTGTGGTGCCCCACTAGTACTTTACAGGGGGTTTTCTTTTTGCTCGCAACCACAGTAACAAACAAAAAAAACCGCTCGCAATCGCAGGAGCAGCACGAGGATGGCATGTCTTGCATGGTGGCGTCTGCACGGACAAAACGGTCGATGGGGTCGACGCCTACATAGTACTTCGTAGACAATCTACCCAACGTGCCAACATACATACATAGAAATACATAATAACCAAATTTCACATGTCAGCCTCGGGTGCTCCAGCGGGGATGCGCTCCGTTTTCACTCACACTTTCCCCGCACCCGCTGCACTTCCATGACATGTCGTTACCGATGCTCTCGAGATTCTCCCCCGACTCGCCTTCGGCGCGGCGCAACCTTCCGGTCCGCTGGAGGCTCGGAGCGCTGAACCTGTGCTGTGCCGGTCCCGGTTCGGGCGCCCGCGGACTACCGGCAGCGCCACGTACCTACATACAGGTACAGTACTGTCCCGATGAGCTGTCAACGATGGATGGGTACTGCGTATATCCGAGTCAGGGCATGTATGTGTATTACTGGGTATAGTATATACGAGTGGTAACTCGGCCACAAACATTACGAGCCCGGAAACGAGCCGATTCATGCCCATCTCATCGGGCATCTCCCGAATACCCCACCACACCCTCGGGCCTAGGCGGGTGTCTTCCGAACTACAGTACCTTACCCCAATCGGCCTTCACCCAACTCCGAGATCCTCACCAACCATGGGATTACTCGAAAAAAAAAAAAGGCCAGACCCTGTCAATCCACGCCAGGATAAAGAACGGATCGAAAGGGGAAAGAAAATAAAACTAAATAAAATCGTAAAACACCCTGAATGCCCATGTCCCCTCACGGAGCAAACTCGCACTCCTCCGGACTCCCCTGCGTACAGAAAGTCATCTGCACCGGCGAACTCCGCACCCCGCGCAGCACCATCCTCTCCCTAAACTCGTTCAACCGCGGCGCCGCATCCAGCTGGCTCCTGTTCTGGCCGCCGGCATCCGTGCGCCCGGACCAGAGCACCTCGCCCGCGGCGCTGGCGCGCGGCCAGAGGATGTTGTCGATGTTCATGGGGTCGATGGTCTCGGCCCAGGCGGCGACCTCGCCGCCGAGCACCAGCTTGGCCTCGTCGGCGGTGAGGCCGGCGGTGGGGTCGTGCGAGTAGACGAGCCGCCAGCCCTTGGCCGGGCTGCACCAGTCGTTGAAGGGGAAGCCCAGCTCGAAGGCGGCCCCGTTGGCCCAGTTGAGCCACTGGCCGCGGCCGCAGTCGAGGTACTAAATTTTTGGTTTGTGAGTATCGGTGGTTTGGTTATCTGTGATGGATCCCGGGTGATTTGAGGGAGTGGCGGCTTACCCAGAAATTGTAGTTGCTGTCAATCACCTTGTAGCCCTTGCTCGTCAGCTGCTTGACCGAGTCGCCTCCCAGCCACGACTGCACGACGGTATCCTGGCCCATGGTCACGTTCCACTCGAGCGGAATCTCTTCCCAGGTGATGGGCGTCAGGCCGGCCGCGCGGACCCGCGCGTGCTGCGCGTCGATAAACTTCTGCAGCAGCGGCTGCAGCACCTCGGACGAGTTGGAGCGGATGCCCTCGTCGAGCATCGAGTCGTTCTTGTTGAGCTCGTCGCCGCCCGTGTGGAAATAGGCCGAGTACGGCGCGATCCGCGGCAGCAGGTCGTCAAACAGCTTCTCGAGGAACGCGTCGACGGCCGTGCTGTTGAGTTTGAAGGCGCCGCACGGCGGCTCCGCGCACCACCAGTGGTACGGCAGCTCGTTGTAGGCCACGATGAGCTCCGGGTGCGACAGCGAGACGACGCCGATGTGGCCCGGCATGTCGATCTCAAAGTACACCTCGACGCCGCGCGCCGCGCCGTACTTTTGGATTCTGTCAATGTCGGCGGGGGAGTACGTCTGGCTCGGGTGGTAGGCGCCCTTTGCCGACACCTCGGGCATCGAGGGAAGCACGAGCGGCCACGACTGCGAGTCGGTCACGTGGACGTGAAGCCGGTTGAGCTTGTTCCAGGCCATGGCGTCGATGGTCCGGAGGATGTCGTCGACGGGGAAGAAGTTGCGCGCCGTGTCCATCAGGATGCCGCGGTGCGGGAACTTGGGCGAGTCTTGGACCGAGACGGGCGCGAAGGGCGTGTACCAGAAGGTGCCGGCCGAGTGCTGATAGAAGAGCTGGGAGAAGCTCTCGAGGCCGCGGAGGACCCCGATGGACGATACGGCCGTGAGCTTGACGTCGCCCTCGGCGCTCATGGTCAGGTTGTACGACTCGTCAACCTCGCCGGCCAGGGGCTTGAAGGCGCTGGGCTGGTCCTCGCGCGTCTGCACGATCTCCAGCGTCTTGAGCCATTTCTGGCCCTTGGAGAGGTCGGGTTCAAACTTGGAGCCGGGCTTGTGCAGCTTCCAGGGCACGAATTTGCTGTCAAAAATGCCGGCGAGCGTCCTGGAAACACCAGCTTGCACGACCTCCTTGCTGGTCAATTTGTAAGGCACATATCCGTAAGTGTACGGAATCTGTTGGGACAGGTATTGTTCAGTATCCAGTCCCTCCTCAAAACATACATGATGGGGGGACGACGACGACGACGACGACGAAGAAGAAGAAGAAGGAGACCAGCATACAAATGCGCCGTTGTACGTGACTTTGATGTTCTGGTGCAGGTACAGGACCGAGCTACCCTTGGTGAGGCTCTGGGGTGCCGGCCAGATTGCCGCGGCGGGTTGGAGGGCGAGCAAGAAAAGAGAGAGACAAGAAAGCAGTGAGGAAACCATGTTGACCATCATCATGATCATCAATCAATTCATGACCTGTGGTGCAACATGGGCGGAGGGCATGAAGAAATGGCGGGAGTGCCCGTTTTGATAAATGCGAGCTCGGCAAGGCGCAAACAGGGCAGGGGAAGGGTGGAATGTTTATAAGATTTGGTGCCTTGGATGCTCATTCGGGTAGATTAATGAGACAGTCCAGATGGTTGGCCCGCCGAGGCTGATCCAATCAACACGATCATGCTCCGGCGGCACCGTTGCATAGGTTGGTTGCAGCCCGAGAGCCGATGACCAAAGACACAGGGGAGATCCTTTTTTGTGGGTGGTGGATGGTGACGAGACGGAACCTCTGTGCGGTCTGCCCGCGCCGTTGGTGGATGGCAACCCACGAACGCTTGCGGGTTGCAGCGAACACACGACCGATCCAGGAGGCTGGGTTCAGCACGGGTCAGCTGCTGGCGGGTGCAGGTGGGTGCTGCTTCGCGCGGCTGGCAAAGAGAAGGAAAGAGACGGTGCTGATCAAAATCTTGCTCCTGCTCGTGCAAGGCGCAACGTTACACGTCTGCCCCAGTCGATAAAACTACCTAGGTAGGTAGGCACGGTAGGTAAACACCGCCGGCGGCGGGGGATGGAGGGGGAGAACCAAGTCAAAAACAAGCCACATCTGGGGAGGTCTGAATTCCATCCAAATTCACGGCCCTCGTAGCACTCGTAGCCCTTGAAGCATCCAACCGAGAGGCTTGAAGTGTGCTGAAATTTTTGCATCGCGCTGGAGAGAAACGCGTGTTCCACTACATATTCGACTACTGTATTATTACGCATAGCAATGCGTATGCCTGCCGTCATCGTGCACTCCTTCCAGACACGGATGATCATCGGGCGATCCCATGCGTGGGCCGAGACAACGAGCTGGGGCGCGTGATGATTCGTGGCTGACGAGCGCCACAGCTTAACCAGCCCTCCCAGCCCTCCCAGCCCAGCCGCCTAGAATTCGGTGGTTGCAGATGAGCGGGTGCAGACGACCGTTGAACCCCGCCAAGTCGGACTACCGTACTGCGTAAAGTGCACGTCGAAGCGACTGGACAAAGTTGCTACAAATGGCTACAACGGTGAGCAAGGAAGCGTGCCTCGACGCAAAGCAACCCCAGAGCCCGTGACCTTGAAGTCGGGTGTCCAATCGCGAAGGGACCGAGGATCCACTAGAGCCAAACTGAATATCTAGAGAAACGCCCCGAAAACAACGAAGGTTGCAACTGGTTTGGGACTTGCAGCCTGGCGTTGGAGCTAGGTGCTTTTGTGGAGGTGCAATGTTGTGTTGATGCTGGCCATGGCGTCGAGTCATGCCGTCCCACGCCAGAAAGGAAGGTGAATGAAGCGGTGCAACAAACCACGAGCAGTGCCATGCCAGCGAAGTACACCATTGTTGGGACCCGCGAGGTCTGCATGGAGCTGGGACCGCATGCGCGGGGTAGAGAAACGTGCAATTTCCTGGGTTGTATTTTCGCGGTGGTGCCTGGAATAGTGGCCCGAAGCTTCTGTAGATGGTCTGTACCTTACCTACTGTACATAAGGAATACAGTATGTACCTAGGTACCTACATAGAATGTCAACCGATGGGAGATACAGACTCTCTTCTGATGCTCCGTCGTCTGCTGGTTGTGCGATGGGCCAATCTGGCCGACGTCAACGTGCATACGAGATCTGGAGTCTGGATTTCAATTTAGTTGAGCAACTGCCGGACACTTTGTCTGGCAGCCAGCGCGGAGGCATTTTGCCGAAGGTGCGTGAAAGGCCCGGAAATTGGCGAGATGACTGAGCAAGGCCAGAACCCACCGGAAGATGAGAGTCGAGGCTCTCGCCACAAGCCCAAGCCCCGACCAGCAGGCAGAGAATAAACGAGGCTGAGTCACGTGATGTAGAGCCACTGGACATGGCGCACCAGCCACCGCGACCAGCTTGCGCTGGACCAAGGCTTTTGGTTTCGCGCTGTTCCGGCTCCACGCTCTGAACCTTAAAATCTTCCTCCATCACGCCAACCCACGACTTTCGCTTTGCAACGCATCCGCCCCGGACAAAGTCACGTCCATTTTGCTTCAGCCAAATTGCTTGCGATAACTCGGCAAATTCTAAACCGGATCAGCTTGCGCGTCCAGAAAGCCGTGATAGTCGCGTCTCGATAAGAGTATAAGAGAGCCTTGCTTTGGCCACATCGGTCCTCGAATTCACTGGACGCCGATCCGCCAGCCGGCCAGCATACGCCTCACGGGCAAAGCCAAGCACCTGCAGCTCTCTGCGAGAAACCGCCCACCTCATCATCGCCCCCGTTGCCATTATCCGCCACCATGTCGGTCGAGGTCGCGCTCGGCACACCTCTCGCGGAGGCCCTCAACATGGCCATCCAGGGCAAGATTGCAGAGCTTGGATGGGCCGGCCCGGGCACTGAAGGGTCCGCCATGTCTGAGTATTTCCTCCTCATGCTCGCCAACGGAAAGACAGAATCCGAGATCGCCGCCGAGATTGCCGGCGACCTGCTGTCCCTTGGCCCGGAGGACCAGACAGCCCCGGCCTTCGCGAACTGGTTGTTTGAACAGATCAACGCCCTCAATGCACAACTGGGCTCCGGGCTACCGCAGTCTGCTGATGCCGTGGACGGCCCCAAGGATGACCCGATGGACGGCTCTTTTGACGCCAACATGGATACGTCGGATGCACCCGCTGCGGGACTGAATGCGTTAAGTCCCTCCCCACCTCCGAGCGGGACGAGCTTGAATACTAATAGATCGCAGACCCACAGGACCCAAGGCAATGCGAAGCGGTGGTGTTCGTGGCGGCCGAGAGAAGCGCATGATGGGCCAGATCAACCGTGCATTGGATCGGACACAAGAATCGGTCCTCCACCGCGTCCGCAACCAGTCCGGCAACGAGCGCGTTGGGAGGGGACCACCGGCTGGGCCGAGGATGGGCGCGGGAAGGCAGCCGCGGACCAACAATGTGCGCGCCACAAGCATCGCCGCTGGCCTGGCGAACATGGGCGGCATGCCCCCAGGGCCGGCGGGTATGAACGGAATGGGCGCCATGAACCCCATGAACGGCGCCGGCTACGGGCAAGCAAATATCTACGCCATGATGGAGCAACAAAACCAGATGCTTCAGCAGATGCAACAGCAACTTCTGATGCAGCAGCAGAACGGCATGGGAAACCGCGGCGGGTATGGCCGTGGCAAGCATCAGTTCGACCGGGGCGGTAGGGGGGGTCAATTTCGGCGTGGCGGCGGACACCATCAGCACAACGGTCATGCGGAGCAACAACCCCAAGCCTCTGACGCCGGCCAACCAGACACGGGCTCACAGGGCGACGTCGACATGACGGGCGCCAAGCGCGAGACGCCGAACCCGGAGGAGATGGTCTGCCGATACAACCTGCGGTGCAATACCAAGGACTGCAAGTTTGCCCACCAGTCTCCCGCGGCACCACCGAACTCGGCGATCGACGTCAAGGATGTGTGCAGCTTCGGCGCGGCTTGCAAGAACCGGAAGTGCGTTGGCCGGCACCCGTCACCCGCCGCCAAGACGGCGCACCAGAGCGAGCAGGACTGCAAGTTCTTCCCCAACTGCGCGAACCCGCACTGCCCGTTTCGGCATCCGACCATGCCGGCCTGCCGTAACGGCGGCGAATGCAAGGTGGCCAACTGCAAATTCACGCACGTCAAGACGCCGTGCAAGTACAACCCGTGTACCAACCGCGCCTGCCCGTTCATGCACGAGGAAGGCCAACGAGGCACGTTCCAGGACAAGGTGTGGACGGCCGAAGATGGGCCGAAGGAACATGTCAGTGAGAGGAAGTTTGTCAGCGAGGGCGGCCAAGAGGATCTTGTGCTCCCCGGGTCAGGCGAGCATAATATGGATGCGGAGCAGGCCGAGGCGATTGTCTAGCCCGAAGCCGGGGACTACATCACGGATTGGATTGCATCGAGGATGGCATGGGATTATGAGGCATGGATAAGAGCAGACTGCACAGCGGACGGTCGGGAATGGATAAGAGGCGAAATGCCGAAAAAGGGGGGGAACGAGGACCGAGGACTGAGGACTGAGGACTGAGGACTGAGGACCGAGGACCGAGGACGAATTTATTACATGGGCATTTGGAGGTTGTAAGCTTGGTCATGTACTATTATTATTATATCATTCTGCGGCGTCAAGGGGCATCGGGGTTTTGGGAGTCTTCTTGTTTTCTCTTAGACCGGCCTCTCTATGTTTTCTTACAGCGGAAAGAAAAATGGGCCAGGGAGCACCATTAGGGGCGACGAAGAAATACAGCTTGCGGTCGCCCGCTCTCATGTTTGGCTCGTTGATGGCTTTTGCATCGCTGTGCATTTCCAAGTTTGAAGACCTTGGATGTGTGCACGTGTAGTGTAGTACATACTGTGTACCTAGCACGTGCCTAGGTACTGGATTCAGGGTTAGGTTCACATGCGTCACATATGAGGTGTGTCTGTGCTTGCAAACCCGCGACCGGCTGCGCGTCTTCCTTCGGCATCGAATGATGCCACCGTCCCGAGCTACCCGGAGCCATTGACTGCGCGCATCAGGTTATCCACGCGCAATGCGGCCTTTGCAGCATTTCTTACCATGTATACTGCCAGTCTGCGCTGTATAGCGCGCACCGGAGCCCGCCATGGCGGCAAGCACAACGCTCGCCCACTTGTTTGCCGCCGATTCCAGAGCTCGTGCGACTCCCTTACGGACCGGTCCGAGTCCGAATCGCCCCCATCGCACCCATCGCACCCATCGCACCCATCCTCCCCATCCTCCCCATCGCTCCCTGTCCAGCAAGGAGAACGGCGCCGTGACAAGACGCAGCCCCCGCGCTCCGTCGCCGTGCTTGGCGGCGGACTGACGGGCCTCACTACGGCATGGTACCTAACGCGCGCCCTGCCCGAGGCCAAGATCACCATTTACGACCCACGACCTAAGATGGGTGGCTGGATCCGGACGGACAAAGTCGTCGGAGAGACCCTCGACGGCAAGAAAGGCACGGTGCACTTCGAGCTCGCCGCGCGCATGGTCAAACCGCAGACGGGGTCGGCGCTTGTCCCGCGGTGGGACGACCTAGTGTTTTTTGACATGGTGCGTTTCTCTCTATCGCAGCTACCCAGGGGAGTTGTTGAACTGCTACTGACTCCGCCGCCCCGGTTCGCCGCTACTAGGTCGCGAAGCTCAATCTCACCGAAGGGCTCATGTCTTCGCCGAAGGGCGAGGAGGCCTATCAGGGGTTCCTTTACTATCCCGACCGTCTAGTTGGCATTCCCAACTACTCCTTACGCCCCTTCAAAGATCCGATCGGCTTTCTCAAAGCGCTTGCCTGGATCGTCACGAGCCTGACCAAGCCCGTATTTCGGGACTTTGTGCCTGCCCTCTGCAACATGCGGCGGACCAGAAACAGTCGGGTTGAGAGCGAGATGTTCGAGGGGCGAAAAGACATGTCTGTGGGCGACTACTACGCCTACCGGTGTGGGAGCCGTGGTATTGTGGACAAGGTCATGTCAGCCATGGTCCACGGCATCACCGGCGGCGATGTCTGGCAGCAGAGCATGGCCAGCAGCTCCTTTGCAGACCAGCTCGTCCCCGTCGGGAACTTGCCCTTCAACCATGTCCCGGTCCGGAGTGCCGACTATGAGATGATGAAGGAGTTGATCAAGGACAGGGCCACATTTGATCTGGCCACCCGGCATCTCGAGTCCGGCGCGCTCTGGTTCCGCGACGGCTTTGAAACTCTGGCCTCCGCGCTTGCCCACCAGCTAGAACAGAATCCCAACGTCACCATCAAGAACAAGGACCCCGTCATGCGCCTCACATACAACAGCGAACTCGATAAAGTTGTCGTAAGTACTCGCTGGCCTCCCCACTACCTCGCCGCATACTCGTAACTGATCCTCCGCTCACCCTCCGCCGCCCAGGTCGCCTCTAAACGCGTCGAAACATCGACAAACTACGATAAAGTGGTCTCCACCATGCCCTCCAACCGTCTCGCCGCCATAACCAGGGACCAACTCCCGTCGCTCAAGCGCTCCTTGACCGTGACCATGATGCTCGTCAACATCTGGTACCCCGTCCCACAAGCCAACTTCCCCCACAACGGCTTCGGCTACCTCCTCCCGCAAGCGGTCCCCTTTGAGAAAAACCCCGAATGCATCCTGGGCGTAATCTTCGACTCGGACCGCGAATTCCCCTTGCCCACCCCGTCCAACCCCGAACCCCGCAACCGCGGCGCCGACTTCCACCAAGGCACCAAACTGACCGTCATGATGGGCGGCCACTACTGGAACGGCCTGCCCCGCGGCTTCATCCCCTCCACCGACGAGGCCAAGAAGATGGCCCTCGGCGCCGTCCAGCGGCACCTGAACCTGCCCCCGGAGCTTGCCGAGAAGGCCACCGTCGTCGCCACCCTCCTGCCCCACTGCATCCCCCAGCACACAGTCGGCCACAGCTCGCGCATGATGAGGGCCCACGCCGAGCTGGCCTGGGCCTTCAAGGGCCGCCTCGCCGTCGGCGGCCAATCGTACCAGAACCCGGGCGTGCTCCCCGCACTGCGCGCCGGCCGCGACCTGGCGATGCAGGTCGCGCGCGAGCACACGCAGTACGTCCCGGGAGGACAACAACAACAGCAGCAGCAGCAACAGCAGCAGCAGCAACAGCAGCAGCAATCGTCGTCGTTGGAAGGGCAATCGGTGGGCGAGACGGGGCTGGAACGGTTCAAACGCCGGCCGCGGTACCTCTTGATGGAGCGGCGGATGCTGCCGTTGCGGTACAAGAGTGGCGCGTACATGGACGACGAGGGGAATATCCAGCCTAGGCGGATGCAAAGGCAGAGGAAGTGAATTTTTATATGTATATAATATACATATATCGATAGATAGAGCCCTTGGGCATCTCGCCTTCTTCTTTCACTTTGTGTGATTTGTCACCATTAGTGCCACGTTGGGGGGGGGGGGGGGGGGTAAAAAAAAAACAAAAAAAAAAAAAAAATTGCATTAAAAAAAAGAATATACCGCCATTTTTTTGTTTGCGTTTATT